>VZRR01011628.1:531978-642612 GCA_013398015.1 Oreocharis arfaki
TTTGGTATGGAATCATGGACTAATTTATGTTGTAAAAAACAATGTTATTACAGCCATCAAGTCTGACTATAGATCTATATAACTAGATCTGTTGAACTAACTAACTAACTGTTGAACTCTGCCAAGTTCAACAATAAACCATGGCCCCAAGCAACACATCTACATATCTTTTAACAACCTCCAGGGATGTGACTCTACCACTGCCTGGGCCAGCCTGTTCCAGGGCTTGACAACCCTTTCAGTGAAGGAATTTTTTCCAGCACACAATTTAAACCTCCCTCTGGTGCAACTTGAAGCCATTTCCTCTCATCCTACCTCTTGTTTCTTGGGAGGAGAATTCAACACCCACCTCATCACAACCTTCTTTCAAGTGGTTGTACAGAGCAAAAAGAGGGATATGTTTCTGGTCTTTCAGGCTGTAAATGGCTCTGGAAGGGTCATGGGTGGCTGGTGTCAGAACTTACCTGAAAAGTGTTCTGGTTTTCTATTTCCTGTCATGGAACCTGATCAGGATTTGGAACAGGCTGCCCAGGGAAGTGTTGGAATCACCATCCCTGGAAATGTTCAAAACGCATGTGGATGTGGCACTTGGGGATATGGTTTAGTGGAGGACACAGTGGTGCTGGATTAACAGCTGGACTCAATTATCTTGGAGGTCTTCTCTAATCTTCGTGATTCCATGATTCTATGCCGTAGGAGATCTCATACAAATGAAAAAAGTCAATGTAGCTGGAAACAAAATCCCAGATGGTAATATCTGTTGTTAAAACCCAGCATCCTGCACAAAATCCTGTGCTTTTTTTTGAATATGAGAAAAAGTATGGGTAATGAGGGGAGAATTAAGTTGGAAACTCAGAGCAGAAATATGAACCTACACCTGGTATGTCCCATATTGGCAGCGGTGTAGCCAGGCTGAGATCCCTGAAAAGAAAAGGAAATTTAAAAGCCCGGCTGTCTTCTCTTTACAGACAATATCCTCTCTGTGGTGCAGACTTGCATAAGACCTTGCACAACTCATCATCAATGTTTGAAGTTTCTTCCCAGCCAGTTTTACCCAAAGACTGAGATTATAAACTTAGCCATAGCCTAACACCGGCACTTCAAATGCCTGAGAACAAGAAGGCAACTCATAGTATAACAGAAACAACAATTTAATCAAAAACAAGCAAAAAATCTGCCTACCCTATTTTCTGTCTTTTTGCTTTGCAGCTCCTGGCAATATCTTTCCCGCTTAAATGAGCCAAACATTCTCCAAATGGGATATCATCATCTGTCATGCATAGGGATGCAATAGAGAGCTTCTTCTTAGAGACACTGCAGCAAATATAGTGGACTGATTTCATCACAGACAAATCTACTTTGCTGCCACATAAATTATTTTGTGACTCTTTCTGCATACTCCATTGTAGTCTTTGTGTGTTTTATTATTATCTCAGCAGTCCAAGAACTTTCTCCATGCACACCTTGGTAGCTCAGGGACAAACAAGAAGGCAAAACATCTGATCAGAGCAAATTACATCAGACTGGATGACCACTACACCATGTCCACACTGGCACACATCACAGTTTAAATTCAAGCCATGTAAATGGATATTTTGTCATGTCCTGAGTTATGTGTGTGAATGTCTTACAGAGCTGGTCACACCAGCGATGCTCTCTCATGGTCTATATTTCCGTACATGATCTGACTTGGCTGGTGCTGTGCTTCGTTATGTACTGTCTTGCTGAGATGCTGATGTGTTTTACTAAACCAACATTATTTGAGTTCCACAGGCCTATGGAGAGAATCTTCATCGGTTTCCATACTTGTATTATTTGCTGTGTGTTAAATCTAGCTAAACAAACTTGCTACTTTTGCTCTGGTTGTCACCAAAATAAATGGCAAAAAGAAAAAGGCTAAGCTTAGGAACTTGGGTGGGAAGGCAGAGAAAGGAAGGAGGAAAAAAAAAAAAAAAAAAAAAACGAGGAAGAAAGCCTTGGGAATCCAGCAGTCCAGGACTTTCTGGATTTGATGCTGAATAACTGGGAAAATACAGAAATCAGCAGTGGAAAAAGAGCAGGGAGCTTTGAAGCAGGACTATGTTTGTGACCAGGTAACAAGCTTTTACTACATGAATAAAAAGACATTGCCATAGGGGTTGAAAAGAACCTGGACTCATCAAATGTGCTAGTTTGACAGTTTTGAGAGCTTCCTTGTGCCAATCCTGTCAAACTGAAGCAGGAACAGAGGAATAGGCAAAGCCTGTGAGCCACTAGTTAACACGCTTGTGTTCTGAGTCCCGCATGGCAATTTCAAATTGTCCCTCCTTAGATGTTTCACATCAGGGTTTTACTGCCTAAATTCTTTCCTTTCTGATCTCTGTGACCTACACATGTACCTCTTTCCTCTCGAGGCTGACATGATCACGGGCTGAAGCAAGTAAGAACTGTCCAGCACTGAGGAGGAAAATTGTGTCTGTAGCTACTGCAGATTGAATGTTAAAATAATATAAGACAAGATAAGATAAGATAAAGCCTAGTGACCAGCCAGAAACAATTAGTGCAAAAGATGTAGTGCAGAACCAGCCCACTCTGAATAACCAAAACATTTTTCTCTGATTAGAAACACTAGCAAAATTATATGTTTAAACCACCTCATCTCTTTTTTTTTTTTTTTTTTCCTCAGTTATGACACTTATGTCCATGACTGGGAAAAAATAAGGTATGCAGAAAATTTAAAGGGGTTTCACTGTAATTATTGCAGTGATACTCACCTGAGAACCAAGAGCTACGAGTCCTCCCCTTATAGCTACTGTACCATAATTTTTTTTTTCCATTTGTAAGTCCTGCCTTTGAAAACAAGCTCAGATGGGAGTTTGAAAGATGGGAGATAAAGATGGAAAATAAAATTTAGGTCCTGGGACTATTCTTTAAGCTCAATCACCAGCTGCTGCTGATTGTCATGATTCCTGTCAAAACAACTACCTATGGCTGCTTGCTGTGTTGGGGGCCAGTCTCAGGTCCTGCAGTAACAACCTTCTTGTGTAACATAAGAAGAGCAGCTCAACTTTTTGTTTCAGCCCATCAAGAATCCACTTTCCTTAACTGATCCCACTGAATAAGCCTCTCCTCATCAGTGGGAAAAGGATATTTATTCAGGCAGGCCATGCCAAATGAAAGGATATGCCATCAAAATATCTGTATCCCTGATTAAAAACTGGTCTTTTTACATTCTAGTGTTTAAATCAAATGATGAATTAGAAGCTCAGCTTTGACAGAGCCCGTGCCAGTATGGCACTTGCACCAGTGTGACAGTAACTGCTTTGCTATGTTAGTGCAACTGGCATCTCGCTGGACTTTGAGGGATGGATGGCAACACGGTAGCCAAGGGCTGTCTGGAAGGGTGACCCAGACGTGTTACTGGTATGCAAATATGACAATAAGTCCATCATCTTAGTCCATAAATAGTGGACAGCCCGGGGCCTGTTTGGCTCTCCTGCACAGCAACGGTCTGCATGCCAGGATATCCCCTTTAGTAGGGACGTCTCAAGGTTATTCTTTAAGTCCGAGAGACTCTTTGCAGCAACAGATCCTTGGGAAGTGATTAATATCATGCTAAACTTTGAAATCTTAGCAAAGGGATGCAAAGAATTGATCATGCAGACATACATTCTTTAGGCAAGTGCCATTGACCACGTCTGGGACTAGGAGTGGGTCCAGCTATCCCCAGGCTTCTGTCTGACAAGGAGTTTAGAGCACAAAGGAGTCCTTTCTGAACCTTGTGGCTCAGTGGGAGGGTCTCCCTGATGGTCCAGTGTAATCCTGTTCTCTACATAGTAATCAAATGTATCTTGCTACTGAATCTTGTTAAATCACTGTTATATTTGCCACCAAACTTTCTTAATTCACCTTTTTTTTCAATAAAGTATGCTGTTGTTTTTCTTCTAACAGGTGAAGTGCATCACTCCGCCTGTGACAGCATTCCACGTGGAGTGTCTGACCATTATGCTTCACGAACAGCAGGAAAATGCTATCACTTCTGACATGATTTCCCTCTGCAGTGATTTGCATTAAAATCCACTGATACTAAATAAATAATAGAATTATTTTGTTTGGAAGGACAATGAAGTCCCTTCCCATAATGCTATCAAGCTTCAACCCCCCACCATGGGTAGGGACACGTTCCACTATCCCAGGTTGCTCAGAGCCCTGTCCATCCTAGCCTTGAAAATTGCCAAGATTGAGGCAGCCACAACTTCTCTGGGCAACCCATGCCAGAGCCTCACCTCCCTCACAGGGAAGAAGTTTTTCCTTCATCTCTAATTTAAAGCTAGCCTCTTTCAATCTAAAGCCATTTCCCATTGTCTTTTCACATCATGCCCTTGTCAAAATGTCCTCTCCAGCTCTCTTTTAGCCTCTTGGCTACTGGAAAGGGCTCTGAGGTCTTTCCAAATCCTTTCCTTCTTTGGGCTGAACACCCCCGGCTCTCGCAGCATGTCCTCAGAGCAGAGGTGCCCCAGCCATCTGGGCATATCTGCAAACTCCTCTGGTCTCATTTTAACAAGTCCACATCCTTCTTATACTGGTGTCCCCAGAGCTGGATGCAGCATTGCAGGTGGGGTCTCACCAGGGACAATCTGCTCACTTGACCTGTTGGTGACAACTCTTTTGGTACAGGCAGGACACGCTTGTTTTTTGGGATGCAAATGCACACTGCCAGGTCATGTCCAGTTTTTCATCCACCACCACCTCACAGTCCTGACATGTAGGACACTGTTTTGCCTTTGTTTAGCTCCCACCCTTCTCTTAGTATTGCCCACAGGGGTAGCTTTTAAATACCCGGGCGAGGCTGAGATCCAGGCCTTTTCCTTGACCCCTTGTTACATTACTGATCTATTGGGCTGCATTTGCTTTAGTAATAACCTGACCACAGCAGTTTCCTGGTACTCCTCATGGAGCTGGGATGAGTTAATGGGCGTGTGTGGAGTTGTCTGGGATATACATCTAAGGAACACTCTGAGGGACACGTGTAGGTGCATCACAACAAAGTTAAACACTTGCTCCTGAGTCTGAGCATCTAGCACATTTATTAAAGAGCTGTTCTCTTTTTTCGGATTTTTTTTTCCTACTATCAGTTGTGCATTTAATGAGAAACTGAAGCTGACTTAATCAGACTTGAATCATCTTCTGGAAGTCCTTGCCTGTCTTTATTTAATGCAGGGGGAGACTGATAAAATTTATTTTCAACTTCCTGGAAAGCAGTTTAAGTTAGATGGAGTGTAAACGTGGAGATGGAAAAAAATATAATTCACTTGCATATGCAAAACTGGGATAAAAACGATTGATTTCCAAGGAAAGGCTGGAAAACAAAGATCCTTAACAATCTGATTGACAAAGAAATTAGAGTATTCGTTATGTTTGCTGCTAAATTGAGTTGAATGTTTGATGTAAAATGCTTCTGAGAGAAGATAGGGAAAATATTTTCGAAAATGTTTGCGTATCTTTTATTTTATATGGGAGCTGTTCAGGGCACAGTTATATTCCTATTAATAATATGGGAAGAAGGATCATTTAAATGGAATATAACCAGATAATGGTTTATCCAAATAATTATACTATAGTGAAATAATTACTGATAAACTACTTACTAGGATTGTACCCGTCATTAAAAAAACAGCACTGTCAAATATCATCACTTTTTGACAAAACTATTTCCTGACAGAGGGAAAAAATGATTAAAAACTTCAATTCACAAAGTGACTTTTATTTTAACAATAAATAACATACAAGTCACATTGCAAAATGAGACCCTTAATCATTTTCTGCCATGTTATTTGTCAAAATATAGACAGGAAAAAATGATCACTCATAAATAAAAGGTAACTTTCTTTTGCCATTTGCAGGGCGGAGGAGTAAATGTAGTGTTTGTTGAAGTTCTTAAACAGGGAAGGAGAGGGAAATAAATGGCTGAAGTTCGGAAAGGAAAAAAAAACCAAAAAACCAGCTCTAATAAAGTCAGTCTGATCAACCAGATTGAGTAATCAAAAATTCATTCTTTGTGAAACCTGTGGGGGAAAATCGCATTTTTATTGGAATATTAACACTGAAAGGTTTGAAAGCATCAGAGAGGGACAGTACTTTTCAAAGCCCTACTCTAATTGCTTATGATATATAATCTCAGCCTAATTTAATGTTAATTGGATTTCCCAATGTCTTTGTCCAAATGACATTTTTTGGTTTTAGCTGCTTTCAGCCACTGGATGAAGTCACAGAAAAGCTTTCATGCTGAACATTTGTTTCCAATGGCACAAAGTGTAGAATACAGTATTATAAAAATCAGAACAAAAATGGGGATGCTTAATTTTTATTTTGGAAATTTATATATAGGATTTGCTTTTTATGACAAGTTTTAGTATAAGAACAGCATCCTGTACCAGGAACAACTTCCAACTGATTTCTATAAGGTTTCCTTCTTGTGGCAACAGCAGCATTGATCTTTTGCATCCTTTATATACCCTTTCATGTAAAAGTAGAAAGCTTTTTTTTTTTTTTTTTACAGTAAAACAATTTTTCTTTAGTTCATGGGCAACAGATTACAGCTTACGTGTAGCAAGAAACCACCATCAGTTAATAATGTCCAGAAATTTCTAGTGAATTATCACAATTCTACTCTCAATTCACAGGTTTAATGCCCCTCAAATTTTTGTTCTTACTATGAACATGACCTGAAGATTCAAAGGCTTTACCTGGCAGACTTTGTGGCAGCACTGGTCTGAATTAATTGTTTTGGTGTATTCAATGCACTGTACATACTAAATCAGTCACTCCAAGCTATACTGCCCAGACCAAAAATTTCATGAGAGCTTTTTCCTTAACCATTCTTTTCCATAGCTCTACTATGAAAATAAAAAGAGATAGACAGCAATATACAAACAGAAAGCAAGAAAGAAAGAAAGAAAGAAAGAAAGAAAGAAAGAAAGAAAAAAAGAAAGAAAGAAAAAGAAAGAAAGGAAGGAAGGAAGGAAGAAAAGAAGGAAGGAAGGAAGGAAGAAATGAAGGAAGGTAGGAAGGAAGGGGGGATATCTGCTTAAGAGTTTGTTTGGTTACAAAAAATTACACAAGAACTTTACCTAGAAAGAAAAAAAGTGAGGTAGGAGGGGAGAGCAGATTGTTACGACGGAGAAAGTCAAACATGGAAATTTATAGATTCATTAATTAAGCAGCTTAGAGTAGCATGTGAATATAAATATAAATAAAAATGACAATATCAATTATGTTTTTTCCTTCTTGAAAGAAAAATATAAATAGTACTCACTGAGCACTCATGATGCAGTTAATTAGCTTTATGTCTATTTCACAGGTAGCAGTTCACACAAGGATCAAAATACTTGAACTTCTGGCAAAAGCACATAGAGACATGTTTTTAAACATATCAGTTTTAGCTGAAACTGTCTGAATGTGAATTTTACTGCTGGTTAGAATGACAACAGGATTCCATGTAATGTCATGACAGCACTGTAGGACAGACTTGTTTAGGTTTTTTGTGGAGTAAGGTGAGAATTAAGAAAGGAACCAAAATCAGCACAGAAAACACCTCAGTGACAGAGCTGGTCATACAAGGGCAGTGTCCTGAAATTATATTTTCAGTTGTTTAAATCCAAAGTAGCTGTTTCACAATCGATAACACATTGAACATGCAGGGAAATGCCTGAAGCAGAGCAAAGACAGCTATTTGGTAAATCCTCAGTGATGAAGGTGACAGGCTTTCTCTCATAGATTTCGGTTGGGTCAGAAGATGGTCATGCATCTGATAACATATATTAAACTGATATTGTAGGTTTCAGGAGCACCCATCTCTCTTTATATGCTCTTTGTCAGTATATGAAGTAACTTCTGACCATAGGGTGGATGCAAGAAGAGGCTTGATTTCAAGTCCTTTGGCTGGAAAGGAATTCAGGAAGTCTCTTTTGCCACAGATGAATCACATAAGGAGCAGCAGAGTCCACATAGTAGGTCTGGGAAATAAAAATGTGTATTCATTTCTGTGCTCAGACCTCTGAAAGAGAGATCTCTCAATCCCAACTTCCAGAAAGGAAGTAATGGTCCAAATCAAAGAGAGAGCATCTTTCTTCTATATCAACATTTACTGAAGATCCAAGGTGTTTCCAATTGAATTTGGTGAATCTATGTCTTTTGAAAAACTTACAATAAAGAGATAATATTTGTAACCCCAGATGAAGCAACAGGAGTAGGATAGCTTCCTCCATACCTGTTGCTACCATATTCAGTGAATCTTGAAGGCTTGGGGAGTAAATGTGTCCCCAAGGAAAGTTTCACCTGAGTAGGTTAATAACACTGCCCACTATGTGCATGTGATACTCATCTCTCTCTGAAACTACTTTCCCTCCTGGGTGCCCGGCAGGTCTTTGACACCTAGATTTGGATGTGGAATCCATAACCACTAATGAGTCATGCAGGCTGGAGCTCAAGTCTGTTATTCCTCTTGAACAGCTCTTGGGCACTTTGTTCTCTTTGCAGGTGAACTTAAGCATCAACCATATTTTTATTTGCCTAGCAAGGAAAACACATCTGCTAAAGATGTGTGCATCTTTTGCAAGTGTGTCAATTTATTTGCAAAATAGGTTTAGCACTTGTGCCCATGGACAGCTGCCGATGCAGCTCTGAGCACCTCAGGCCCAGACAGAGAGACCACAGATTCTTGTTCCTGCTTCATTCTCACTTTCTCTCTTTCCTCCCACCTCTTCTGAAATGATTTGGGAAAATAATGTTCCCAGTTTTACTCAGCAATATTTAAAACTCTTCTCATGCAGATGATTTTATAGAGGCCTGAATAGAAATGAGTGGAGGCATCTCAGAACAGTCATAGTCTATCATAAAGAGCAGCAGAAGATAACCAAGATTTTGCATAATGCAGCTCACTTGGCATTCTTAGTGAAAAAGGAGCCAAGTCTTGTCTCTATATTGAGAAATTCTCTCTATTAATGTGATAAAGATTGGTCCCTTTGGGTCAAGGTAGTGGAACATTAAGTGGGAAAGAGTAAAACTTACCTTCTGCCCATCTAAATTTAACTTGTCCTACAAATGATAAGAACATTTCATTCTTCTCTGTTCTCACTTTTTTTTCTCCTTTCTTCTTGAACACTGAATTTATCATTTAAATGTTAAAAAGAGAAACCAGATGTTATAGTTATTAACTTTTGGAATCAACTATAATCTTCCTATTAAATCCTTCCATCCAGGTACAGGCAATTATTTGCTTGATCTAAAGGTGCAGAAAATGTAGACACACAGGGTTTCAGAAAGTCCAGTTTAATAAGACAGGTGAGTAACTAATAATGTGGAAAATTACCTGCAGATTGAGGATATTGGGAATGACTAATGGCCAAAACTAAGCGAGTAAATTAGTTGCAAAATGATACCATTTGCAGTAGTTGTGTGAGTAGGGGACTGGATGGCACAGTGGCATGTGGCAGTGATCTGTGCTTGAATATGGCCCAAATTCAGGAAAACATGCCATCAACTTATGGCTTTTTTCTTTTTATTTTATTCTTTTTATTATATATTATGTTTTAAATTATTATTATTTTTTTCCATGTGCTCTGTGAAATTTATGTAAGGTTTAACAGCACAGCCACAGGAGCCCATTCAGCTTTACAAAGTTTAACAACAAAGTTGTCATCAAGGTCAAATGCGCTGAAACTGAGATATCAGTTTGCTTTACAAGCCAGAGTTCAGATAAGCAAAACATTCGGTTCATTGGGGAAGATTCTGAAATGAAGAGAAGGGAAGATTTCAAAGAGGTTATTTTCCTCTTAATTTAAGATGTTCTGTGAATTTCTGATTCCAAAAGGCACTCAGATGTTGGTTTCAATGGGACCGTTAATGGATTTGGAATTACCAACATGCTGAAGTATTTTGGTGTTTAATTGGCTACCCCAAAATACATGATTTGACAGTCTGCTCATGGTCAGTGTTTTGCAAACAAACTGCAGACCAGGTTATCTTCTATAAAATCTGAGTACTCTTAAGTGAGACAGTGAGCAACACACTTAAGGTCCCAAAGGAAGGTAGTCCAGAAGTGAGAACTGAATTTGCATACCTGTCTGTCTGATCTTAGATTTGCCCACCTGCCTGAGGTACAGATTACAGATTGTTTCTGATGGGGCTATTAACATGATGAATGATTTTATTGTACCAGTTGTGACAGTACTTATTCTCAGAAAGTGTTTTTAAACATAATGTAGTGAACTAATAATGACTCTTAGCTTTTTCCACTTTGACAATCCCATGTTCTCTTTAGTGACAGCCAGGGGTACCCATAATATCCTGAAAACTACATGGAATTGGAAGCATTCAAAAATGTTTCCAAATTTTTTAAGTTCCTCTAATATTTTCTTAATACTTTTGTAGGTGGAACCAGGCTGAGTTTATAATTTTCATTGTTTTTTTTTTTTTCTGTTGCTCTGTTGAAAAAACCCTGTTTTTATAAAGCAGAAGGCTAGCAAAGACATGCACTCTGAAATGTACATGTATCTTTTAGTAAAACCTACCCCTGAGAATTTGACTATGACAAGAAACACGCAAACATTAACTTACACGCATGCTCACAATACTGTGCAGACGTCTATATCACATGCCAGCAAGGCAAATGATACCCCATGCAACAACTTTATAGACAAAGTTATTTTATAAATAAAGTTAAGTTAAAAAATACAGCTGCTCATCCTTCTTTAGGAAAAAATATCCCAATATCAACACCAATAATAAAAACAGTAATTTCAGTTATGTCCTCCACCTGCTGAAGATGTGCTCCAGGTATTTCTCTCCTTCTTCCACTGCCGAAAAACACTTCCCTCCTTGATTTGCCCCCTGTGCTCCTCATGAGCATTCTCCCTAAGGGGCCACTATAGGTTAGGAGTGATCCACTCTTTAAACTGGTTAATATTTAAACACAGCTTACGTGATTTCTCCAGGGCCTAAACTGCATTCCATGAAGCCTCACTGTTAGATTCGAGAGACTGAGATAATTTCTCAGGAGCTCTCATAGTAAGGTCCACATACAATAGCACTGAAATACAATTCTCAGAGGCTGAACTTCTTCTTATCTGTCTTTGGGTGGTGATTCTCTCTGTGTTCTTACCTCTCTCTAATCTTTTGCATTTCTTTTTATCACAAAATGTCACTGAGACTGACTCTTTCCTCACTGTAAGACTGTTTTCCTTGAGAACATTTGTCGTTTTATATATATATATACATATGCTGTAAGAAAAGTCGACAATTTGATTTCATAGCTAGTGATAAGGGAAGCAAAATCCTACTGCTTTCAGCTTTTAAGTTGACTTAAGTGCTTTGACAAAGTGGCATTTATTTAAAAAAAAAAAAAAAAAGAAAGGAAAAAAAAAGAAAGAAAAGAAAACAACAACAACCACAAAAAAGAAGGACATATACAAAGACCAAGACAAGCTTTAAAAGCTCACAGAGAGATTTATTAATTACATTGAGGTCTGACCTTCCGGTGAATAGCGCCTATAAAATACAGAAACATAACTCTACTGTACCTATAAAAAATATGGCCTTCATGTTTAGAACTTGTAAATATACTGGGTTCACAAATTATTGGCACGAAATTAGTCAGATTTCCAAGGGAAGGATTTCCAGTGAAGTAAATTGTGATTGATTTAGTGACTACAGAGGGACAGAGCAGTAATTTATGCTGGCATAGTCGAATCAGTTGTATATGGTAACACAGGTCACATCTGTGTGGCCTATTCCTTTACCTGGAACAAGTTAAAAAAAAAAACAAAAACAAAAAAAAAACCCAACAAGAAAACAGAAAGGAAAAGGTATTTTAGCTGTTGCTACAACTGGACCAGCCAGCCTACCTTCCACTACCCAACACAGATTACCTAAGACTGCTAAAACTGGGAAGAAATTGATATGGGGTCAGAGGTACTCAAACATTTGGGATTCACAGCAGTCAAAACTGGGCTAGCAGTCTAAAGAGCTGCCTGGCAGTTGCTAAAATCTTGCAATTTCACAGAGGATTTGTAAATACTGTGGTTCTGATTGTCTTGGATGTAGAGATTTCCATCCTGCACACGTTTGGATGCAAATCACGACCACGAAACCAGGTAGGAAATTTTTATCTGCAGCCAGTGAAACGATCATGATCCAGTTTGCATCTGAGCGTTCCTGAGGCCAGAGTTATCCTACTGTGGATGGGCTTCACTCTTTAGGACAGTGCCACAGTTACAGGGGTAGAGACAAAATAGAAATCGCCCTTCTTGACTCCAAGGACATAAAACAAGAACTGAGGCACCTATATTATGTGCATTTTATGGAAGTCCTTGCTTCTATCCCCTCACCTCCCATAACCTTTCTTGACATCAGCAAAAATTATTAGTTTTGCTCTTCAGTGTCATGCCTGTTGGTTACCTCTAATTGAAATGGAGGCGTTCTGAGCAGCAAAATAAGTTACAAATCTATTCAAGTGCCCCTTTTGTATAATTTATCATGGGATTCAGAGCTTCTGAGCTTGGATCATTTAGTTCTCAGGAGTCTTTAATACCTGATCACGATTTCTGGTGGGACAGTGCTTGGTATAGTTGGTAGAATATGAAGATAACTGAAAATTTATTTACTGTATCAAATGCTGATGTTGCCAGAAGAGTGGTTTGAGATGAGGATTACCTTTCACAGCAAATTAATTGCAAGGAACCACTTAATTGGTGGAACCATAGACAAGAAAGAAGGAAAAAAGTAAAGCCCTCTAGGTATTGAATAAAAAGAAGTTCGAGCTTTCCTGTTTAAATGAGTTCTTTCATCATGAACAAGGATAAAGACGCTCTAAGAAGAAATAAAACTATTGAAATCTTTTTATCGGGATAGAGGATGACACAGGAAAATTTACCTTTGTGAGAGCATACCCTCCTGTTCAGGCAATCACCTTTTTGCTTCCTTTGGCAATGGCACGCAGCTACACGCCAGTCATCCTCACCCTGTGGTCGGTGAGGATGCTCATTAAAGCCAGTAGAAGTAGTCACGGTAGAATTTTGCCTTTGTTAGCCAGATTTCTCTATGAAGTATGCAGTTTTCCAGCTTCTGTGCCATTATTCCTCAGTGGTTTTTCAGTTACCAGTATCAGAGACAGTTTTACCTGAGGACTGGAAACTCCAAGGTGAATTAAAATGTCTGTTTCTCTCTTAGTGTCTGTGAAAAGAAGCTTGGCATAATATCTCTTTTGTCATGAATTCTCTGTGTAGGTTTGATCAGGTCACTTAGGGTGCCTTTCTTGCTGACCTTATGGTGATTTCAGTAGGCTCTGGGCATATCTGCATATCTTAAAGGGTCTGGGCCTTTAGGCTTTACTGGCTCGTAGAAATTAAGGTATTAATTCCTTTTGCTGACATCAAGGGCATGGTAGTGCATTTAAAAATATATGGTGGGCTTCAGATAAGCATGTATCACTGTGATAAAAGAAGCCCCAGATCTGCAAATGAAAGTACCAAGTATAGCATTTGTTTGGCTGTTTTTCTTCTTCTCAGAGCATTTCCTGTGAGTAGCAAAGTAATGGCTGTGCCGCTGTTTAACAGAGCACAGAATAATTCAGAAAGCTTAAGAAATACTGCTGTTCATCTGCACAAAAAATACGAGAGTTGCTCTCACTTTTCGGACTGGACACCTCGTACTCCTGGAAGAACTGTTGATTCCTCATGCTTTTGAAACTGCAGCAGTAACTCTACGCTTCTGCTACACTCTCATGTTCAGAATAACTCCAGTTTGAACATTTCATCCAGATCATAGCACTCAGAGACGTGGGTATGTCTTTCACACAGAAGACTTCGGGGAAAATGAATAAACGGACAAAAAAACAGAGAAAAACTTGCTGTTACACATTGGAATCATAGAATGGTTTGTGTTGGAAGAGACCTTCGAAGCCAGTCTTGGTCCAACCCCACTGCCATGGACAGGAGCGTGTTTCACTGGGTGAGGTTGTTCAAAGCCCCACCCATCCCGACCACGAAGCTGTCCAGTGACCAGCCATCCATGATTTCTATGCATAACCTGTTCCAGTGCTTCGCCACCCTCATCATCTTCCCCTCTCACCACTTAAATCTGCCCTCTTGCACTTTAAAATCATTGCCCCTAAGCCTGTCACTAAAAGCATAGACAAAAACCCTTCCCTAACTTTCAAGTATATCTCCTCTAGGCTGTGGAAGGGGCTGTAAGACCTCCCCAGAGCTTTCTCCAGGCTGAACAGCACCAACTCCATCACAAAGTCTCCAGAGCAGAGGTGCTCTGGCAGTCTGAGCATCTTCGTGGATTCCTCTGGAGGCATTCCAACAGATCCACGTCTTTCGTGTACTGGGGACCCCAAACCCATGCCCAGCACCTCAGCTGGGGTCTCTCAAGAGTGCAAGAGAGAGGGAAAATGCCCTCCCTTGGCCACAGCATGACCGACTTTCTGGGCTGCAAAGGCTCAGTTCCAGCCCATGACTGCTTTCACCATCTCACCTGGAAGCATCCATTTTGGGCTGGTTTATTTGCCAATATGCTCATTGTATACCAATAAACATACAGCAAAATTTATTGTCAAATTAAAATAAATTGTTGCAATTTTTAATATATATTATACATATATATATTTAATGACATTTATATACATTTATATTTCTTTGAAAAACAAGATATTACTTAGGCTAGTTTGTTTCCTCTCATTTACTCACTTGTCTTTGTATTTTTATCCTATTAAAGCACTTTCCCAAGTAATGGTTGAGCAACAAACATGGGGAAAAGAAGCACTGCTGGTTTTGTTTGTTAACTTAACTATCTTTTTGAATTCACAGTGTGTAGGCACAATGTTTTCCATAAAGCATTACAGTGTGAAAGGGCAGAGGGGGGGAAAATAGACAGACATCACCCAGAGAGAATTGATATTGAGAATAACTGGGAAAAAGACATCTTCTTCATGTTAAACTCACTAAGTAATTCCAGGGGAAAAAAAAGAGTAAATATTTGCTGCAAGTTTTCTTGAAAGCTGTGGGAGACTAAAACTATCACTTCTTACAGCTTGAATATTCTTTCTTTCTTTTTTAAATTTCTTTTTATGACCATAATTAAAAAAAAAAAAAAAAAAGGAAAAAAACCCCAAAAAAAACAACATGTTTTTCCTCAAACATGAGATCGGATCCCAAGTTTAGCTTTGAATGTATAAATAGCTAAGTGAGAGAAGAAAAAAAAGTGCACCATTCTGTGAGGGAAACAAACACTTTCTCCTTCATATTTCAAGTAGCAAATATAGAACCAGATGTGAAAATGAGACCACACTTGGGAACGCAGTGGTTGCATCAGAAATTGGGTAAGGATGTTAGACTCAATCTGGAGAGGACCAAGATGTATGTCTGTGCTAATCCACCCTAAAAACTCACCTCATCCATGGTTCAAACACCTCTGGCAACATAATCATACAGTCATAGAATCATAAAGGCTGGAAAAGACATTTAAAATCATCAATTCCATCTATTAACTCAGCTCCACAAAGCTCACTACAGCCCCACGTCCCTAAGTACCAAATCTACACACTTTTTCAGCCCTCCCAAGAACTTAATGATGCACAGAATTACAGAAATATTTTCTGGTGAAAATGCAGATCAGTCATACTTACATCCCTGCAAGTGTTCAAGGCCAGGTTGGATGGGCCTCAGAGCAACCTGGTCTAGTGAACTGTGTCCTGCCCATGGCAGGAGGGTGGAACTGGGTGATTGTTAAAGTCCTTTCCAACCCAGGCCATTCTGATTCTATGATTCTGAATTGACCAACAACTTATCAAAGGGCAGAAGGAAATATATTGTTCTTTCTTGACAGATATATGCATAACATTTACAAAACTTCTGCAGAGAAGCCCTAACCTTGCAGAAAAAAATGTGGTGTAAACTATCTTCTTTTTCCAAAAGACCTTACTTTCCATTCCATATTTTTTCCTCTGTTGTGCCTGTCCAATAACTAGTGGGTATAGAGAGAGATTATGCACTTTCAGTTTGCATATTTAAAGTATTTGAAGGTTTTTATCGGGTTCCACATCAGTCTTTTCTTTAGCATAAACTTTGCTCTTTCCTCACTGATCATGCTGCTTAGACATTTGATCATCCATGTTGCTTTTGAATCCTCAGCAGGTGCCTTAAGGCAGTTTTATGCCCACTTTGATGCAATAGAAGTGCAACTTAAAAGGAGCTCAGGCTCTCCCATATATCTTTATATCTTTTAGGATAATAAATAATAATGATCCATATTCACACTGCACTTTGCATTTGCAAGATACTCTACAAACATTAATTAATTAGTCCTCATGGCTCTCCTGTGCGATAGCAGTAAAAAAGCTTTGCAAGGATATGACACCTTTGAGGTAAGGTTCTCAGATAACCTTAAAAATATTAATGAATATCCAATCTGTTTATATGTTACTGCTCTCAGCAGTGCAAAATAGGAGGTAAATAGAGTTGTACACATTTTGCATTCATCACAGATGAGACCAGGAAATTTTTGGTCTCAAAAGAGGGACTGGGGAGTCTCTCTGGACTGGGGCCCCAGAGCTGATATCATTCTCAGGCTCATGCAAAACAGCACTATGGGCACATACCCTTGAAGATCAGTCTGTATATGATTTTCTCTAGCCAGTTTACCATATTTTCCCTGGAGAAGATGACCACTTGGAGGGAGGTTTTCATCCTACCACACTTATTCCATAGATGTAAAGCCTGCAGAAGCAATTTGAACGACCCAGATCACCCAGCAGATTACCTAAACCAGCGTCACAAATTTCATAATTTGTCAAGTCAGGACAAAATTTTGCCAATAACCCATACACACATGATAAGAAAATAATACATTGTTTTTCTATGTCTGTAAAAAAAATTAAGAAAAACACATAGACATATAATATAACTACAAATTTTAAGGTGAAAGCATAAAATTTAGAGTAAAGAAATTTTATACATCCATTAAAAAAATCACCAGTCTAGACTCATCGATCATGTACTTTTTTCCTACTTATTATTTGGATCTGCCAAGGAAATGCATGGCTAGATATACAGGCTTTCCGTGCATGGGTGGAATCTTCAGTGGAAAAAAAAAAAAAAAAAACCAAACTTAAAAATACCTTCAACGTCTAAATATACGATATAATTTTTGGGTTGCTACAAGGAAAAATTAAATATTTGGAACTATGAGAAGAAAGAACAGAAAAGTCTGTTTCCAATTCTCACCATGAGCTCTGGGAAGGGAGTTCAGAAGTGCTACTGAAAATTTCCCCAGAACTACTGAAAGGTGTTCAGACACCATAACACCGACAGCAATGGGAGATGTATATGAAATATTTGGGACGGATATTTGTATGACTGGCAGACCTTCGCAGATGGGGTAGTACTGTTAAACACCCTCCAAAATCAAAGGAAATTTTATAAATACTTTTCTCTCATTATTTTCTAATACTTACTCGGGGAAAATGTTTATTTTCCTTTGTCTTATGTGATTTTATTACTGTTAGCTTCTGGCTCATTTTTTAGAATAAGGAATTTCTCCTCCAATGCCATGTATTATTCTGCAAGTGTGAATATACATAAGTAGCTCCTGGAGAACAAGACCTGCTGGTAAGTGCTGCTTATATGCAGAAATTTTTGCTGTTCTTCATTTACCTTTCAGCAGAACAAATAAAGATGAAGAAAAAAAGCAAGAGCAACTTACAGGTTCAGACAAGAAAGATCCACTAGACTACTCTCTCTGCTAAGATATTTACCTTTTCTTGCAGATAATAAAGGAAGGTTTTGCTCTAACTCAAGATCAGCTGCGAAAGAAAACAGAGGAGAAAATGGGGAAAAAAAACAAACCAAGTTGAAAGCAATTTGCTATTAGCAAACCAACACTTCAAAATAAAATCCTCACCATTTTTCTTCAGAACTAAGTTACCATTAAACAAGAACAACTCCTGTGGTATTATTTGCCTGTCATTTCCTGGTAAATCAGTGTCATTAGCATTGATTTTTTAGAGGAGAGATTAAAAGAGGTTTAGTTAGGAGAGTAAGTCAGGAGTATATATTATCCAAGCCAATGTAGCTCTGGGTCTCAGAGATGACATTTCCCTCTCTGCTTCATTAACTTGCATAGCTTGTTGAGCTTTAGCTGTTTCTAATTAATTCTTTTACTGGCTTTTTTGAATGTGTATCATCTCTGGCAAACCATATAAAATGAAGAAATCTCTCTAAGGTTTTACCCTTTTAATTATTATTTTTATTGCTTAAATGAAGCTCCGGAATTGCAAATGTTGACATTTTATTTGATTCTAGTCATTATGGTTTTCAAGGAGTAAAAAGGGGGAAAAGGCTAAGGAAAGAAAGGGGCAGTGGAGATAAAATAATAAATAAATAAATTAAATCACTAACTGAGCGGGATGCTCAGCAAATGCTGTAGAAAATGGAAAATAAACAGGTTTGTCAAAAGTGACCTGCATGATGGTTTTGCCCTTTTAAATACTAACAAAGAAAGAAGCATCATTAGAGACAATTCCTCCCTGTCTTGTACACAGGCTGACAAGTAAATGAATGGAGTTCTGTGCTCCTGCTTGTTATTTTGTTTTATTTGGGCAGAGCTTAGCTAGCTAATATAGTGAGCACACGCATACACATATACACACCTTCACACACAGCCATTCACATTTCTCTCTAAAATAATGAGCACAAAAACATATGGTAGAACTTGTCTGGTTTTTGGGAGGAAAAAACCAGAAATAAAATTAAAAAAAAAACAAACAAACAAACCCAAACCTAGGCAAAGCATATCTTTTAGAATGAAACTGTATTTTTTAGAGCATTTATCAAAAAAGTTGTAATGAAGATGTTGACTTGGCTAATGCACTGTTCTGTCAACTAGTCCAGTTGTTTGTCAGGTTGTTGTCCTGATTTATAAGATGGTACTCTGAGAAACGGCATTAATCTCTGCTGAGCAAAGAAACTGATGCCAAACTATGCTGACCAATAATAACCTAGAGAGTGAATTTGGAATGTCTCTGCTGCCTGGGACAGCTCTTACCCCATAGCTTACATCGTGTAAGTTGTTTTGCCTGGCCCCTTTATTGTTAATGGAAAAATAAAAATTAAAAATTAAAGCCTTCTCTTACAGAAATTTCTAAAGCACTTCTGCCAGTGTCTCAGACTTTGTCATTACTGCTACACTGATGATCATGACATCATGTTAAAATCTCTCAGTGAGACTTGTCCACCAGGAGAGCGGGAAAAAGCAGGAGGCTGATGAATGGGTAGGTCTGTTGGCAGCCAAAAGGAGAAAACAAAGGGATACAACAAGCATTTTCTTATCCTGTGACCACATCAGACAGCACTACTGCATTTATTTCACTTTCACAGTCACCTAAAGATCAGTGAGGATTATTTTGCAAGCAATCTGCTCAGTGGGAACTGGCTGGAGGTGAAAGGAATTTGTTCGCAAAGCCATTGGTATGGTGAAACCATACATGGTTTGTATGGTTCATGTTTGTATGAAACATACATACTCCACATATGGAGTAGCTGTCTAAGATATATAGTAGAAACAATATTTTTCGATGAATTTTTTTTCCCTGGAAGCAGCTGGAAGTGGATGTTTTTTCACTGGAAAAGTACTTTTAATTTGAAATTTTGTACAACTATTGCAATTAAGTAAAATTGGCTTTGTTGTGAATATGTCAACTGCTCTTGTTTGACTATAGCTGGAATAGAATCTCAAAGCCATAAATTTTTTTTTTTTTTAAATTTTCATTCTGATACAAATTTTAAGACCAAAATACTTAACCAATCGGTGCAGAGTATAAATAAAACATGACTTTGACCTTTCTGAATTGATGAATGTAGAGTCAAATGGAAGCTTTGGTAAAGTATTGCATGTAATTGTGTCTAAACATAGCTAAATTATCTTTCTGTTGTGAGGATAAGCAGCACAATAAAAGTAATTTTATTTATTAAAATAAATTGCATCTGAGGAAATCATAGATGGCTAATGCACCCTTCGAAATAGAAAAACCTCCACTACCTCTTGCTTTATTAGCATTTCAAAAGCTATTAAGAATCTGAACCTTGAATCAGAGCACCACTGAGCACTGTGCTTTAGGCAAACACAGCTCTAAAGAAATCTTCTTCTTAGAAGAGAGTTGTTTTCTCAGCTTTAGTGATAATAAACACCTTTGGTAGGATCACCTGAGTTAAATTTATCTACCTGATAGTGAAGTACGTAGCTTAGCTATCATCAAGGCTCTCTTTAAGGAGGGATTAGACACCTCCTAAAATGCAATCCATCCCAGCTTTATTCAGTGCTTAGGTTAGCACAGTGTGACTTTGGAATGCTCTCTCCTTCCACACAGCATAAAGGGACTGTGAAAGGGGGCCAGCACAGGTCACTGTGAACAGCAGTGAAGCTGGAGCTTGTCTGCAGCTGAAAAAGCGACTGCAGGTACAGCTGCGTGGCTGAGTGGAAGGGTGAACTGTGTGGAGCAGGCGACAGGAACACACAGGAGTGGCCACTACCCCAGAGGTGACCCAGAAAAGAGGAAAGAAAACCTGGAAGATGAGAGAGTAGGCATGAGTACATGTGTGAGAGGAATCCTTCAATGGATGAGCATGGGTGGGCTTCCAAGAGCTTCCACAGGTATACACAACATGGGCTCTATCTCCAAGGGGCCCTACATTGCTGCTAAATCTAAATTAAATATTTCCATATTTTTAGCAACAACATATAGTCAAATTACTTTCAGATTTTGTGTTAATTGCACTAGAACTCCCAGTGTGTTCTTGGTACCCAAATAGAACAAGCCATTAGGCCAGAAACTCTAAACTATGTGTCTATTTGTTTTTCCCAACAAGATTTTGAGTGGTCCAAGTACTTGTGCTTCTTTTGAACATTGAGGTGTAAATTTTTTTTCTAAAATTAAATCCTAAGTTGTTTAGGAAATTTAAGTCTTCCACCAGTTCACCAGCCTGGGGAAATAAGGTGAGGTATGTCCTGCATCTGGAATGGGGCAATGTCAAGTGCCTGGAGGAGGAAGGGATTGAGAGCAGTTTTGGGATACCCAACATAAGAAAGAGGTGGAGCTGTTTGAGTGGGTCCAGGGAAAGACCCACAGCAGGGGGAACACCATGAAGATGATCAGAGGGCTGGAGCATCTCTGGTATGCAGACAGGCTGAGAAAGATGGGGTTGATTAGGCTTCTTCTGGAGAAGAGGATTCTCCAGGGAGAATTTACAGAAGCCTTGTAGTACCTAAAGGTCTGCAAGAGAGCTGGAAATGGACTTTCGACAAGGGCCTGGAGTGACAGAACTAGAGGGAATGACTTGAAGCTGAAAGAGAGCAGGTTTAGAGGACATGTTAAGAAGAAATTCTTTACTGTGGGCGTGCTGCAGCCATGGCATGGGTCGCCCACAGCAGCTGTGGCTGTTCTGATGGCACTTCTACCCCTGTTCAAGCCCAGACTGGATGGAGCTCCGAGCAATCTGGTCCAGTGGGAGGTGTCCCTGCCCATGCTGGGAATGGAACTGGGTAATCTTTACGGTTTCGTTGGGCCCAAATCCTTCTACGATTCTATTGAAGCATTATTAAATTAAAGCTTTTTTTTTTTTGCTTTGAGGCATAGCCATAGTACACTATGATTTGATAATCTGACAGGTTTAAACTGGAAAATGTGTACACATTCCTGGTCCTGAAGGAGTTAAACATTTTTTAGACGGTTGATTTTCATCTGTTCTCAAGCCACCTTGTCTGAAACAGGACTGTGTGGCCCAGCTGTGTGTACTTGACTCATGTACACCTATGATACAAAGGCAAAGGTTCAATACCTCACATGAGGAAGTGAACAAGGACACCTGCTTATATGGTATTTTATAGTAAATTTCCACAGATTAATAAAAGTCTGGGAAGGTCATAGTCATGCAGCTCTAATAGTATGACATTGAGTCAAACCAAAATTCCATTCGTACTATATCTTCTTTTTAACTTTGGCCAGATACAATACGTTAAAACTTACGAAAAAAAAAAGTATATAAAAAGCACAGATATTAAGAAATCTTTTCATCAGAGCTGTACATCCACAAAAGGAATCTCGCATGCCAGACAAAAACATATGATCACCAGGTTCAACAGCCAAGTGGAAAACTGATATTGAATATTATAGAAGTCAGTAACCTGATTTGATTTAGAAAATCTATGTGTCAAATTCTACTTCAACATTGAGCAACACAAATCTGGAGTAACTTCAAATTCTGGTTTGTAAAAAGCCATAGAGGTTGTTGTCCATATGAAAAAAGGAAAACAGGAGAGCAATTTGCCACTAAACACATAAAACAACCTCAACAAATCATTTGAGCTGAGAAGTGACTTTTTTTTCTTGCTCCTACAACTTTCTTAAAATGGGTTGGAGTAACACACCTTCTTAGTTCTTGCTTTTATTGCAGTATTGTATTTTTTCCCTCATCATTTGCCTGGTTTTACACAATTGAGCTATAATGTGTGCAGTTGACCTTTCTTCATTTAAATGTTAATAGAGATCTTAGGAAAGGTGCTGCCATGCAAAAGGCCGACTAATTGTAATAGGCTTAGGACCTTTTGTTTGTTGAGCTGGTTAAACAAAGAAAGGGTTAATTAACGCTTACACAAAATGTTTATAGCCCAGGAGAAAAGGTCTGTGTGCTACATGTTAGGCCACCAGATATCCACTACCTACTTCCAGCCATAAAAAAGGCATCTTCTCTCTCCGTATCCATTTTGGTGGAAAAGATTTAAGAATCTGTTGCAAGAACCTCTCATTTGGGGCACTCATTTAGCCTTTCTGGGTGTCCATGGACCCATAACTGCCAAAAGATGCTTTACCAAGCGAAGGTGTTGCTAGTAAATGTAAGAGAGGGTCAGGATTTGCACTAATTTAAACACCAAAAAACTTTCTTTTCAATCTATTTTCACGATGTAGGTTTCGTTTTATATTGGAAACACATGGCAAGGTCTGAGGTGCTGCAGAGGTGGCCTCTGTGGGAAGAGGTCAGGGACTGCCCTGTGCTGGGCACAGCCTTTTCCAGCCAGCTGCACAGTGAACCCACGCAGCCCGTCAGCCAGCTCTGTGGCGACTCTGAGAAAGGACATTTGGGAAAGAACATAAAATGCAGCATATACAGAGTAGGAAGGAGAAACGTGTGAGAAACAGCGGGGGGAACACCAAGATCAGAGGAGGAGGTGTTCCATGATGGAGCAGATGTGCCCTGCAGCTCTTGGGAGGCACATTCTGGAAAATCATAATGAGGAAAGAAGAATAGAGAGAAATTGCTGTGTACTGACTACCTGCATCCCTGCACCACTTGTGTCCTTTATGGAGGGACCAAACGTTACCTGCTGTGATGGCAGGGTGGGAGGAGAAGAGTCTAGGGGGGAAAAGTGAAGCTGAGTCTCGGAAGGAGGGTAGAAGAATGTTTTTCCTGAGTGATTTAATGGTCATTGTTTTTTTGTATTTTTTTATTATGTTTTTTTTTCCCACACCCAAATCAATAATTAAATATTTATATTAATTGGCAAAAAGTTGTGTTAGCTCCCTTAATTTGACTCTGTTTTGCCTCTGATGGCAATTGATAAGTGATCTCTCTGCCTTTGGGCTGCCAGCCTAAGCCAACTCACAGCACCTTTACAAACCACAGAGAGAAGTGGGAAACTCCATATTCCAAGAAAACTGATAATAAAGAAGCATTTTAGAGCAGATGAATCAGCCTTTCCAGGAAATTTAGGGTACAAAGGGCTTCTGGGTAAGGCTGGACAACCCAGCTCCAAGTTTCATCAACTATTCTGTCAGACCATAGTTTTCTGGCAAATACAGTGGGAAAAGCAATCAAAAAGTGCACTGTGCCCACTGTTTTCCTATTTTCTCTGGTCTCTGTCATCTTGTACAGTTGAGTAATCAAACAGCTCTCTATGCCAAAAGTCCAGGTCTCGCTACATTGCTACATTATTCACATCTTCATTTGATCTTCAAAATCTTATGCTGCACTCTGATGAAAAATAGTGACAGCTTCTACATTAAGGAAAAGGAAAATTGTGAAAAGTGGAATTGAAAAAGAATCTTTGTTGGGGTCTACAGTCATCTTCCATCAAAATTTGCATCTTTCTCTTGATGCATTTAGGACACAGGTTTATATAACTCTAACTAGACAATTTATATAGTTGCTGTTAACAAAAAACTGACAAATTTCAGGAAGATTAGTTTAATCTTCATACATAATAATTCTTCCTCAAAATGCAGACTTCCACTGGCATTGTCTGATATGTCCAACCTGAATCCCAGAAAAGGAATTCTTGGAAATCATTGCCCTGTAGTCACAAATGATAGTATGACACTTTGAGGTGACCTAGGACAGAAGAACAACTGTAGTTATGCTCAAAGCAGGGCCTTGTGGTGCTTGGGAAACACCACCCAGTTCTAGAAATCTCTGGTCTCTGGGGCACTGTGAGCGTCTGATAAGAGGTCTTTCTCAGGCTACAAATTCCATTTTTGAGTTATGTCTGAAAAGAAAGCATGGAGAATCATAACACTGACTTGGTATTTCAGGGACTTGAGCTCTGAACGCAGAAAATTTCATGACCTGATTTTTTTGAAGCTGCTGGATGAGTCACATACACTATGAGGCTTAAGCAGCTCAGGTCATTTGCAATTCACAGTGCCTGTAGTTTAAAATTAGCGTGGGTTTTGGAGAGACTTTAATATTCATAATCTGACCCAATATTGAAATGTTCTTTAGAAAGATAGAGATTTAAGGGGAAATACTGTGAAGTGATATCAGGAGAATTTGCAAAGTAGCTTTAATAGACTAATTCCAAGTGCATTAGCTGCATTTCTGATCAGAAAATATGAAATGTTTCTAGCTTACCTTGAGATTGCAGGTTAGTTACTCTATTTCTGTAATTACTAACAGTGATTCAGCATATATTTCAAATACCTACAGTCTTGGATAAATTTACTACTCCATGCTTTTAAAATCCTACAGACAAAAGGCAAAAAAAAAGCCTCAGGGAGAAACGTGAGAGTTTGTGGTCGGGTTTTTTTTTCTGTTTCAGGTGGGTGTTTAAAGAATGATGGATACTTTTTAGGCATGTAAGATAAAGTATTAATGGTTTAATTAAAGTGCTAACAAAATTCTTACACCTAGCTCTGTTTCCAAACACTTTGAAGGCTGGGGCTTCCAAAAAGGGGACACTTTGGGCAGCGAGTCAGCTGTAGGTTATGACCCATGCTCCTGACTCCTGAGAAGAGGACTGAGATTGTCCCATTAACTTTCACCTAGATACTATTAAACTGATAACAATCGTGACATACTTGTTTAGTTTGGAATCCAGACTTGTTTGCAGGAAGTTAGAACAGGAAAGCTCTCTACATGCGAAAATCCTTCTTCATCACAAGCCCCTTGTGCTACCCAGGTATCTGCAAACACTGTCCTGGGTTGAAAACAGGCAGACAATTTCAGTGAAATATGTCACTCAAATGCCTGCCTAGCACAGGTTTCCCCACAGAGCAAATGCTTGGGATTTAAAAGCAATTGGAAGCTAAGTGTCCTTCATGATTATTTGGTGAAGCAAAGAAAACAGGTATTGAGTTATCAGACATAAATGGAGCAGCGACTTCATGATTCACTGAAGTTTTCCACTTTCTTAGGGAGCTTTATTCTTGATTAGGTAATCTTCTGGTTATGTTTTCCCTCAGATGAAAACAGGCTTATGGCATGAGCTTCAAGTCAGAATAAATCTTTTTTGGACTGCTACAGAAGCAGGAGATTCATTAGGACTCTGGCATCTTCATGATATGATGTGTTTGACTCTCAAACCTTAGCCTTCATTTAGCTGGTACTTGAGTCTTTGTGGGCAGCTAGGGTCAGAAAAAGACTTGACAAACTTTGCTTATTCCTGTCTTGCATCCATTTTTCTTCATAAATACATGATCTGTTCTTTTCCACAGCAACTTTCACCTGAAGATCTCACCATTCTATGCCTTCTGCAATTGAGAGTAGCTTTTTGGGAAAAAAAGAAAGTGGCTCTCTCCCTTGTTCAGTAAATAAAATGTACTCAGTATGATCAGATACTTGCCTTTCAAGAAAAACTGTGTCATAAAAGGTCAAACTAGATGATTACAGCAGTCTTGAACAACACTACATCTCTTGCAGCCCCGTTTTTATTTTGAGAGATAAGAAGGCTTTGAGAGATGCAAATAAAAAATAAATTGCTGTGCATTTTAAGCCAGCAACACAGATCTAAGTTCAGTGAAGTTATACTGAAGTATTATCACTTCAGGAGTTAGAACAACAGCTGCTTGAAGTGATGCAATCTCAACTTGCAGTGATGCTTAAGGGACTAGAAGATTCTGTTAACTTGTTTTAGTTGTATTTTCTTCTTTTTCTTTGTGTCAATTTTTAACATAGAAATGCAAGGCTTTTCTATTTAGAAATCTTGTGAAATCAAACAAAACATGCTGATTCATTTTCTTGGAATGAATCCTTATGCCTTTATCTAAGAAGGCAGATTTTGTTCAACTGACATGAAAAACAAAGCCAGGTTTCAGAATGTCACTGGGTTACCTTTGATTCTCCATTCTCCAAAATGTCAGGCACTTCTTCTTCTTCTTTAGGGTCACAAGAGAACTTTTGAGTCAATTTAGAGACATTCAGACCACACATTTGTGTGCTATACGAAAAGTCTGCAGCAGTTATTTACCCACCAGGAACTTCCTTGACTGTTCTTCAGGAGTCATGTTCTTTATGATCTATGACCATAGAGATTAAAGTATCCGAAGACCTGATGGCCTGTAACAAGCACTTTTATAATGGCTTGGTCCTCAGGCTTTCTTTTTCTTTTTTTTTTTTTCCCCCCCAGGAAGAACCATGAGTAAATCAGCCAGTTTTAACTGACTGGCAATTTCCTACTAATTGTGTGGTCCATTCTACATATATTTTAAATGGAAATAGATTTTCTGCTGATGATGGCCATCAATCATTCCTGCAAGGAAATGCATTTAGATTTAGAAAGTGAAACCTACCTTTGTAAACTTTAGGAAGGTATTGACTCACACCAGCCACCTAAAATTTATCTACTTATTCCCAACATGATCCTGCAGCTGTGTCTACACCAGAGGAGTACCTGGTCCACCAGTTTTGCTTTCCGAGCAAAAGAAGATTGAGGATTTTATTTCACAGTTTCCTTCCTCGAGATCCCAAGGTTATTAATATGTATGGATATTTAAAGGCAATTAGTTGTTTGCACTAACCACAGGGAATTTCTATCACTGTCCATTTTTGCTTGGTAGGCTGTTATTTTGATCACACAAACAAGCAGAGCTGAGAGAAAGTACAATAAAGGGGTAAGAAGTGAGGGTGAGGTTTTCATTTTAATTGAAAGCAAACTAGAAGGACTCCAAAGGCTCTGAAACCAGCAGACTCTGAATGAATTAAAGGGTAAATGAACAAATGAAAAAAGGTGAAAACAATCCCTTTTGATAGAGAAAAATTATCTTTTTCAGAGAATATACTTTTAACTTTGGACACAGAAAATAAGGCAGTGATGGGGAATATCTCTGACATATGATAACACTTGTGAACATAGGAGATTATTTCTTCTCTGGTTCTCCAGAATGTGGATGAAATATTCTGGAACACTGAATGGTTGCATGTAACAAACTCACCAAGTAAATCTTATATATATTAAATACAGTACTGCAGAAAGACAATAAAAAAATGTTCTGAAACCCAATCAATAAGGATGAAGCTCAGTTGTGAGAAATAGACAACATATCAACAAAGAGAACAACAGTTTGCTCCTGGAGGGTTTCGTCCCATGGTTCAAGGAGGTTTTTGTACTTCAATAATTCTATCCCTCTCCCAGTTCTTGTCTTTGGGATCATTTACTATGGTCTCCTTCCAGGATGCTGGGCTACACTGGCTAATTCAACAGTCCCAAAAAGCATTCTTTGACACCAGAACTCAGCCATAGTGAGAAATTGCTACAGTGGTCTCTTCAAAAAAGGGAACAAACCTTTTAACGCTCTCCCAAGGAATTCCTGACCATAGCACCAGCAATCCAAAAGCATTTCAAAAACAGATGCCTCGTTTTTGAAGTGTAAGAGGCTTTTAATTAGCTTGGATATGACATTCCGTGACAGTCTTCCTGTCAAATATATTCCCAACCATGTATATCTTCCATGCACAAAGTGCAAGGCAATTAAATGTAAAGTAAAAAGCTCCATACATTAACAATGATGCAGGCACAACCAGGATGATCTAACTTTTAATGTGAGGGAGAATTTAGGATTGGAGCTTTCTGAGAATCTAAATTATCCTATGTTTAATTTACTGGAATAGATACAGCCATAGACACCTCCATGCTGGGCAGGTCCTCTCTGTATTTTATTCAAGCTTTCCAGGAAAACAAGACAAAGTTATCGTGTTCTTCCTGAAAATATTTCATCTAGTCCCTTACTAGAGTACAAACAGATCTGCACTTGCTTGAAAAAGAAGAGGCAAGATGAGACGGAGATTTCCACAACCATATTGGCAATTTTTTTAACTTTTCCAGAACTTTTGTACCCAGAAAAACATTTCTTGTTCTTTTTCTTTTTTTTCTTTTTTTTGACCAGACTACATTTCCGGGTAGAAGACAGATGTAGCCAAAGACAGGTGATTCTTATTAGAAATTCGTTATGCTAAAACAACTTGTTACAGATATGCCTAGAAGAAATTTAGGAATTTGGTACATTGTGTTTGCATTTTGACCAGGTAGAATTTGCATTGTTCTTTTCAGTTCCTTTGCTCAATTATCTTTTTTAACCTTTTTTTTTTAAAAGTGATCTGCATTGTTTGAAGAAACTTATTGGAAGTGAAGAAAGCACAAGATACCTGCATGGTCCTGTGATGTTGGGTAAGGGAAGAGGAAGTCTCTCACTCTAGTAGAGAGTCTCATCACAATGAATCCCAAGAGTTACAGAAATGGAAAACAGTTCTCATGTTTTATTTTTCCATTAGCAGTCTCCAAATACGCACTCGAGACTGTAGAGCTGAAACTGCAACTGTGTATGTAAAAATACTCAAAGAATTAGTGGCATTGATTGCAGAGGGCAATAAAGCTCCCAGATCAGTGTTTTAATGGGATTTTAACACGTAGACTAGCAATTTTCTTCAAATCATGGCAATTAATTTATAGCCTAGTTAAAGAAATGACAATATCTGCATATCAACACATGGCTGTTTTGTTGTACACTTCACTCTTTCAAGGAAAATAATGCCTTTGTATGCTTTGTATTGCAGTTAAGAGCATTCTTGCAACTTTTTAGAGAATCTTACAACTGTAGATGACAAAGTACATTACGAAAAACAGCAACGTGCTTTCATCAACATATCTGCAACTATGACTATTTAAAATGTAACATGGAGATATTTTTATTCGTGGGATCATGGAATACTCAAGGTTAGATGTGACTTTTGGAGGTCATATTGTTTCACTTTTTTTTCTCCTCAGCTGTTCCACTGCATTGTTTCCTTCTACTTGTTTTTCTGTATCCTCATTTTTCAAATGGTCCTTCATCTCTCTCCTTCTTCCACCAATATTTCTTTTCTCCTGTCTTCCTTGATTTCCTGTCTAATCTTTCTACATCTTTTTCCTTCCTCAGAGCTATTTTTTTTTTTATTTTTGCTGTCTTTCACTCCTTTATTCTATACTGCTTCTCTGACTGTTTGGTCCCCTAATTGTCTCCTCTTCAAATAGTTTAAAGGGTCTGTAAGGCAGCAAGTAATTTTAATAATTGTGGCTCTCATAGAGGCTGGTAAAGGACAAATATTTTAAGCTAAATCTACATGTCCACTTCACAGTCCCACTTCCTTCACATACGCTGTGATCACAGTCACTGCATTCCTTTTTCTGTTCCACAGAAGATGTGAAGGAAGTTCAGGATTAATTGGATTATATAGCTAAAATCTCTATAAGACAACAAGAACTATTTGAATGGTGTCTCCAATCTGTCCTGCAGATTTACAAAGGGCTTGTATATACACAAAGAGTATCCATAATGGGACATATTTGCCCAGAGAATTTGTGGATGCCCCAACCTCAGCTGTGTTCGAGCACAGGCTGAACAGGGCTTGGAGCAGCCTGGTCTAGTGGCAGTGGGGTTGGAAGAAGATGATATTTAAGATCCTTTCCAGCTCAAACAATTCTGTTCTTCTATGATGACATGACATTTCAGATCCTTAAATGATTTCCCGTCTAATAGTAGCTCGTCCTCCAGAGGTTAGAATTATATCTAAATCAACAATAATTAATAGCCTTGGTTAGATGCCTCCATTATGGCAACATATTTTAGAATCTGTTGGTACTTTCATTTTCCACAGTGTACAGCAGCAAGCACTTCCTCAGTTCTCATTTAAAAAACTAGTTCTTTTGCTTTTAACCTTTGCCTGAAAATTTCTCTTGTTCTTGTATTCTGAGAAATAATGAATGATCACTTTCTACTCAGTTTTTCTGCATTAATTAAGTAATGGAGCTCCATGCCACAGGATCTTGTCAAATCTGAATGTCTGTGTGGTTTCAATGGGAGACTGGACAAGGTCATTGAGGATAATTACATCTGTAGAACCCATCTCCAGATCAAAAAACCCTGAGCTGCAATTATTGCAGGCTCAGGAAGCAGTAAGAAAAATATCACATACACTAACCCTGATCTTATACTCATTACTGGACATCTATTTTTGGCCAAAGACAGGATATTGTATTAGATGAGGCTTTTGTATGATACACTCTAGCTGATCTTACGTTCTTATCCGTGGTTTCATCTCTCTCTTCTCACTCTGCAAACACACAACTCAAGTTTCTGGCTAAGTTTTTGACAGGACATCATTTTGACATTCCCTTCTGTATTCAGAGAAAGCATCTTCCTGAGAAGAGCCTTGCATAAGCTTGCAAGAAGGGGGGAGTGTGCTAATTATCAAATGGCAATCTATGGGATCACCTGGCCTAATTGAGATATACAGTCCTTTGTTAAGTGGGTCGGCCACGGGTCAAGGGAACAGGTGGTTGAGCACAATTTCATAACTGCCTGTTTAATATTTGGCTCTGAAATTTCCCTGAAGTTGTCGGGGAGGAGGGACAGGATCATTATCAAAGATTGTTTGGAGAGGCAGAATCTATACTGGTGGGGAAACTGCTAATTACCATGTAATCTTTCCAATTTGGGCAGCAATAAAATTTAAATAAGATTGGCAAGTAGCAGGATGGCTTTCAGAGGCCGCCCCCACCACTGTTCCTGTCCCCATAGCCTGACGCCAGATGCAAAGCTTCAGTCTGGATGTTCTTCTACTGCTTCATAAATTATGACTGTTTAGTTGTGCATAATTACAAGGCACTGGATTGAATAGGATTAAGACTGAAATTGTCAGTTTTCTAAACACATTAGCAAATCTTGGTATTTGGATCAAAATGTGTAGCTATTTTTTCAATTTGCCAACAGTGCTGTCCGTTCCCAAAGTGTTTTGCATTGTGCTTTATAAAATATGTAAGATTTTTGAAAAGCCTCTAAGCTGGCCACTGAAAGCTCTTGGCAGCATGAATCATAAATGGCAGCATGCAATAAGGACAGCACAGTTACAATTAGCCACTCCTTCAGCACCGAGCTGTTTCAAATTACTTTTTGTGCCCCTCACCATTCAAGCCCAGCTAAGTTGTTAAGTGTGTGCATGTGCAAATGAATGCAGCTATAAGATTTTCAAAAGATATGATGACCCATGTTTATTTATTTATCAATGAATTTTACTTTTAAATACAATAAGCCAAACTTAGCAACGACAGTGTCATGTTGGATTCTGTAATGTGGCAAGAACACACTATGCTGTGGGACTGGCACAAGAGTACTGAAGCCACATGTATAAAAACCATGCTCAAAGTCAAAACAGAAGAAAATATGCTTTTGTTTCCCCCCCAAGCAATATTGGAAATCCAACCATAAATTTATTTTCAGATTTCTTTGAAATCTTTATTATTCAACTAAATACCTTGTCTATAATTTAATTTAGAAAGTGGTATTGCAACAATTTGTGATCTCATTTTTGGCTAAGATGTCTGTTTCTCTGTCTATGCTGAACTTCCACTTAGATGGCAGGAGGTGTATCATTAACTATCAAAATTCAAGCAGGAGAGAAAAAACTTCCTTCCTTCCTTCCTTCCTTCCTTCCTTCCTTCCTTCCTTCCTTCCTTCCCAGAAGGCAACAAGCCTTGCCCAAACTCTTAAACTTTCCTTACATTTTCAGTTTTAGTGCTGTAGTTTGAGCATCGTATTTCTGCACTAACCTTGCACCAGTGACTCGCAGTGATGTGTTTATTCAGGTTTGGTTTCACAGAATCATAATGTCCTGAGTTGGAAGGAACTCACAAGGATCGTTGCTGTCCAGCTCCTGCATGATCCTGACAAGGATTCACAGGATAGCTGAATCAACAATCTCATTTGTATAGCCTTGAAAAACTCATGCTTTCTTACAGGGGTCCCAATATATTCAGATTCTCAAATAACTGCTCCTGAGGAGCGACTCCATTTTTGTTTTCACCAAGAAGCTTCAGTGTTGTCACTAATTTGATTCAAGGCATGATTTTATAGAAAACTTCTCAATCTATTGTAACAGCAGAAAAAGGGCTGATGCAGTTGGTATTCCATTAAGAGAGACATCCTGCTATGAGTCAGCAACAGAAAGAGCCAGGGCATTCATTAATGGAGTTGTCATGTTAAAGGATGATTATCTGCCAAATTTCTGGCAAGGCCAGGGAGGTCTTTTAAAAGAAAGTCACAGGACAGGTAGCCATTCATTTTCTCTGTGGTTTTAACGTGCTACGTGATTGGGTTCATCATTTGCAGTTTTGTCTTTTGAAACATCAAGTACTAATCCTGCTCCCCTGCACTGTAAGAATGGGGGGAAAAATGAAATAAAAAGAAAACAAATACATAGGGAGAAAATAATTTTTTACAGTATCATGGACAATAACATGGCTTTCACTGCTTCTGTTTTCAGTTAAAAATCTGATGGCAATTAAACTTGTACGAGAAATAAAGAAGACAAAATCAGTGGTGTTCTGTAAGAGTCCAGCTTTTTTAAAAAATGGAAATTATGTTGCAAATATATGAAACAGGATTTTAAAAGAAGACCAGTTTTTTTCAGTTCTGTTTCCCAGTGTCTATGAAGAACATATAGCTGACAAGGATCTTCTTTAACATAGTCCATCTAGCATGGATCTCACCTTTCAGAATGCGATCTCTAAAAACTCTCAAAAATGTGGAATATACAATCATGACATTTCTGTTATGCAAATATAATGCCAATAAATTTACATATCATGGATTTTTTGTCTAAAAAAAATAAGTACTTGTTGGTGTTATTATTATCATCATCATCTTAACATTTTCTGAGGTTTATATCTATACACAATAAATAACAAAAGGCCAAGAGGAAGAAAAAATAAACTAACATAAAATTACTTTAAACAACTCTTACTAAAAATAATATAATGAAACCAAACGGACATTTTGATTAAATGGATATCATTAATGCAGCATGTTATGATCTGAACTCATAGTTTAATTATCTAATTAAGAGCAAATGAAAATCATTAAGGTCTGTGGAATGAAATAATTCATTTTAGGGGAGAAACAGAAGAAAAAAGCAGTCCCCTTAATTACAAACTGTCATCGGCATGTAGCACCTAGGAGTAAATCTTGCTGCAAGATGTCATGCCTGGCTATATTGTACAGCAGGTGGTGGATGAATCATACCAGCTTCATGAAGAATTGCCAAGGAAAGGAGTGTCATTAACGAGTAGATCTCCGGACTGGGAGTAAGGTCTCGTGAGTCCTATAAACATTTCTCTTCCTGACATTTGGCAAATCACTCAGCATCAGTTTGCTTAACTGTAAAATAATCATATGCCGTTTGAGACCTTGAAGACCTTATGTAGATTTGCCGGTCTGCCACTGGAAGAAGTTGCCAGATGAGGGCAAGAAACTTCCCTAAATTCACCTCGAAGGTTATGAAAGCAAAGAATGGGACCCATGCACTGTCATTCGCCCAGGTACCAGCATAATGCAGTCTGGGATCGTATTACATGGATGTGTGACACACCAAGGAGCTGCAGAGACAGCATTCAGGTCAGGCATAGTTTTGTTTGAGGCTTACCAATTCTTTAAAATCTTTCAAATGTGCCTACAGAGTACGCTGAAAGAGAGGAGTTCCCTTATTAACTATGGAGCAAAAGATACTCTTTTTTATTTCTGTGGAAATAGATGTGCTGGAGGAAGGTGAAGTGGCCATATGTTAAGGTATGATTGGACTAATTTATCCCCTGAGAATGGCTGCTGGCTTTTTCCTGATTATGTTTGCAAGAAGCAGGCAGGCATTGACACAGATTTTGCCCATAAGTTCATTGATTAGGAAAGATGCCCAAACTTCATGGAGGCCTTAATGAGAAGGGCTGGGACATTAAATCAATGCAATTCTTTTCACTTTTAAGGGTTCTGAAAAACAAATATGTTTCTTTTATTGATGGTTTATTTTGAGGGAGCAAATAAAAACAAGCCAATTATAAAGTTCAGTAACGTAGCGAGAACATTACTGTTCCTAAAGGCCTTGCAGCACAAGAGATAGGCCCTGGTTTCAAACAGTGAGGGATCTAGTTTCCGGTTATGAATGTGACCTACATTTCTGAATCTTGAGATATAAGTGTCACCTACTATCTCCCATTATTCTGCACAAAAAGTTGGGATTTTGATGATGAACTACAACACATAATGAAGAAACCCGCAGTGCAAGGAAATTTGGCCATATCTGCAAAGCCAAGGACCCCCAGAAAAGGGGGTTTGTGGTCATTCTCTGCTTTCTAGCTGCTCCTCAAACAATAGCTTAAAGATTACTTGTAAGCATATCATGCCAACGCCTGTAGAGGAATTCAGGGTAAACACAATACGTTCTGCAGGGGTGTCAAATAATGAATATGAGGAAAAAAAAAAAAATTAAAACTTGATTCTGAAGATGATAGGTCTAATGAATGAAGATAAGAAACTGGAGAATAACTTTTTTAAATAACAGCTCAACAGGAGACCGCTGAAGTGAAAACAGCTGCTGGGACTATTACACAGAAAACAGCTTGAAACAGCTACAGATGCGTATATTTGTTACTAGGAAAGGATTTCATGTGTATGGAAAAGTCCATCCAGAGAACAGTTGTGGACAGATGTAGCCAAGGCAAAGCTGGATCTGCAGAGGGAATTGGAGAGTCTGGTTTGTTTCAGAAACTGAGACTTAAATAGCTAAAGTTTGTCTGAATTGTCCATTATCTGGACTGAATAATGAGCCATGGCTTTGGGGGCAGGGAATTTTCTGCCTGAGTATCTGAAACCAGGTGTTGCTGATTTTTTCTGTGGCTAGTACCATCTGTTCTGTGCCCAACAGAACACTTCAGCCCAAACCATTTATTTTATGGCTGTGGTTGCAAAGGTGAGTGATGCCCTATGGAAGGCAATTGTAACATGGCACAGGGAAAGTATAGAGAACGGCTGCGGATGAATATTCAGACGGATCCGAAGTGAGGAGACCGATTACAAAAACACCAGATTATATTGCCCACTTTCTTTTGAAAGTGTGAAACCTCTGCAGTTAACTGGACCCTGCACTCTCAACATGCTACTGAGTTCTGTTGGTTGACTAGAGAGCTGGGAAATACAAATCGGGGAAGCTTGCGCCAGGTGTTTTCAGATGTTTGTGGGCTGCTGCTGATTCATCTTCAGGATGTACCACCTGCCTGTGACAGTGGTTTGGAGCACAGGAAGGTAGAATGTACAGCACAGGGAGAGAGTGTTTTTTAATTTTTCATCTACTCCTTAACAGTTTCATTCCTATTATTCTCTATCACTGGCAACATGGAACAAGAAGAGGTAATTTCTACACACTGAACACCTTTGCTTATATTCCGTTCATGGACATGAACAATTTCCCTGAATTTCTTGTGAGTTCCTTTAGTTTTCTTGTTTTGTTTTTTTTTTTTTCATTAGGCCACAGAAGCACCGACTGCAGCTTTCTGCACTGCAGTTTACAGCTGTACCCAGCAGGAATGTTGTACAGCTGGTCCAGCATATAACATCCTAACTTTCCACTGCTGACAACCTCATTTTCTTATCCTCAATCAGGTTATCTACTCTACCTCCTCTTCAAACAAAACCAGCTGAAAAATTGGAACAAAGGGAGTCACTGTAAGCAACTAAATAAACAGAAATATATCCAAACATTGCCATTTTTGCCTTTTTTTTTTTTTCGTGGTAAGAAATGATTCATTAAAGCAGTCAAGCAAGCCTTCTCATAGCAGAGGTAAAGGTATTGCATCTAATTTACGGGTGGTGTAAAGTAAAGTCAGGAACTGACCGGTCAGATAAGGTAGCAAAGGAATCTGAAGACATGAAGGTAGAAGTACTGAATTTCCAAGGGTTTGGGGTTTTTTACTAGACACAGAGTTATCATATTTTCAGGCTCCCAGATTTGCAAAAGGGATCTTGAAGGTGTGGGTCTTCAGGGACCACAGCAGCACAAATTTAAACTGACATAAATAAGACTATAGCTGTCACTGTTTCTATCTACTCTGTTTTCAGTGAAGAGTTTGCAAATCTAGAAAACCTTCCAGAATCCAGCCTTCCTCACGCATATACAGAAGTTTAGGTTGAAAACTTTTTTGGGTTATTCTCTTCCAAGTCTTGAGGTGTCTCAAAGTCCCGATTGCATAGCAAGAATAGCATGAATTTCAAGAAATGTGATTTTTCTCTTACTGATCACATAATATATTTACGAATAAGCTATTGTGGCTTCAAGACTGTCTTTAAGCAACAGAAACAGGAGACTTTAACTACTCAGAGTTTCAGGGTAAAAATCGAGAAAAATTAGCACCTTGCCTTCTGGGAAGAAGATACTGACCTTTAGGCCTCGAGTTCATCAGAAACCGCCCACGTGTCACAACTCAGATAAAATCCGCAGTACTAAAATCCACAGTATCTAGCTGCTCTTTACCATTAATTATCACTGTATTTCTTCATTTCCCAGAAGATTTAGTACCAAAGTCATATTTAATAATGTTAGTATTTTCCACTTTGGACCACTACTGGATTCAAAGCAAATAAAGGAAGAAACAGAAACCCTGTAATGGCAAGTGTATTTTGGTTTAAAAGTCTTTTTGAAGACTCTCAGTCACAATTTGTAGATATAGATTTTTCTTATTCCAGGCGAGTCCTGGGAATCTTTAAAGGGATGTTTTAGTAATCAGGGTGAAACAGAGCATACTTGTGTAATCTATTTCTTTCCTTTACACACTTCTCCACACACATGTTACTAATCATTAGTTACACTCTATTTCCCATAACTTGAATTCTGTTAACATAAGTATTTCTATTTCTTATTTAATTTTCTTTTTGAGGCATTTGCATCATTACTGTTGTTGTTGTTGAAATTATTCTGATTAAAGTCTGCCCAAAATTTAGACAAACTTGTCCTTGACTAGATTTTAAATTTAGATCACAAAACTCTGAATGTTAAACTTTTGAGTGTTGAAACAACTTACAAGTCTTGTAAGTGTGGAGTCAAAATGAGGAGACCATGTTCAGATGAGGATACATGGTTGAATGCTATAACTGACTACTTTTTATGGTCTTGAGGAAAGAGCAATAAACAGTCAGCTCATTCTGCAGCTGGAAAGAATTACCCTGTATAAGGGACATGGAAATGGAAATCTGTTGTATCTTTATTTCTGGAAAGATGAAAGAGAAAGAAAATGGTGTCTTATTGAGGTTGAGGAACGTCCACCCCTTAAAGATTTCTAAAAACATGTTTGATAAAGATCCCTTAAGTATTATCTGGCCATGTGATTTGAGCTTAGAGCTGAAAGAGCAATAGGTAAGCTCTGTATTTTGGTTTCAAAGCTGAATCTCCATGGTTCTATGTAAATGAGACATGAAGAGGACACCTTGACTGTTCTGAGTTTACTTAGACTATCTGTGGTTCTGCTTCCTGCCAGTTTATTGAACACTTTGTACAACATATCATGCTCTGGGATCCTGCACAGTTTGCAAATTATGTTTATTCTGTTAAGCTCTTGAAAGTGAAAAGATAGAAAAGAAAAAAAATATAAACTCAGCAAACTTTCAACAGAGCCTGCCTACACACAAAGCAGAAATCATCATGCAGATTTATTAAGAAACATAGAAAACACATCATCTTTTGGAAAACAGTACGTCTTGAATTGTTGAATCACTCTACATTTTAATGTGCAAATTTGTTCCCTGGCTTTTTGTTAAAAGGATCAGACCATTTGGCATTTTGTCTGAGACATAAATGCATTAGGAAGATGCAGTATAATTTATTAAAATGTATAAAGGGAACAAAGAATAGGATTAATTTTCTTCTTTTTTTTTTTTTTTTTTAATTCCAGGGGCACCACTAGGGCATTTAATATGGGTTAAACCAGATTCAAAGAGCTTTTCATTAGACATTTAACATAAATGACTAAGAGCTTAATCAGCACATACCATTTAAATGCATTGAATGGAGGAATTGGACTGTACATAGCATTATAATTTATAGAGTTTTGTTTTTGATTACATAAGGGAAATACATTTTTTATGCCTTAAAAGCATTCTTTTGTGATGTCAAAAAAAATGTATAGTATTATTGTTCAGAAAATGGTGTTTCAATTTGGTAGTGAAGCCAAAGTCACCCAAGTGGAAAAGATAACTAGCAAATTCCTCAAAGTCCTGTAGTTTGTGGGTTTTTCTCTTCAACGCGTCCTTTTCTTCTGGGCCTGATAATGAACATTGCCTCTGCTTTCCACACTGTGCTGCTTGTACATTCTTTTTAATGGCTTTAAAAAATTGACTTGTGAATACTTCTGGAATGCAGTTTAAACAGAATTAGTGAGAGCATCACTATGCTGGGCTTGCAGCATGGAAGCAGAGTGATCCTGAAAACGTGTTTTGCTTCCTTTTTTCAATCATTTAGTGATAGTATAAAAGTAATTCAGTCCCCACTTAAACAATACCTGGGGTAACTCTGTGTGTATCATCTGTTCCATCAGAGATGATTATAGGAAATTAAAGTGCTGCAGAGGCAAAAGTGGCTCCCATTTTCAGGAACTTTATCAAAATGTTAAGGAAGGATAATATTCTAAAACGCTTACTTCTTAGCTTCTGTTTGCCTTCAGCAATACTGTCTATTACAATCGCTCTTCAAATTGCACTTGCTTTCCTTTCTAACAAAAAGCATTGTTTTTTTCCCTCTCTTCTCTTATATCTTTGCAGGAGACAATAAAGTATCTCTTCTTATCCAGAAACACTGAGAGTTCTTATCAGCAGAAAGGTAAGAAAAAGGAAATATCTCAGCAATGGAGATTTTTTTTTTGTACTGTGTTTTTTTTTTTTTTTTTTTTTTAGTAGGTCAGCAAAAGAAAAAAGAAGTTCCATTTTCTGAGATGTTATCCTTTATTGTTAGAAGGAGAGCTGGAAATCAAGATAAAGCTCTTATTCTCTGAAAACGCAGTCACCCTAAAATGCATACCTTCATCTCACACTTGCTGTTTCTTCTTTCCCTCTTTTTTTTTCTGTCTTTCTTTCTCTCCTTGTCTCTTCTTCTCCATCTTCTTTTCTCTACCTAATAATTTAATTTTAATGTAAATTTTCTTACAGTGGATTTTCTCCCTCCTGACTGATCCTACCTACAGTACTGGAAAACTGGGAGTAAAAACCCATTTTGAGAAATGAAACATTTCTTTATGCACAAACATACACAAACAAATATACATCTATACAGCTATGAATCTGTGTAACTACATATACGGGTCAAATACATACTCCTAAATATGTGTAAATGTGTTGGTGTACATATATATATTAATGTGCATTTATTTTTATGTATATAAGGATATAAAGAAGCTCTTAGAAGCTGGAATTCATCTCTTGTGGTGGAGGCTAGTTGTGTAATGCTCCCAGGGCCATCCATTTGCCTACATTTAAGGCAGTAATGACTTAAGTGGCATAACTGACATTTGCCTGGTGTGGCTGCTTTTCAATTTCATCCTCTCTCTCAGAGTCGTGGCTGTCCAGAACAATATTTTGGAGTATTTTATTTTCATCTGATTAAATATATTCCCAAATTGAGATGGGATTGGGGCAGGGGTACAAAAACCAGTCAGTTTCACTTGGGCACCAAACATGGTAGAATCCGTACAGGTTCTTACATCCTACCAGAGTTTGTTCCATTCACTCAAATTCCTCACTAGGGAATCTTTGTCTTCGGCACAGGTTCCACAGTGAACCACTCCCTGATTAGTCCAATCCAAGCATGTCACAATGCTGAGAAGGACAGCTGCGCACATTTTCCCCACTCCCATTAAACATTCCTGTTCCTTCTTTGCATCAGGTTTGGGAATATCAAGACATGGTGAGCCAGGCCTAAGTAGTAGTTTCAAATCAGAGCAAGATTATGCTCCCCTGCTAACCAATGTCTAAAAATAAATTCTCAGTATTTGAACTAATTAAGCACTGGAAAGAAATACTTTTAGATGAAGTTTCTTTGAGCCTATTTTACACATTTGTTTGAGCAATTGCTCTTTAGAGTTGCAACATTTCATCCTTTGTTTCTAAGGGATGTTTTCTAACGCTCAGTGTCGGATGTCTAAGTTAGGGGCAAAGGAATCAAGGCCAGGCTGGATGTGGCTCTGAGCAAGCTGGTCTCATGCAAGGTGCGCCAGCCCATGCCTGGGTGTTGGAAATAGGTGATCTTTAAGGTCCCTTTGAACACTAACCATTCTGTGATTCTGTGAATGCCACCTGTTGTCTTTCTTTATAGCCAGCACCCAGTGACTGAATCATCCTCACGGAATTTATCAGGATAACGATTAAATCTGTTAAAAGAATTCCAGATATCACTTGACTAGGGGAAAAATAAGAAGAGGGAGGTATTAGGGAGGGGAGAAATGTGAAAAAAGCACATAGACTTAGTATCAAAATAAAAATGTTCTCTTTCATCAGAAAGATACTCCCATCTTCACCCTTCCTACAGTAAATAAGAAGAAGTTGACAACAAAAATCAAGTCCTGGAAATCTGATGGCCTTCAGAAGTGTCCAGTTTCTCCAGTCGCAGTGTCTGAGTATCCTGGGTTGCAGTATATTCTATTACCATCTTTGTGAGCTGTGAAACCAGGTGGGGCAGTGTTTCCTTGCCTCCTCCCTCTGGACTATCTCCTGTTAATGGGCACATCAGTGCCTCACCACCCCATTGTGAGATGCTCCGCCTGGGAGGGGGCACTGAACATTTCCCACCTGGATATAATCAGAGGTTTCCAAGCACAAAAGTAGCCTTCTCCGCTGGACTTCCAGAGGACAAGAAGCTACATCACTGGACCTTGAGGCGAAGACCAGACTCTTTTCCACAGGACCACTGTTTCACCAGAGCTGTTGCACCCACCCTGCTCACCGGGAGCCACCAGCGCTGCTGCCGGCTGTGACCAGCGCTGCCTCAGGAGGGGAAGCTGCCTGGCAGCCGAGAAGGCTGCACTGGGTGACTGTGCTGTTATAGCTGTCATAGTCATTGCTGTTTGTTTGTTTTGTTTTTTATATATATACACATATATATAGTATTAGTAAAGAACTGTTATTCCTATTTCTCATATCCTTGGCTGAAAGCCCCTTAATTTCAAAATTATAATAATCCAGAGGGAAGGGGGTTTCATTTTCCATTCCAAAGGGGGCTTCTGCCTTCCTCAGCAGATGCCTGTCTTTCAAACCAAGACACTGAGAGCTTTATCAACTTATCTGGTTTATCTGAATCACATCTAAATCAAGGGCATTTCACTTGAAAGAGTTGTCAAAAGTAATATGATTATTTCGGTTGTGAATATTCAGAAAAAAAAATAAAAATATGTGTTAAAGCCATCTGTGTGATTGGCAAATGTGATTATTTTGGCCTGTGGAAGACTTCCAGCTAGAACAGGTGGATGTTCCTGAAATAGACAGTATCCCATAAGAAGGATCCATTCTGGACTAGGGAACAAGTGTGAGAAGGAAGCAGCAGCCGTGAGAAACCATAGTGCACGGACAGTAACCATCCCCACTGAGCAGCACAGCTCAAAGGAGCGAGGTAGAGAGGCTCAGAGTGAAGGAGTAAAGCTGAGCCTGGAAAAAGTGGTGGGAAGTGAAGCATGGCTTTTTTTTTTTTGTTTGTTTGTTTGTTTGTTTGTTTTTGTTATTAGTTTTTCCCTACTAAAGTGCAGTTGAAATAGCAGTAGATTAATTTTTACCAAGTGGTCTCTTTTGCTTGTGATGGTAACTGACAAGTGATTTCCCTGTCTTTTTCTTGACCCACAAGCTTTTTCACCCCTTTTTGCTGCCCTGTCCCACTGAATGAGGGAGCAGCTGCATGGGCGCTTGGCAGCTGACCAAGATCAGCTCACTGCAATGACACCCACAGATCTGTCCAGCACCTACTGAAATGCATCAGACTGCTGAAGAACAGATGACCAGTTCCATATTCTTAGCATTGAGTGCCTCTTGTGTATTTTGATGAATTTGCTTAAGGATTCTGAGCTGGTGTTCCCTCCAGGGACATTTGTAGTTGTGAGATACTTCTGAAAATTACACCAGTCCCACAAATTGCCTCGAGATTTTGAGTAAAAAAATTAATTACATGAAAATGTGTTGCAAAATTTGACCCTCTTGTATTAATGGATGTTAATCTGGTGAAAAAAATAGCAGATTTTTGACGAATAAAAATTATTAAAATATTTTTATTGTGCGCCTAAACCTAAAAACTTATGTTTTCAGCTCACCAAGGAACTGAAAACTGTCAGAACCATCCAGCTTGTGGTTGGTTATGATGCTACTCATCATTGTTTGCTGTAGTTTTGGGGGATGAATATTCTTTTTCTTTGCTTGGGTTTTTTAGTGGGTACATACCTCATGTGTGTGCGTGTGCATTTTTATGTTTGCTTGGCTCATAGTGGATTTTTACACTTGTCTTGATAAATTATCAAGGGAACTCTTTAGAAATATCCTCTTTGTTTCTCTTAAGCACAACATTAGCAAGGGGTTTTGTCATTAACTTCACTTTTATGCATTAAAAGAGGGAGGGGAAGACACTACATTTTGTGATTTCAAAATGATTTTCCCCTTTTCTGCATACTTTTTTCTTGCTCATCACTTAGTTTGGGTTTTTTTTTTTTTTTTTCAGTCCCATGTTGCTATTTTGTCAGTGATGACAGGATGGAAATCCATACATATTGGTATTCCAATAGAGATTTGCCTAGCCAAACAGAAGCAAAAAATTATGTGAATACAAATGTATTAACTGCAAAGATAAATCACAACCCGCAGGCAACTTCAATAAGCTGAGGAAAGAGAGGAAAAGATGTGGGGTGGGGAGTGAAGCTTGAAACCAGCTGGAGTTGGAGGATGGAACATCACACAAAGAAATCAGGAAACATTTGTAAGCATAACTTTTTAGTATCACACAAGCAGAAAATGCAGAGTGATTGAAAAGCGACCAGGCCCACAACCCCACTGCATCGAAAAAGTTTTATCATCTTTGGAAATCATCTGTGCTCATTGTCAGGCTTTACAGCTCTACCTTGGTTTGGGGGTCTTTTTCTTTCTTCTTCTCCTTCTTCTCCTTCTTCTAAAAAAAAAAAAAAAAAGTTTAAAAAATATGAACTTAGGAAAAGCCAATTTCATGTGCTGTTAATTTAATTCCCAACATAAAACCTTACTTCTTCTGATGGAAAATGAAATTACCCTTTCTACATCCGTTTTATCTGTCAATTAAATTCTTTTTTTTTTCCCCTTTCCTCCCCTCAAAGAAAAAAGAACATGCACATTATTGGTTATATTTTCTGTGCTTGCAACAAAATGAAAATGGGAAGAGGTGGCATTAACTACAGTAAGTACACAAAACCTGCTTGATTATCATGTAAAGATGCTGGAATGACAACCCCAGAGACTTTGAATCTCCTTTGTGAGGCTGTAGATGTCTAGGCTAATTTTCATTTTCCATTTGTCCTGGTATTGCATGGCAAAGCAGTTTTAATAATGGGACTCTTCACAGCGTTAACTATTAACCTTTCTATTTCGTGGTATCTTAAAGAAATGGCTTTTGGAGGCAGCTTTCCCTGACTGAATCTCTATGTGAATAAAGATTGGAAAATGAAATTCATCTTTTGGGCAGAAAGAGGGGACATTCACTGTGATCCATTTTGTATGATTAATTTCAGGATGCTATTTGTCCCTTCTTTCTGTTGTCATTATTTGACAGTTATGAAAAAATCACCTTCTTTGGTCTGGCTTGGTTATTACTTGTATTACCTTAAAGCTGACTGGAAAATAGTATTTGGGGAAAAAAAAAAACAAACAAAAAACCCAAAAAACTAAAAAACACCCCAGCATTTCAAAATTGAAAAGAAAAAATATTGAGGCAGATTTTTTTTCTTTGTGTTTTAAATGAAGGAAAAAAAAAAACCCACCTTCTGCAACAAAACAAAACAAAATTGATCCTTTTAATTTTTTAAGAGCATCCCTAAAAAGAGAGAATAGCAGATGCCACTTGTTAGGTAAATCCTAAAAATTGTGCAGTTCAACAATAATAATTTGTCTTGCATATGAAGTTCTGAAATGTTCTAATCCTTATCCGGAGCAAAGATACCACTGATAAATTGAAAATAAGGCACTTTTACCTGGCAGATTTTTTGCAGGTGTGCTGGGGACAGGCAAGTACCAGTGTTGAGGTGTTGAGGGGCATCACTTGGTGATTATTTTCTTTTGGCATTGCCACAACCCAACTAAGATCCCCTTCTGCTTACCCTCACAGGAGGGGTGACAGGGGCTGCACTGAATTCCATGGGTGGATTTAACTCTTATCTGAAGTGGTGAGGTTCAGCTAGATTTCTTTTTTCTGTAACATTTTTAGAGGAGAATAGCTTGGAGGCTGTGAGCCAGAGGGATGAGCAAATACGTGTCTTAAAACCTCTGCAACCAGATTTGCCAGAGGACATCTGCTGTCTTTTCTCTTAGAACAGTTTTCAAGGAGGATATTCTCCTCTCCTGCTCTTTTTCTTCATTGACCTTGAGAAGAAGGACAAGTGAAAGTCAAACACTTTCTGCTTACATCCTAAAGAGTTTGGGAAAGCTCAGTGTGAAGTTTCTTGCATCTCTCGAGGGTGCAGTGAGAGGTATTTCGTGGGTGGACTTCCTCCTACTTGGAGAGTTTTTGCATAGCTGAACGTATCCGAGAGTCTAAATAAATAATACTGGTTTGGGTTTTTTTTGGTTTTTGGGTTTTTTTTTTTTTTTTTTTTTTTTTTTTTTTTTTTTTTTTTTTTTTTTTTTTTTTTTGTCCAGCAATATATTCATAGTCACCCAGAACTGTTTCAGTTCTGTCACAGCAGAGGCATCTGAGGCATGAATCTCCTCACACTGACATATGCAAAAACCAAATACAATTTGGTTAAAGTCAAAACTAGTATTATACCAGAGGAGAGTGATTGAGTAGAAAATCAGGCCTATAGCCTGAAAAGTGCCTGTATATATGTACATAGAACATCACCTTTTTTTTTGTTTTGTTTTGTTTTTTTAGGTTTTTTTGGGTTTTGTTCTTTTTTTTGTTTGTTTGTTTTTTTTGTTTTAACTAGAGTACATACCCCTGGAAGGCATTCAAATCATGCGCTTGCAGTTATTTGTTACTCCTGAAATGATTAGAGTAAATCACATTGTTTGATATGAAAAATATGTTGTACACACACTTCTATTTTTCTCAGTGCTCTGCCCTCCATGCTGCATTTTGTAGCATAATCAAAATGCAAAATACATTTTGAAAAATTAAATGAGAGACACATGTGTGAATCATGAGGTTTATTTGCATGTTTGGCCCTTCAATTCATTAGGGATTTTAGTTTTTCCAGGAGAGAAACTGTCACATTTACATATTATTAGACAAGCATGCAAATATTAGTCAGAAACTATAGTTTATTCAATGCATTACAAGCTCCTGGGCTGCAAAACAGTAATTTCAGTTCTTGAGTAATATATGTTTTTGGAAATCTGGCATAATAACGCTGTATCATAGTATTGCCCACTAGGACCACTTATGATTTTGTCAGGTTTTCCATTATCAAGCCTTATATTCTGGGCCACGCACATTGTATGCCAGCCGTATAAATTTGTTATCTGGCATGCATGGTCCCAGTCCCAGAGCAAATTTCTTTTGCAAATTTCACAAAGAAAAATCATGGCAGCTTATTCAGAAGCTCCAGCTGAACCAGAGGGGACAGAGCACCAAGAGCAAGAAAACCAACTAGCACAAGTCCTTTATGACCACTTCTGTGTTTCTGTGATCTAATGTGTTGCAGAGGTTTGCAGATAGAAATATGCATGCTGAAGAACATACACAACGTAAATACACTGTTGGTAGCACACTTCAAGTGGAAAAGAAGCATCTGTCACCTATCTGGGAAGTGGGATGTGGTGTTTTATACAGCTTTGCTTTGCATAAATTCATAAAGTGCTGTTACAGGATGGAGATTACTTAAATGTATGCCGAAGTAAATAGTTTACAGCACCTGACTTCTCTTCTCCCTCTCCCCCATCTGATGTGGAGTTCATTATAAGTGCTAAAAAATTCCCGTGGGTAAATTCAGGTCTGGTTAGAGACAAGGTTACCACTGAGGTCAAGAATCCACTGTAGCAAAAACAGCTCACCAGGGTAATATATGTGCCAAAGGTTTCTTTATCCAGTGTCAGAGAAACAGTGTGATTAGTGTCACACAAGGTGCTACCTCCAGCTTCTAACCTTGATGCCCCAGGACACATTCACACTTACATTTATTTGCCATGGTCCATAGCCTGGGTGAGGCTTAAACTCATGCTCCTGGCTTTTTCAGCAAGTGAAGAAAGTTAAAATGTTTATAATGAAAAACTGAACTCAGAGACGATGAAGATAGATATCCTTATAGAAATTCATTGGGCGAGCATATTGATTGAACCATAGGGACTGAATTAACCAATACACTCTTTCAATTAATACTATCAGGTAGGAAAAGCTGACCAATGTATAAATTTTTCTTTTCTTTGCACTAAAATATTAAGAACAACAATATCTCCTGCAAGTCATCATAGGAGCTTTGCAACTGCTCTAGTTTCATTTTCACTAGACCATTTGGGGAACCGGGACAAGATGATTGCTCCCATCCACAAAATTTATGTAATACATTGATATAAGAGCAACTCTGTAGATTTTGAGCTCTAGCTGTGCAATCAGGATGGCTGCACAGAACATCTTGACATGGCTAGAGGGGACAAAATTGATAGTTATTGGACTTCTGATATGTATTTTAAAAGAGGGGGTCTTTTATCCTAGAGGCATAAATACTAAAGTGTTCATGCTTTTTGTACGATTTCTGTCAGATTTCTTAGTGTGCAGAGGAGGTATGCATGTAGAAATCTGCTGTTGTCTAAACCCACATAGGTACCAGAGACTGTAAACTCTTTGAAGGGGCTACTGCAAGCTGTCATGTTCACAACCCATGGATTTAGGATTTCTCTGTGCAGAGTTGCAGAGTACTCCAATGATCCAATACGCTGTACCAATGATGCGTGGGCTGTGGGTGGATTGCAGCTATTTGAACTGTGCCTTACAATCTGTGGTTTTTTGAGGATTTGCTAAAGGCACTGAAGGTCTGTGCACTTTGACGCGACTCCAAACAGCACCTAGGAATTATGGCTCGGCAAAATTTCATTACAGAAAGGTAATGATCACACTTCTTTGTTCTGCTATAGTCCAAACACCACTTACCCCCGATGTGCTTGCATGGCAGACGATGCCAGCATAAAGTAATGGCTCAAGAACTTTCCTAAGGCCTTGGGAGGGTTTTACAGATCACACTGATTTCTGTGTTGCAGTGCCTAGACAGATGTGGAAGCCTCATTTGGCTGGTGAATGTCAGTGCTGATAGATTCTGTACTTTTTGTCAGGGATCATGAAAGGTACCTGAAAGAAAGAGTCTTGATCTAATGATTTCTATTCTCCTTTATTTTATGTAATTAGTGTAGCAGTACATTATCAAACAGTTGTCTGAAATTCACTGATTAACTGAATTTACATAAATTACAATAACACAAATTTGAGAGAGACAATATAATCCATTAAATACCACTGCAATACAGCATTTTTGTTGCAGCCCCAATTCTGCCCTTCACTTGAAGGATGGTCATAGGCTGTCCATCCTTTCGCCTTCTACATCTGTCTTGTCTTTTTGTAATTTTATATTGTTTGTGAAGAGCTCTTCAAAGCTTGGTTTATCACTACTGTTGTGTGGACAGAGTCTACCAGAAAAGCCAGCTTGGATGAGACATTTGAATACTGTTGCAATAAAAATAAATGTAAGACAGGATATTTCATATACTTACAAGAAGATAATTGTCTTTTTGGACAAGTAAAAAATATTGCCCATGATCCCAAATCCCAACTTTTTTCAAGATAACTCACTGGCAGAATGTTGCCACCAAATATATTCTTCCTCCCTTACTCTTCTGTGTTGGATTTATTCTAGTCACATGTATGGGTTGAAAAATATACAAAAAAATCTGTGCTTTCATTAAGATTAGAAAGCTGTATCCCTTAAATCATTCATTTATGCAATTTTTAACTGTTTTTAACTAGCACAAAATAGCTCATTGGAATTATGCAAGTATAGATCATTTTAATTTGAATCATTGTGGAATCATAAAGGACTCTGTTCTTTAATTTTGTGCCTTCAAGACAGACACTTTGATTAAAAAATAATAAAGCATGAGAGCTGGAGGGTCCTTGCAGGTTCTTCCCACTATCATGGATCCCTGATCTTTGGTACTAATTCTTCTCATTAATATTAATAAAGGGCTGATAGGCCATCTCAAAGCATGGTACAAACCCCATGCAATTAATTGCTTGTAGTGTTTTTACGCTTATTTTGCACAATGAGAAGCGATGCCTCAGGAGTCTAAATATCAGTTAATCGATAATATGAAATTCACTGGAAATGAGCCCTTCAACTCCCTTTTTTTTCACAGAATCATTCAGATTGGATGGAGAAGACCTTTAAGATCATCAAGTCCAACTGTAAACCTGATACTACTAAATCCAACACTAAGCCATATGCCCAAGAGCTACATTTACAGATTTTTTAGATACCTCTAGAGACAGTGACACTACTGTTCCCTGGGCAGATGCCCCCTGGCTGCTGCCTCCTTAGTTCCTTGAAGAGAGCAAGAAGTTGTTCCTTAAGCCTCCTTTTCTCCATGCATATATTGTATGATATATGAAGTGAATGGCCACGGAAAACATAGGGCAATATCAGTTCAGGTTTGCCCTAATAGAGTTTGTTCCAAATTTCCTGTAACACATGAGTGATGTTTTCTCTGGTCATGCAGTCCATAATATAAAGTGATACTTACATTAATAATAGTATTCAGTTTCCTGAGCTCTATAGGCATTTGATGCCACTTTAGACTTCCAAAATTTTCTACGGTCTAGTAGTAGCCTGGGGGACCTCCAAAATGACCTGAGGAACTTATATTTAGGAAATTAGAATATTATCTACAGATTTCTATAAATTGTTAAAATCAAATAATTGTTTTAAATTCTTGAATGTTTTTCTATAAAGGTATAATCAAAACACAAACAGAAAAAAAAAATTCTAGAGATTTACATCTGGTTTGATCTCATTTTACATCATTATTTTTATAGCTGTCAAAGTGGTACAAACTAATAAGCATACCCTTCCTTCTCCTGTGCATGAAAAACACAATCCAGATTACAGTAGACTGTAAGTAAGAAATAAATTTTTCTATTTTATCAAATGGGTTTCTGTCATCTGAAACAGTGTACATTTAATGCAGATACACCATTCTGAGGTATATACCAGAAACTGAGGCTTGCAGTCATTACCTCAAGTCCCATTAAAATTAATTCGCTTTTTTCCCTGACATCTTATTTTAATATTTTGTCTTTCATTTTTTGTTAGCAATTTTGCTTTTTAATCATCTTTTACTGTTCTTTCTTTTATTTCTGTCTTGAATTGTGAATTTTCAGAACTGGGTTTCTTACTACTAATTGCATCAGAGTAGCTGATATAGGAAATAAGTGTCTAAATAACTTTTGTGCCTTACTCTACATTCTTATGAGGAAGAAAAGCTGTTTGGGTTTTCTTTCTCAGCGCCACATTTTGCATCACATTGAAGGATTTCTGTACTTGATGTACCTGACATGGTGCTTGGAAGAGTCTTGCTCCTCAAACCTTGCACCACCCCAATGTCCTTATATTTGAAGTACAGGGAGATTATAGCCCCAAAGCAGTTTTGCTTAGCAGTGCTTTTTTATAAATATTCTCAGTTTTCAGCAGAATTAAAACCAATTACATGTTGTTTATTTTTAAATTAAAAAAAAAAGAGAGAGAGAGAGAAAGAGGAGACAATACAGAAAAAATTTCATAGGGCCTTTTGCTCTTCCTTTAAGTGCTGCAGTTTTTATGAGGTAAAATGCTAGTGTGTAGATTCTTTTTCTTTCCGACTTCTACATAACAGAAAGGTGACTGCAGGAAAGCAGGCAGAGCACCATCAGTAAAGCCTTTAGAACAGTTTCCTGCAAATTTGGACATGCTAGCTATGCTGTTGTGTGGCATCCCTCAATTGCACATTATTACACAGGGTTTTGGTCAGCAAAACATTTCAGTAAAATGAGAACTTCTCTACCATCCTGAATTGATATACAAAGATGACTTGCTGACACTACAGAACAAAAAAGGAAATGGTTTGGGTTTTGTTTGTTTGCTTTTAAATACAAGTATAACACTGTACTAAATTGTTTGTATTGGTGTAAAGGTTTAACCCCTGCTGGCAACAAAGTACTGCATTCTCTGTTACTCTATTCTGCTGCCTGGAAAGGATGAGAATTGGAAAAAAAAAAAAAAAAAAAAAAATAAACCTCCTGGACTGAGATAAGAACTCTTCCATAACTGTAAAAAATACATTACGAAATAATGATGTATCATCTAATACTACAAATTGTCATGAAAATTAGAGGAATAAAATCCAAGAGAAACAAGTGATGCACAAGAAAATTTCTGACCACGGGTTGACCAATGTCCAGCCCATCCACAAGCACTGATCTGTCCCATCTGGACAGCTTCCCCCAGTTCATGTACTGGGCATGATTTCTTATGGTATGGAATATCTTTTTGGCCAGTTTGGGTCATCTGTCCTGACCATGTTCCCTCCCTCATGGCTTGTGCCTCTGGTCACAAGCAGAGCAGTGCTTGATTTAGAATAAGGTCTGCTGATATTAGAATTAAAGTCCTTGATATAGAATAAGCAACCCCTGAAACATCACTGTCTTATCAACCGTATTCTCATACAAAACCAGAAACTCAGCACCATAAAAGATACTAAGAGTAAAATTAACTCTATCTCACCTGAAAGCAGGTCAACTGTGGATGGCCAGATGTGGGGATGCGGTCTTGCAATGTTGAATGAGCAGGAATGTCCCCGCTTTCTTGTCATTTTTATTCAAATAGATGTTTATGAACTATTGTGCCTGCTGCTATAGATGCTGTTTAAAATAGAATTCAGTCTGACAAGGAATCCCTACAATATTTTTTTATTGCTGTTCTGTTTTTGGTTTTGTGTTACATCATGGTACAGAAAATGGATTTGAAAGAGATTGGGCTGTGGCTATTTAAGATTGCAGCACTTTGGGGCCTGAAGGAAAGGGTTGTTCTGCTTCATGTGGCTCACAATAACTGGTTAAATCCCGCAGCTATTCCTCTGGGCCTTTTACAGCTGGGTGAAGTATTTTTAGCATGGGAAAAGTACATTTTTATGCACACCTCTACCTGTATTGTTTTATCAACAAGTATGAATTTATAAGGTCAAGTCTCATCCTTCAAGTAGTCTTTGTATACACATGCACACATGAAAGAAAATGGTTTTAGGAAATGTCAGAATGCTTTATATCAACATTTTTAGAATGAACTGGAATGTTTCATTTCAAAATGTCATTTTCATTTTGAAATTGATCTTTTTAAAGGGTAAGAAAAGGAGAAAAAAAAAAAGTCTTAAATAACCTGAAAGTGAAACAAAACATTTTCCAATTTGAACGAAACTTCCTGGCGTACAAACCTAAAGCCATTGATTTATTTCTTTTCTCTTTACCACTGAACTCCAGAGTTAGATATTCTCACAAGGTGAGTGTCTTACTCATATTCCAAACCAGGGGGCAGCTAAAAGTGCAGTTTCTGTTTTCTCTGTGCCTGCACACAGGATGTACTTCAGGTGTATCTTTCACAACTGGAGGCAGCAAACATGGGTTCAAGGCTGTGTAATTCCTTCCCCTGCTCTGTTGAGAGTGATGGTAGGCACCTTAAATTGCTATAAAATGAAATTTTGTCCAAGGGAGATCCGCAAAAGTGGAAAAAGTACAATTTTACCCTCTGTAAGGAGAATCCACGGCAAGGCAGAAAACTCCAGGGATTTCAACATGTGGAACCATGAGGAGTTTCCCCGGAATTTTCTTTTTCTTGAGTTCTAGTTTTTTTGCAGTCCACTTGATTCATGAGGGCAATAAACAGCCCCCTCCCAGGCATCCCTTCTAATCAGGAGAATTTTGCCCTAATCAGGGCAAAAGCCATGACTATTATTAACATCACTATCGCCTTCTGGTTCACTGTTCATTCTGTCAAGGTCATGAGTATAAAATCCTTCTTTTTTTTTTTTTGACTATTATTATGTAAAAATTTTTTTTTTTTTTTTTTTAACAAGTCCAATATTGCAAAAAGCACAGAGTAGACATTGCAGGTAATAAAAGGTGGGCCAGTCTGCCCTCGATTCTAATTAAAAATAAAGAAAACATTGTCTAGAAATTAACTCAAAGCTTTTTACCTTGTGAGTCCACTTATTCTATAAAAATCTTGGGCTGAAATATAACATCTGGAACAAGTCCTTTTGCATGTCATTGTCATTTGATGCAGCTGTTATTAGCAGCCTGAGCAAGCCCAGCAAACAGCTACCTCTCTCTCACGCTCACTCGCAAACTCTTTTCTCCGATGTCATTAACCTACCCAGCTATTATGAAGGACTTGTCACTGCTGAGCTCTGACTTAAATGTGCCATTCATCATATCCTAAAAATATATCAACAAAGAATTAGAAGCTAAAAATACTACTAATAGCAATTAGTGCAGTTTCATGCAAAGTGGGTCTTGCAACATATTTCCTACTTCTGATAAAATAAAGGCCTGGTTGTTCAGGTCTGGGATGTGTGTTTCAGCACATTCACTTTCAGTATCCCATGACATTTTAGTTGAAACAAATAATGAAAAAACTAATTAATAAAATAAAATAAAATAGATTCATTCTAAGTACCAAAATAGACTTGTGTTACAGAGATTTTTTTTTTTTTCCCTTAAATACCTGTGCAGTATTTCTCTTTCATGCACTCAAATTAAAAATAAGAAGCAAAAAAGAGATGATGGGGTGTGAGAGATCATGTCCAAAGGTGGCAAAGCAAATCTAAACAGTTTGAATGGGGCTTGTAGCAGCCTGGCCTAGTGGAAGGGGGTTGGAATTTGATAGTTTTTAAAGTCTCATTCCAATCCATGGCAAAGTCCCTTTTTTTAAAGTCCCTTCCAGCCCAAATCATTTTGTAATGATATGGTTATGGTTGAACTTGATGATCTTAAAGGTCTTTTCCAACCTATGTGATTCTATGGTTCTATTATTCTATAATTTTATTTTTGATCAAGCTCTTTCTTCTCCTGGTTCCCTCATTTGCTGTGTGCATCATGCACCGATTCATTTGATCCCTTTCTGGGCTGATTCAGCTAACTTATTTTGTAGTAAAATATATTAGGTTTATTGTCAAGTTTCAAATGAATGTGAATGATAAACAAATAATTAGGGAGGAGATCATCTCCCTTTGCACAGTAACAAGTCATTTAAACTTCAACTTCATGAATGTTTTCTATGTGTTTGAATTCAGTAGGATAATATCGCCTCCAAAATAGTTAAATTATTTACTGTAGCTAAAGTCAATATCTGTAATGGAATAAAGCTTTGAATTTTTTGTTTGGGCTTTTATTTTGTTTTGGGTTTTTTTGTTTTGTTTCTGTGGTACAGGAAGTCACATTATACAAGCAAATAACCCCAGTCAAACTGGATCCCTAAGAAACTCTGGAATCAGTTCTCAAGGAGCCTCCAGAGGCAGTTAATAGCTGACTAGAGGTGTATCCAGCTCATTTTCAACTAGGGAGAATATGCATAAGATAATGAAAAAAAGCACTATAGTAAAAAATATTTACAGAAAAAAAGTCTGATGAATCCCAAGATATCATCTCCAAAGCTTTAACCAAATCCTTGGACAAAACTTAATTTTTCTGCCATTATTCACAAAAATGTCATTTTACAACAAATAATTATCACAGGACGAGACTCCAGAAAGCCCAGATGTGTTTCATCCTCTCACGAGAGTAACTAACAGGACCCTGCTGTGATAATACTTGAATGAACAAACCCTTTCCTCAAAGGGCTTGCAATTCAAACAAGTAGGGATGTAGGAATAATAACATGAAAAAATTTTGAGACGAATTCTCAAAACAGTGAATGCTTGCACAGTTCACCTGCTGTGACATAAGTGCTCAGACTTGGTAGACATGAAAAGTTATGATAGAATTTACTGAGTTGGAAAGGGCCCATCAGGATCATTGAGTCCAACTCCTGGCACTAAGAACACATCACAGAATTTCCTGCCCCACACCAGTAGAAAAACTTTCCCCACCCTTAGCAATAGGGGCAGTGAGGGTGGTGTGTCCATCTGTCTCAGTCCAATGGGTTAATATGGGGTAGTTTCTGGCTTAAATCTATATTCAGAGCTGTGATTTACAGCAGCAGATAACTGAAAACACCACAGATTCTTCCAACCCCAGCACAAAGACAGGACAGAAAAATATGGAAGGCAGACTTCCTCAAATTCTGCAGTGAAAATACCAAGATGGCATTAAGTTGAAGCCCATAAAATGTGGTGTTTTGATGAAATGAAGAAAATTCCCACAAATTCCATGGCAGTTTAAACAAAGAAGACAACATTCTTTGCCATTGGCAGGTTTGCATAACTTTATTTTGGAGATTTTTCCATCATTAATTTGAAGGTATTAAATGAACAAAGACCAGCAGAAATAGCAATAAAAGGCACTGGCAATTGCTGGAGCTGTAATTCACAGTTTGGCACAGTTAGCTGAACAGTAAGGACTGTACCTTAAGCAAGGAATCACACACAACCTATCTGTGATTTAAACCACGAGTCTCCTTTTCTTAAATAGTTATTTAAATACAAATTAATGATTAAACTCATACTCCTTGAGGATCAAAAGCACCTCTATCTATGCATATTTGTCGACATTAGCATTAAAACCCATCGGAAATTGTGAACAAAGTGCAGTTCAGTGACGGCGTGGAACTGAACTCCAGAGTTCCACTTGCAGCTAACATCACTCAGACTGTTTCTGCTGGATATCCCATCTGTTTTACACCTACAAGCTGACAGGCAGGAACATGAAGTCTCAGTGGTCAGTGCTGATGGTCATACATACCTTGCATGTTCAGCGACCGAAATACCACAGGGTAGGGAGCAGGTGTAAATTACCCAGAAGCTGTCGGATTGGTGGTGCATGCTTGAAACAGCTGTAAGGGGTCCCGAACAAAGCATAGCAGTTGTAGTGAGAAAACTATTAGCATATGCATGAATAAGCGGGTGTGAAAATGCTGGCTAACAACATGCAGTGTGTACTGTATTCCAGCTGAGTAGGTGTAAAAAACATCCTCTTGACGAAGAAGTGTGAATTTCAGGGAGACAAGCCTGATGAAAGATAAAGATTTGTGTTTGTTTCATTCGTTTAGATAAAGGGCCTTGTACTTCACGGTGTTATTCTGTCATAATTAGGTGAATTTTGCCCCTGTTTAAGGCAAATAAAGTGAGCAAAAAACAACAGGATAGCAACTGTGTAGGACTGAGAATCACAAAAGGTTTTGAACCAACTCTTTGAGGTCAAAAATGTAACTTTCTCACTGGTAATACTCATCAGAACTTCAGTGCCTTCACCAGGCTACACAGAGGTCATGGCCCAGACTTCTGTATGGCTCTTTGTTGTATGTGCCTGTTAAGACTACCACTAAAAATCGAAAGAGAAACTGAGCCATCCCTTTGCTGGGGATCATAACTGTCCACTAAAAAAGGACGCTTAAAAATTCTGCTCCTGGGCACTTGAGGGCATTTCACATTTCAGCCGTTCACAATTTATATTTATTTGAAAAATTGTGTTGCTCGGCAGTCTTTTCTAATAGCAATATAATGGTATTGCAGCTGGAATTTAATGGTACACTATTACACTTCAGGGCAACCACAGCACGAGTGTATCAATTCTGGGATGAGTCAATGGTGAAAAAGCAATATTGAGGTCATATTTTTCCTCTTTCTGTACATCAGTGAGACAGAGGTATAGGACTTTTGGCAGAAATGTAAAAGATTATTTTTCAGTGATCTAGTTTTATTCCAGACAAATTTCTGTATCTCTTTCTTGAAGGTTTGCAGTTCTACCTTGTTCTGTTCTCTGACAGGAGCTGTCTCAGGGATATCAGAAGAGGTACCAACAAAGCAATAAATGACATGATCTTCTACCTCATTTTCTTTTGTTTTTAATATAACTTTTCAGCATTCCTTGAAACTCATTTTCTGTCACAGATAGAGTGAACATGCGGTTGACACAACACATTGTGGAAAACAATAAGACATTTGTTGGTTCCAAAGCTCCCTTTTAATCCAGAATCTGAGAAAATGTCATCTCTTTCACTATTAAACTTTGGGTTTTGCAGCTGATAGACATGCCATTTTTAAAATGAGACCAAATCAGATGTATTCCATGTTTTGCTGTAGGGGTTCTTGCTTCACTACCTCATTTACGGAGAAAAAGCATCAGACCGTAAGACTGGCCATGCTGGATCAGACCAGAGGTTGACTTAAGTAAATATTCCCTTTCCACTACTTTTGAAAAGCTGATAATTAAAGCAAACCAAAATAACAAGAAGGTCTGTGTACATTTTCCAGGTGGACTCTTATAGCCTTCAACAGTTTGTGCCCTGGAAATTTCTTGAGCAAGTGGTTACACTTTCCTATTTAGCAGCCTTAGGTGGATTTTTATTTAATTTCTTTACGTGGCAGTTTCTTGAATCCATGTAAACTATGAACTGTTAAAGAAACAGCAATTTTTTCTCCCATGTTACATCTAGACAGTCTATACATATATATAATTATTTGTGTATATATATAGCTGTAGGTATAAATAAATACTATAAAATACGAGTTACATAGGAAACAGAAAAGGATTATATGCTATTGCCATTGATGCAATAATCTCCTTCCTAGAAAAATTAGAAGAAATAGCAACATCTCAAGTCAACTTCTTGCCCAAAAACGAACACAAATCTCTAAAGTTTGATAAACTACATCACCTTGCACTGATCTGCACGAAGTTGTTTAACTTGGGAAAGCAGTCATCACCATTCAGAGACACACAGGGAGGACATATTTTTGCAGTCGACAGATTAAAGTCCTTATCTGAGTGGGTAAGGATCTTCAGCAGCTGTCAAGATCATTCTAATTAATTGTATTTTGGAAACCTATCAATGGATAGCATAAATAAATAGTCTTGCAAACAGATAAGGCATTTTAAACCTTTTCTTTTTCAGAAGAAAACCAAAGTGAAAGTCTTCTTTTTTTCATTTCACTCTACAGAATTTGCTGCCTAATAGCTGAGATTCAAAGATGAAGATATGTAAGTAGTAAGACAATACAAAACTATGATATTGCCCCCTATTTACCATAGTAAATTTAGTTTTCGTTGGCACAGGACCACAGGTCTGTACTGAACTGATGGTACAGGGTCTCTGCAATGAGTACAGAAGCCAAAACTGTGTAACAAACAACAGCTTTTATATTATTTGGAACTAGTGAAAATTTTAAGGCACTTGCAAAATTTACCTGGGAAGTCATGTAGAGGGGAGAGGTCGTGCAAAGGAAATGAGAGAAAGGGAGAATGAAAGTGCTAAGTGGGCTGAAAACTGAAGAGGAGAAGGAATCCTCCACAGCACACGACCCACCTCTCTCCATCAAGACCTAGTCAACTTTTAACTCCACCTCATGCATTCCTCTTCAGAAGGACTAAAGCTCTCAATAACTTGCAACTCAGAGTAAAGTAGGCACAGTAAGTTTTCTGAATAACAATTTTAGATCTAAAGGGCTTTTCTGCGCCAATTTTCACTATGTGCATCGCTACAAGTACTAATAAGAAAAAAGGATTAGGCTTTTATTTAGTCTGTTAAACATTAATTAAAGTAACAATAAAGCCTTAGTTTCAAATACAAAAGATACTGTTCCCTTTTGCACCAACAACATTTTGAGTGTAATGCTATCAAGAGAGATCTCTATCTTTTGGGTAAAAATAAAGCAAAGTAAAGAAAAATGAAATTTAATCAGATTTTATTAATAAAAAGAAAAAAAAAAAACCCTTAAATGCACACATAAAAACGGTAAAATTATTATGAATTTCAAATTTTTGCTGTAACCCTCTCCTCCATTTTTTCAAATGTCATCCCTAATTCTGTATTGTGTCATGCCATCACAAAGACATCCATTTAATCAAAAGCCTTCTGCACCTGGGACACTGCTAGTCAATATGTAGTAAACAACCCATGTCTTCCAATCTAAAGTGGGGACACTGTGTTCCGGAGAGATCCATTGATCTCAAATGGCAGAGTTAGTCTTCTTTTGTGAAAAGAATCTTTCAAATAAAGCTACTTGAGTGTTTGAAGGTGTGAGCACTTTGATGTTTCAAAGCCTCAATTATTTGGGTACCACAGAGCTGAGCATTGTGTATCTGCCAAAGTCTCGTTTAAAAAGCTCAGATGGCTAAGATGTCATGTTCTTTTCAAAGTCTTCTGGTGACTGAAATTAAGAGAAAAGCCCTTTCATTTCAGTGACTCCTAAGGCTCTCTCAGCAGCCACTCTGTTGTGCTTCAGCATGACACCATTAAATGCTTGCTTGCAATTTGAGTACATTGTCAGCAGAGCAGATGGATTCTAACTAAGGAAGTGGTATTTATGCTGATAGACTGTGGTAAAAGAAAAACAAACAAACAGCCCTCCTCCCTCCAGCTTCTGGTGTATCCTATTAAAGGATAAGATTCAAGTGCCTGGCTGAAAAGCAGTTTTACTGATACCATCATCTTTAATAATTAATTCAGTTTTGTCACCAGGACTGTGTAAAAGCAAGTGTTTGCCTAGCCTCAATTTACTGCAGTTGAGGAGAGAATAATTCCATCAGTGGTGCATCATGCTGCTTTCTCTTACTATTAACCTGCTATTATTCCTACGTAGACTCCTGCACTGAGCAGAATTATGGTAATTCAACAAGATCTGGCCCACAGAGCAAAATGTGGTATCCAGACAGCATTGAGATTGCCCTTTAAATGAAATGGTTGAATAAAGGCAGTTGGTTGAGAGAGGAACAGAAGAATTTACAGGTGGTATTGTGAGTGTGAAGACAGGTTGAACACAACTTTAAGCTCATAACGGAGGTATTTAGGCTAGAATAGTTTAGATAAGTCACTTTCTGCTACTTTTTTTAGCTGCTGGAAAGCCACAGGAACGTCCAGGGAGATTCAGATCTAAGCAGAGTAAATTGTCACTTCAGAAAGTATATTTTTCTATTTGGTCAGATAAACAGACTAAGGTACTAAATAAATTGTTTTAGGTAAGAGCCTAAAATTCAATTGAGTTAATACTTGCCTTTCTTCCTGTTCATGAAATAAGATGTGTTTTTCCTTGATTAAAAAGAGGAAACAACATGAAGAAAAAGTAAAAGACAGGTGGAAGTGTTAAAGGTATAACAGGTGAAAGAGGTAAGAGATACAAGCCTTTTATAGATCACTATGATTGTTTAGGGTAGATTCCAACTGTTTTGGGCAGAAAACAGCAGCAGCTCTGAAAAGACAGAATTTTCAGTCAGCCCCTGTCATAGGACTTTTGGTATCTTTCTTAGAAACATCTTGAAAACAGCCTCTGAATAGACAACCAATGTACTGGGTTTGCATGATGAGGTTTTGGTAGTGCAGAGGCCATAGGAACGGCGCCTCTGAAAAGCTGCCGGAAGCTTCCCCCATGTCCAACGGAGCCAGAGCCAGCTGGGTCCAAAGATGGCCCCATTGAGCCCACCAGTGATGATGGTAACACCTCCAGGATAATGTATTTAAGAAAGAGGAAAAAACCTGTTGCGATGGTAACTACAGCCAGAGCGAGGAGTGAGGATGTCCGAGAGGAACAGCCCNGCAGGCGCCTGGCAAGGCCTGTGACTCCATGGAGAGAGGAGCCCAGGCTGGAGCAGGTTTGCTGGAAGGACCTCACTGGGGGCCCTGCACTGGAGCAGCCTGTTCCTGAGGGACTGACCCTGTGGAACAGACCTGTGCTGGAGCAGTGAATGAAGAACTGTCTCCTGTGGGGAGGACCACACTGGAGCAATTCATGAAGGCCTGCCTCCCATGGGAGGGACCCCACGCTGGAGGAGGGGAAGGGGGTGAGGAGTCCAAGCCTTGCTGAGGAAGCAGCAGTGGAGACAGTGTGTGAACTGGCTGCAGCCTCCATTCCCTGTCCCCCTGTGCTACTGGGAGGGAGGCAGTAGAGAACTGAGGAGTAAAACTGAGCCCAGGAAGAAGAGAGGGGTGAGGCAAGGTGTTTTCAGCATTTGAGTTTATTTCTCAATCCTCCACCTTAATTTTCTTGGTGATAAATTAAAATTAATTTTGCCAAAATCGAGTCTGTTTTGCTTGTGACAGTAACTGGTGAGCGATCTCCTCCTGTCCTTACCTCAGCTCACAAGCCTTTTGCTATATTTTCTTTCCCTTGCCCAGTCAAAAAGAGGAGTGACGAAGTGGCTTTGGTGGGCACTGGATGTCTAGGCAGAGTCAACACTGCTGTGGTGCTGGCCAGCAAGTTGTCTTTTCATGCTGTCGTATCACCACTCTATTTGCAGACACAGGGCCCATCGCTTTCATGCCCAGGGAATACTTGGTTTGTGGGTGGAGAACTGAGGTTTAAGGCATGAACATGCAGTGTTGCACCTTGGAAGCTGAGCACAGATGTATGGAAAGACAGATGATTGCGCCAGTTGCAACAAAACTAGTATCTTTTAGTATCTATTTTTTAAAGTACTTATTCCCTATTCTCCTAGGTAAAAACAAATTACTTAGGTCTATTTTTTTTCCCTTTTTTTTGCTTATTTTCCCTCAAGAGAAGAGCAATGTCTACAGATGAAGAATTTAGACCAAAACCTGTGCAGTTATTAGATCTCATTTTCTTGCAATAAAGATCTTTCAGCTCCAGGCATGGACAGCTAGGATGTGGGTACATAATTTTTGGGTGTGGAGGTTTTTAGTGGAAGAGACTTAAGTCAACTGAGAGTTGCAAAATTCACTAGGAACACCCTAGGATTTAGGATCCTCACATAAGGTATTGTGAACTTCCCTGCAACTTTAAATTAAACTGCTTTTATTTCATCATTTCTCCACCATCTTCAGCTAAAAGACATGCAACTTCTATTCATGCTGACTATTCCATGCTGAGGTTTGTTTCAGGTAGGCAAAAAGTCTTCTGTTATTTTTGTTTACCGTTTTCTTATTTTTATTGAAAACATATGCCTTGCAATATGTAACCTTATTTTTTTCTGGTTTTCCTTTAGAGTCATGACCATTGTTTCTCCTTTATTTTAAGGCCAGGACTTGGCTGAGTTTTCTGTTCAGTCAGACCCATGGTAGTATTTAAGCACATGACTTTGAGAGAATTTGGCACCTTGATCACTCTTCAACCCTTTCACAAAACCATGTGCTCAGGTTGCCAGGCAAGAAGAAAGTAACATAACCATTTAGACAATTACTTAATTTGTATGAATTTCTCAGTTCAACTAGCTGTAGAAAATTCACTTCTACTTGAAAACACAAGCAGGGGTGTTAAATTAGCTCAGCTTCTTCCTGATGTGTAAAGTAGGGGGAGATACCAAGACTGACTTCCCTGAAATCTCAGCAAGTATGCAGTGGATGACAATTAGAAAGATAGATGGACACTGCAAGTTGCTCCAAGCCCCTGTGCTGAGCAACCTTATTAATTATCACTGCTTTGTGTTGCACAGACAGGTACGTAGCCACACCATTATGAAGCAAGTTAGATGTGCTGTCTAGACTGGGGGCGCATCAAATGCTTCATTTCAGTGCACCTCCCTTAAAAAATATCGATTTGAGAATGCAGATATATCTGTCGTCTCTAAGAAGGAGAGAAAAATCCATTCTTTTGTTAGTGAGATAAAGCTGCAGGTCAACATAATTTTTAATTAATTTTTAGTTGAATTTTAAAATATAAGGTGGGGACAGAGAGAGAACTGAGAAAGAAGATTAAAAAAAGGGGAAAACATAGGAAATAATAATAATAATAATAGTAATAGTAATAATAATAATAATAATATCCAAAGCTAATTAGTAAGCTAAACTAACTTTAATTTTTCTCATTTATTAACATAATCAGGTCTTTGATGGTCTATGAAATCTGGCATACCATCAATTACATTCTCAAAAGATTTCTGGAACATTTTTTTAAGTGGGAAGTAAGTAAGTTATGGGTTTGTCTTTTAAAGTGTATTTTATTATGTCATTGCTTCAAATAATGTCAGTAACTCGGTACCAGTTTGAATGGTTATGGCACATTTGTAATTCAAGGGGGTGTGATTATAAGTGTATATTCTGGTATGAAAAAGACTTTAGCCAGACTACTTTTTATCGGCTCATGAATTTAGATGCAGTTCCTTTAGCTCCATAACACAGCTGTCTGGGGGTAGATATATGCAGTCCTTCAGACTGGCTGCCATTGAAAACTTGTAGTGTGAACCTTGATAGTTTGCATTGGGAGGAACTCTACTGGTTCACAGGTAAAGATATTCTGAAGCAAAGAAAAAAAGGTGGAACTGAGAACTGAGAACTTTTCATAAGCTGAAATCTGTTTTGAGTCTCATCCTGTGGACAAAATGTGCTGGTCAATCACCCAAGGCCATTCAGTAGATTTAATGCAGGTTTCAGCTTCTTACCCAAACAAACAAAACCCATACTTTGTCTGACATGAAACCATTAATTTAAATGCCAAATTCATTCTTTACACTTAATGTGTTTGCATTTAGATTCTAAAACCATTTGCAAAGTGGGGAGGGGGGGTGGGAGCAAAGGTTGGTAAAATTCTCAGTGCCAGCAATTTTCCGTCCATTGAAGATGAAATGCAGCACATTCTGTATACACCTACGTGACTATCACACACGGCACAATAACTCAGCAACTTCAAATGATTTAATTGGCAAGCTGCATGACTCTGAAAAAAGCCGGAGGAATAATGCAGAAGTTACTCATGCGGACTTGGTCAAATGGTTTTTAAAAGATGACAAAAAAAAAAAAGCTTTCTTATGAAGGAGGACACAAGTCATGCTTCTGGTTAATGTAGATTAGAGTTAGTAATATAATGTGTACATTTCTGCCAGGAGAGAGCTGAATGCAGGCACAACTTACTGATTGATCTATTGGAGTTGGACTTTGTCAGCTGAATGCTGTGAGTAAAATACTCCCTTATTAGACACAAAGATTGGGAAAAAAGGGCAGAGTTTAGGGAGGGGGCAACTACTAGGATTTATTTCAGCAAAGTAAATAAGTTTAGGAAATATCAGAGTACTATGAAGTGAGAGAAAGGAAAGTTTTAATAGTTTGCATCTCCTGAGCAGACTCTGCTGCTGTAGGATATTGACCATATTCACGGGAGATTTTGCAAAGTCCTTTACTCAGTATTCTGGGAACTAACCTGGACATAGCTTCATGTCAGCAAGGACTGCAAAGCTTAGAGCGTTTTATTGAAAGGAGGAAAGAAATAGAATACAAAGTTATTCTTTTCTCTCCTGACATGGGTGCAAAAATTTGCCGTAGAACTCCTTAGTTCATGCTCTCTACAGAAAGGTAGAACTGGTTTAATACGCTGTAATGCAGAAATAGAGGGGGGAATGATCTGTAGTTATTGCTGAGTGTAAAGGGTTTAACAAGATTATTATGGTCTCCAGTTTTTGATAAGTGCAATAATACATGTTGAGAAGAGCTGACTCTTTGGGGCAAGAATTGTGAGCTGGCATCTTGGTGTCTGTTGGGAGGTCTCAATGTGCATCACAGAAAACTTTATAATTCATTCCCCTGCTGTTAAATGTTGTTAAACTTGCTTAAAAAACAAGTTGTGTGTCATCTATTTTGTCTCAGGTGGCTATAAAATTGTGCTGATGCTAAATGCTTGGAATATTTTAACTACAGCTTGCAAGGATCCACAGAACTGATTGATGCCCAGTCCAAACATTACATTTGTGCTGCATAAGATAAATATAATATGAATCAAGAAAAAAAATATCTGTTTGGGGGGTTTATTGTTGGGGTTTAGGGTTTGTTTTGATTTGGTTCACGTTTTGGGTTTCTTCATATGGTTTGTTGGTTGGTTTGGGTTTGGGTTTGGGTTTGGGTTTGGGTTTGGGTTTGGGTTTGGGTTTGGGTTTGTGTTTGTTTAATGAGTGTGGAAAAGCTACTAAAGTTGTAAGCAAGAAGAACCTGACTTAATAGGAACCCAAGCGGAAAAACTAGTTTGAAGGGAGCCTTGTCTACAGTGCAGCAACTGCGGAGGAACTTTTCCCATATCTCTTGTCCTCTAAGACCCATCCTGTAGCAGCAGTAAAAGAAATAATACAAACCAGGGTGTAGTTTATGTGTTGTTGGTACAGCACTTTACGAACGTAAAATGCTATGCAAGTGCCATCATTAGTATTGCCAGGTGAGTTTCCCCTTGCATAAAAGAGAAAAATTGCATCAATATAGTTGCTGTGTCCTGGGTCTCTGGGAATTTTTAATTAATACACTAAGACTGAAGCTTGATGTAAAGTAGTGGGACCTTTATGGACTACACTCACCCTTACCGTGGCCTACCTATTTTTGACCAATTTATAATCCCTTACCTTAGCATTTGCATTTATGCATCTTGAAGCTGGTGAGCCTCAACTTTTCTTTTTTTTTCCAAGTATTTTCCTCATTCTGAATGCATTTTAGTACAGACCTAAATGTAAGCCTACACTGATACCCCATTGCTACCAGTGAGATTTAGGCATTTTCCTAAAATTTAGTGGTTTGCTGAAGGAGAATGTTCTACAAACATAGCATCCCACCTACATAATAAAGCTAAACAGAAGAGCGTCGGAACAGAATTCCTCATACTTTCATTCCATTCATTTGCAAACGGCAGAAAAAGTAATATAAAATCAAATAAAGTTTTTTTTTTTCTTTTTTCTGCAAAGGTAACCTGATACCACCTGTAGAGTAATGTACAATCAGTGAAGCTAAGAAGTACTTTGATATGATACTAGAACATGAGAAATGCACGTTTAATTTCCCTTGTAAGTACTGGCTCAAATGCTGATTGTTTTTCAGGTGAGTTTGTTTGGGTTTGGGTTGTTTTGTTGGGGTTGTTTTTTTTTTTTTTTTTATCTATAGGGGTTTTTTTATTTGTTTGTTTGTTTGTTCTATTTTTTCTTAAGTGATGGGCTGACTGAAACAAAAGGAAGTCAAATGGTCTATCCGGGTTTGCTTTCCTGTTAACAAAGGTATGAACCTCTTATATGAGCAACTGTAGGTAATCTTGGTCATTAAACATCAAATGTGCACCTTCATTTTGTTAAACACTCAGTGTAGCCATAGTTAAATGAAAAGAAGCAACTGTGTCTCAGCACTGATTGGCAGCAGGCATCAATCATTATTCTGGCAAGGAGCTTCAGGAACGCATCACTTTGTAGCAAATCTGGCAGGTTTGAATGGGATTATTCTGGATTGGTTTACCAATAACTGTCACGCCCAAAATCTCCACACCATAAAAATTCATCACTGGTGCCAATCACAGACTTTGTGCCAACCTCAATTCCCATCCTGGATAGTCTTGATCCACACTGATGCTGCAAAAAAAATCACTAGGCCTCGGGGGTGAGGAGAAACAAATGGTGCAAACCACCAAGGACAAGATTCGAGTTTCCCCTGACATTTATAGAAAGGCCCAAGTGTTTTGTTGTAGAGAGCCACCATTTCACTGGGTCATGCTGCCCATGGTACTGAAAATAGCTGAATACAACAAGAAAAAGTAATAATTTTCAATGATGATTAGTGTAAATGTTTCCACTAATTGAGTGGACAAATACTTAGGAAAATCAATCTATGGTAATAACAGGGTCCACGGCCGTGTTGTCACCATATTTAAGCACTAGTGGGGGAGTAGGAAAATATAAGAAATTAAGTCACAGAGAGAATAAATGCCATTTCCAAGGTCTTACAGAAGGTTTCTTTTGAAACAGAATTTGAAATATATACGCTGCTGCCACACAAGAGCAACAATAACCAGCAGATACATTCCAGAAAAGGGCAAGTCTTACACACAGATATGACTTTTTGAGTCAAATTGGAGATATTGTGAAGGTGGAGTCCATTCATCATGGAAGTAGATGGAATATAAATTTACTTCAGAAAGCATTGATTGTAGCTCAGCCTTACATGCCATGCTAAATGTAGAAAATTATTCGGATCTATACAAAACAAAGAAAAGGGAACACGGGAAACAAATCTTTTACAGGTATTGTGAGCACACTATTTCCAATATGTACTGTCTGAATCTAGACACTCTCAGGTTCCTGGGATAATAAAAGGTTGATACTAGCTGGTTTCCACCAGAGCTGCTTAGCCATGTCACCTGATTTTCCATTAGCTTCACCTTGTGAAGAGACTAGAAGGTTTTTTTCTTTTCTAAGTCCCACAATAACATGACATCAACCTCAAGACAGAGCACTGACCAGACTGTAGCAAAAGGATGTGGTAGAGAAAAGGAAAGTTGGATGTGTACAAAAAACACTGAAAACGAAATTTCTTCTGAAGTTTTCCAATAACGGAGAGAGCTGATGGGGATCACAGACTCAGATTTCCACTGTCAGCAGAAGAACCCTCCTAAAATGATTCATGGACGATGTAGAAATGCCACTGATGTTATTCAGCCTTCCTAATTTGGCACTTCCCTTGGAAAAATTGAGAATAGCATCTTCAGCAAGAAATTCACTTCTCTAGGGCCTAGGGCTTTGGGGGACAGTGAATGTCTCACATCATGTTTATGTATTAGTATATAAGTGGATATTTCTGCTAAGGACAATAAATTTGATTTGGAAAAAAATGTGGGTTTTAGATTTTTTCTGAGCCCTGTGGATTTCAGTCCTTCTAGCTTATTTATGTTTTATATATACCACCAGAGAAGGTGGCATAACAGTATTTACACAACGCTAAGGAGCAACACAAACAGAGAAAAATGAGCCAGGAGCCAAGCCTGGCAACAAGAAGAACAGGTCTAGTGATGGAACCAGGACCAGCCACAGGCAATGAATCCCAGACAGATGTGTAGGGATAAAGCAGGTCTGAGGCTAAGCTGGCATCCCAGTCAACAGGTCAGGATCAGCACTGTTAATGGCTGGGGCACAGGCATGCCTGCAGTGTGGCTCAGACAAGGAACCAAAACCTCAGACAACAACTGTAGCTCCAAAGCCCGAGGATGGAGGCCCCAAATGGGTCTTCTCACAGATTCTTCTTCTTCTCAAAAGGAAGTAACTACCAAACCAATGTCCCCTAGCAAATGTTTCTTCAGCAATAGATTCTGCTTTTAAGCTGTCTATGCCCCACATTCGTATGCATCACAGTAAATCATAAGTTTCTTACTCGGTTGTTTCATTTCCTATTGCACTGATTGAAAAGTATCACATCAACTCATATAGAGCTGAGAGATCAAGTAGTGGAGTAGTAGAAAGGTAAAAATACCCAAAACTATTTTGTTGTTGATGTTGTGGTAGGCTTTTTTGCTTGGTTAAGTCCTGTATATTTATATGCCTTGTGATGCATATCCAAATCCATTTCGCAGATTTGAGATGCGGATGTTGGGCCACAGAAACCTGTGTCCCTCAACACATGGTTGTCTGGTTGCTATAAAGGACACTCTTTTTCTGGATGAAAAATCCTTCATTTTAAAACTGATCCCAGCTCACTTCAAGTAAAATCATTGCCCGAGACTGTGAAAAAAATTAAGGAATGTGAGAAAATTCACAGAGTAGCAATAAGCCACAGAACTGTGAAAACAAATCTTCAGAAAGGTTTCCGGTATCATCTCCTAGGTGAGACTTGCTCGTGATCTATTTTTCCCTTCTTTCCCTTTTTATCTTTAAACAACAAATATTTATTAATGAATGAGAAAATAGTTTGCTGGCTTTTTTTGAAAAAAAAAGTTGTTAAAAATGACCCTGGTAAAATATTCTGATATTTATCAGTAGCAGTGGTTTTCCTGAGACAGTTAAATAAAAAAAAACAACAAAAACAACAAAATCAACTTTGAAATTTTGAAATTAATTAAGAAAAAAGATCAGGCCAAATTGCAATGCTTTGAAAAATTTGTTTGAGTGTCTAGCTAAGGTTGAGAACCTTCCTCATTCATCTGAATGAAAAAGCATTTATGAGATCAATTCCTATTAAATTGTAGAGAAATTATAGGGGACAACCAATATGCCCTTTCTGCTTAACCAAAAAGTTTTTGTATGATTCTAATGGAATGAATCTCTTCACGTCTCAATAGTAGTAATTTTTACATGGCTGCAGAGAGCCTGATTAATCCAGAGGTTTGGAGGTGAAGGGACATGGGCATCAAAAACATTATTCCCATGGAATACAAGATGGTTTGAAATCAGAGGAGGTTGTCCTTCTGGTTGAACCCAAGATAACCATGAGTCAAGGAATACTCAAGGTGATGAGGTGGATATGGGTATTATAAAGCAAGATTCACTAAATCTGGTCATGATACCTGAGTGAGACATAGGACAACATTCTTGAAATTTCTGGGTTCGTTTAGGGGTCTTTTTTGTAGGTGGTCCCAAGTATGGAGGCTTGGCATGTTTGACAAAGTAAAGACCTTGTTTTGCGTCATTATGAAGGTGAGGTGGAGGTGAAAAATGGCTGCAGGGGTTGTTCTGCTTCATCAGGTGAAATGATCTTGATGCACCTGTGATGGAAGCTCCCAGTGATGGGGGGATCTGCTGCCAGCTCACTGAACTCTGTGTAGGACACACTTGATGCTGCACGAAGGAATTTAATTCACTAATTGTGGTGACTAAAATGCAGGCTTGCTCTTAAATCCAAGTCTCCCTTAAACAGTGTTTTCCTAACTAGCCAATATGCCCTTCCATGGCTCCTGATGTGAAATTCCATCTCTTCAGCTTGAGAGACATATGGCATGGGCATAGGCAGGTTTTGTCTACACATTTCACAGAATTAGAGAATGTTTTGGGTTGGAAGGGACCTTAAAGACCATCTTGTTCCAGCACCCCCTGACACAGACAGAGACACCTTCACCTAGACCAGGTTACTACAGATCCCATCCAACCTGACCTTGAACACTCCCAGCAATGGGGCAGCCACAGCTTCCCTGGACAACCTGTGCTAGCCCTCAAAGAGAAGAACTTTTGCCCTGATATCCAATCTAAACCTACCTTCTTCTGTCTTATAGCCATTCTCCCTTGCCTTATCACAACAGGCCCTTCCAAACACTTCCTCCTTTAAGCCAGTTTCTTCACACGTAAGGAATTTAATCCGCAGAAGCTGAGACCTGTGCCAAGCCCACATGTTTCAGTTTCTGTACAGGTTCTGTAATGGCTACGTGTTATGTCAAATGCTTGCTGCACCATATTGCCCTCAAAGCCCAGTGTCAGTAAAGTGAAGCCCAAGGGTATGCTCGGCATGACAAATCTCAAAGAGGTAGTTTATGCCATGGAGACCATGATCCCAGAGGCAGCTTTTTGGAAGAAGGGCTCAGATATTCAAAAAAGAGGGGTGGTTTCAAACATGCTTCTGTCCTCAGTGTCTTTTTGCTTTTTCCCAACACAGTTACAATTCTCATTAAATACACTTTCTTAATACAGTGGAAACAGCACAACGGCTGTGTCCAGCTGTACTAGACACCTCATTCTATTTTAAGATCTAAGACCCATGCTACCTACTTCTGGGAAACATCCCTCAAGAGTTTTTAAAAAAAACAGAAAGAAAATGGATTGTTTACAGGCAGTTGTTATACAACATAAAAAGGATATGTTATATCCTTTTTATACAATGAGGTTACACATTTAAAAAAGATTTAGTATCAAATTCCCTCTCTTCCTTAGGGTATACTAAGACCTAAAACTTCCACCGTTAAGAAAAGAATGCATAATGTTATGAAACAATTTTCCTTTTTAGTGTTTGGTTTTGGAATTATTCTATGAGAGTTTATATGAGAGCTGGAGGAGAAGAGAAATAGAGAAAGAGAGGCAGATGGTCAGAAGAAGCAGGCAGGCACGGAGGCACATTTCCATGGCCTAGGTACTTATCTGTGGGACATGAGGGTTCCAGTCTCTTTTGCAATAAACTATAATTCTGTGTAGGCTGGTTTCATGTGGGAATAAGGCAATATGATCAATTGGTCTGTAGGTGTATCTGGGTCTCCCTCAGTTTCTTTCTGGACTTCTTGACTGTTTTAAACCCAGTGAAGCTAAGAAGTGATGGTCTCAGGATAATTATGCACCCAGAGATGCTAATAATAATAATAATAATAATAACAATAATAATAATAATAATAACAACAACAGAGAAAGCAGATGAGATAATTGCAGTAGTTATATAGAACACAAACATATGTTTACCATGTGAGGTCTTCATTGGGGAAGTCAAATACAACTCTTCTCACTATCAAAGCAATTCAAAGTTCACAGAATAGAATATGTAGAGTTGGAAAGGACCCACAAGGATCATTGAAGTCCAACTCCTGGCCCTACACAGGGCACCCCAACAATCTCACCGTGTGCCTGAGAGTATTGTCCAAACACTTTTTGAGCTCTGTCAGGTTTGGTGCTGTGGCCATTTGCCTGGGAGCCTGTTCCAGTTCTCAAGCACTCTCTGGGTGAAGAAGCCTTTTTAATATCCAACCAAGTCTTCCCTGACCCAGCTTGAGACCATTCCTTCGGGTCCTGTCCCTGGTCACCATAGAGCGGAGGTCAGTGCCTGCCCCTCCTCTTCCCCTCACAAGGAAGCTGGAACTGCAATGAGATGTCCCCTCAGTCTCCACTTCTCCAGCTCAACAGGCCCAGTGCCCTCAGCCACTCCTCACACAGCTTCCTCTGAAGTTCTAGTCTTCTTGAATTCCAGTAATCCATCCAGACAAATGGTTTCAACATCAACTGGATTAAAAGCAGCAGAACTTCTTGGCTTTGCAAATACTCAGCTTTGTATTGGTAAGAATGAAGAAACGAAGGAATGCACCCTGTGCCAAGGGTGCAGACTGCTCAGTGGCTGCTTACATCGATAGGGTTACTAAGAAGTAGAGGGTGACTAGTACAGGTCACCCATAAGGGAACAAGAAAAAGTACTACTACGAGTAAATGTGAAGATAACAGGAAATATTAACAGAATATAGCCAGAAATCATCCAATAAAAAATGCACAGATCTGCTGGAAATCAGACTTTCTTAGCTCCAGTGTTTGTGAGACTGTTGCTGGTATATCCTCACTGTTTCCCTTTCTGGATAATTTTCCTAACTTTATGTCCTTTTCTCTTAATAATTTGGTTTTCGTTTTTGTAGCACAGAAATCTGTGAAATCTCTCAATAGCCAGTTATGGAATAACCTGTAGGATGGGTCGTACTAAAAGTCGTGATACTGACAGGCTGAAGTCATGTATGAGACTTTCCAAAAGTGGAAACATAAATGATGTTATCTGGTACAAAATGTACTTTGAACGCTTTTCATGTTCCCTTTTCAACTAGGACTAACAACTATATTATTTCCATTTTCTGTTTAAAATAAATTTCAGTTCTGGATGTTCCTCTTTCTATCAGAAATTCAATTTTCTTAAAAAAATATATAGCACTTGATGAACTGAATAATACCTTTGTTTTGAATAATCTATATTATATTTAAAAAAAAAAAATATATATTTTCCATTCAGTGTGTCTTTAACATTTGAAGCTGGTTTTAACATTAAGTCGGCATCAGATAAATATTTACGTGTACATATTGACAAATACACATGCACATAAACATAATGTCAGACACACACATAGACATCACATAGATACATATATATTCCATATGAACAACCTCATACATAGGGATTTTATCTCCAAAAAATTTGCCTTTTTTCTTCTTTTCTGAAAATTCACTTTTAAATTACAGCTTGTTGGGGGTATGCAAATGAAGAAAATAGATAATTTAATTTTTAAAATGGGGAAAGAAAAACAACTGGTTAAGGATTGGGGGAAAAGAAATTAAACCAACAAGTTCATCTTTTCAAGTTTCTAGATTTGAGAGGTTGCTGGTTGGACTGATAGAGAGAAGAGCTCATTATACAGGGAACACATATGGAGTCCTTAAAATATAACTCCTGAAATACATTATTCTAAGAACCATTATTTACTGTGTGTGTAATATGCTTTTATTATTTATGGTCAGGTAGTTTTTAATTGGAAGTAGGCTGGGTGCCTTCCAAAGGGGTTGGTACCGCTTGCAATGAGTCTTTGACTGATAATCAAAGAACACATATTTAATTATATGCTCATATATTGTCTATGTTTGAAGGGGGTTCTGGGGAGGAGGTCATCAGCATTCTTTGGGTAACACCTTGAAGTGTTCTCAGCATCCCATTCTGCAGAAGCACCTCTCTTTTGCAGTGGAGTAAATGATTTATACTGCTTGTGTTCATCTTTTTATGGACTGCCAATTTATCTAAACTAGAAGCTTAATAATAATCATAATCATAATAATAATAGTAGTAGTAATAATAATAATAATACATGAATCAAATTGCTAGCATATTTGCGAACTTTAATTACAAAGTTTTCTTTGAAGGTTGGATTTTTTTTTTTCCTGTCTTCTTTTCTTGCACACAGCAAGGAGTATTATTTAATGCACTTACTGCTAAGAAAAATCTTCCTGCCTCTGTCAAGAGTCCAGCCTTATTGCTTGTTCAGGCCCTGGTTCTTTTGCTGGTTTTTTTTTTTTTTTTTTTTTTTTTTTTTTTTTTTTTTTTTNCTCTCAGTCGTGTTTGTCTGCCACAGATTCAAAGGTTTCTCTCAGAGGTGAATTATGCACACAGCCAATAAGGAAAGGCAGTAAAAGAAAATACAGAGAAGAAGAGGGACAGAGAGCAATGCCCAAGGTGTACCTCAGAAGGGTGTTAAGACAGATCGGTGTGTAGCCTCCAAATTTTGCTCCAGTCTGCTTTTCCTTGATCTACAGTATTTGCAGATCATAACCCATCAGAATTCGAACAGGGATGTCAAGAGAACTGATGCTCTTGTGATACAGAATTTGTGGTGGACTACAATCTTCCATGCTCTGTGTTTAGAGAGTGCATTTGGGGCCAATCATTGGATGGGACCATGAAAAGTTATTTGAACTCCCTAAGCATACCTTAAAATAAGGCGGGAGAAACCTTTGTAATAAATACCCCTTTTCCACACAGAACATTTATCCAATTCAGCCTTTTTCTCTGCTGTGGCTGCTTTCCAGGCCGATGTGCTTTGTAATGAACAATTATCAAGATCCTAGTTTTTAACATATTAACAAGAAATTTCTAAAATCTCACATCAGAACCTAATCCCATAAATTTCACTGCCTCAATTCTCCATCAAATATGTATCTTCCTTTCAATTTAGATCCAACTGAGTTAACAAAGTATTCATATCCTTTCCTTTTCTGCAAAAGACTGGGTACCTGATTTCATTGTTCAAAAACACATAGTGTCTTATATTATGTGCTACTCACTGCAGTGGCTTGTTCTGTGCAGCTGGCACAAGTATTTCAGTCTTTTGGCTGAGAGAGATTAAAACTTTTATAGCTTCACCAATTTAGTTTAAGAGTAGAGACCCCAAGAACTTGGAAGTAATAAAAATCCTACCTGACAGCAAGAAAGTTTAACACAGGTACTCGCATGCCTGCATGCATGCACACACAAAATGTACATACGTGGTCAGAGTTTTATGGTGATCCCCTGAGGACCAGATTAGGAAGAATTCTTTTTGTTTGCCCCAATCAAAAAGCAATAATAGCCTGTTTGCCTTATGCCAGCATTTCCCCTCTCCCTCCCTCTCTTCACCCTCAAGCCTAATGTCTTGTTCTGTAATGCCCGTCAGTACTGTATGAATATAACAGAATCATTCATTACTTCAGCTGATGCCCCAAAGATTGAAAAATAGTTGTTGGATATCAAGAGATGATTGTGCACTGAAAGATTAATAAGCATAAGTACTCGCCAGCTGTCCACTCTACTCAGAGAGAAGGGAAAAAAAGTGTATGTAAATCACTTTGGCTGCTGGCACAAGATGTTCTACAAAATTTGACTGGTGCCAGAGTCACCACAATAAAAAAATTGTTTAGTTCATCTGGGCCTTATTACCTACGTACCTACTGGAACACCAAGAGTGAACTTGTTCAGGGGCTCACACCTTCAGCACTTCATGCAAATGTACCTCTTTCTGTGCAACTGACCCTCCGTGTGGAAACGTTTGAACAGAAATGCTTTTGAACCACAAATTAAAGCAAGCCTTCCTCCATCTCAGCTCCCTAGTACTCTCTTTCTGTCTCAGTCCGTGTATGAAAATGGAAATTTTAAATTATTCCAGATAAATGCATTTTTTAAATATGCTTTGTGTTATAGCACAACACAGCCTCCTTTGCACATTATCATTGGGGGATTTGAACTTTGGTTTCTTGTTTGTTGGGTTGGGGATTTTTGTCAGCAACATCAGCTGTGTTCAGAGCTTCAAAATCAGTGTTGCATAGACAGCTAGCCGCAGAAGAAAGGGAGTATGGAGAGATGCAGGAGCAAATGGTGGGGACTTTGGAGAACAGAAGAGTATCAATGCTGTAAATGAATAAAATTATTGTTTGATTGTTATGAAAATAGGTGTTTTGGCCATATTTTCAAAATCCATATGCTGTTAGATCCCGATTTGGACTAATTCCTTTCCATAAAAATAAGAGTAATTTTTTACACGCAGTTAAAAATTCAAAGATTCACCACACATGAAGTGCTCACTACATGAGATACAGGACAGAACTCTATAATTTTACACACTTTATGATCAATAAAGAGAAAAAAAAAGGTGCTTTTAGAGTACACAGTGGAGGTACTTCTTCCCTTCCTGAGGAGGAAAATTAACGTTCAGTTTACTACAGAGCTGAATATAGGTTTTAAGATGCTTCAGTGAGGATGAATTAGAAATTAAGGAAGAAGACATATCTGCCACAGACTTACAAGCTAATAAAAAAAACCAAGAAAAGGATACTGGAATCGTCATTTTCCCAGATGGAAACGAAAGCTTTTTTTGTACAGATTGACACAGAGATGGTAACTAGTGCCAAATTATTAGAGTTTAGTTCGTGGGTACTCCAGGTTTCTTTAAGTGAAAATCTTACTTCTGAAAGAGAATTCACTGGATTAAACAAGTGTTCACATCTGGAAATGCATTATGCATAGTTAGCAAGTATGGAAGTTTGAAATTGTTAATCTTGACAAGAGGAGGGATGTGAAAAATAAAATTGTCTGATATCTTAAGGACTCTTCAAGCTGATTATCTAACCTGTTCAGGGGAAGATTAGAGAAACGTTTGCCCAAAGGTGGAATTTGTAATAGACCAACATGATATTTTAGAATAGACTACGCTATAAACGTTACCTCTAACATGTTTCTTTGTTTGCTAACCAGCAAAAGTATTCCAAGTTAACCAGATGTTGCTGATGTTATTGAACCTGAACTGCATGGCCTCTTTGTCAGGTGGGGTGGGTTGTCCTTGGCTGGACACCAGGTGCTGGCCAAAGCCATTCTATCACTTCTCTCTTCAGCTGGGCAGGGAAGAAAAAATATAATTAAAGGTTCGTGGGTTGAGGTAAGGACAGGGACAGATTCCTCAACAGTTAGCATCATGGGCAAAACTGATGTGCCTCGGGGAAATTAGCTTATTTTCAATGAAATCAGAGTAGGATAATGAGAAATAAAACCAAACGTTAAAACAACCTCCTCCACCCATCCCTCCTTCCTGGGCTCAACTTCACTCATGATTTCTCTGCAGTTTTCCACTCAGCAACACAGAGAAATGGGAAATGGGGCTGAGGGAAGTGCTGGAATTGACTTTGTTGGACCTGGGTGAAGCTTCCAAAATCTTCCCAGAGAAGCCAGACCTGTGTCCCACCTCGTACTGAAACTTTGTCATGCACATCCAACACATGAGAAACAAACAAACAAACAAACAAACAAAAGATTAAACGCACCTGGAAGAGGAAGTAACCAAGTTCAAGGGATTTCATTTTTCAAGATTCACTAGAGAATCATGGCCTCTGTTTGCCTTATTTTGACAGCTGCTTGCCAACTGACAAAGTATCTTCTTGCTGAAAAGCTCTCCTAATGACTAAAAATATTATTGCTCTAGACAAGCTTGGCATACTGCTACACTGAATTACAAAGCCCAACCAGTTAATATGTCTGCCTCAACTCAAAGAAGTTACAGTTCAAACTCAGTCCTATCAAATTCCATGGGATTTTAGTCATTGGCTGTGGTTTGCTTGAAATCCTAGAATCTCTCAGGCTTAAAACAACTAAAAGCAAAATCCCTTGCATTATTATTGTCACTGTTTGTAGCAAGCATCTTGTGCATTAAAAAGAAAAAAAAAAAAAAAACCCAACAGAATTATGTGAGAGATACAATAGCGTTGAGCAGGGAAGTATCCAGGAGCTAACAGCAGGCTACAGCTGGAAACACTTTTCTTTGTTTTCCTTTTAAGGTTAATTTTGGGCAGTTTGGAGTTTTCTACTTAAAAAAAAAGAAAAAAAAAGTGTTCTTGATATAACAATACATTCATCGTATCTCTGCCTTTGGCCTGTTGTTGGCCATGATTCTGACTAGCATAGCCTGAAAAAAAAAAAAAAAATTAGCCCAATTTTTGCCAGTTGTTTGATTATAATCAGCCAAATGGATGTCCTTACCTTTGAATCCTTATCCAGCATGGTGTCATATATGACACCCACAGAGCTCAAAGGGACCAGTAGGACCTCACTGACCTCAGACTTCAGGTTCTAGACTAAGTAATCTTTTACACTAAGTCATCTTTTTGGTCCATCTAACATTAGTCTTTTAGGAAAATACTGATGATATTAATACTTCCCAAGAAAGGATAGGCATTAAGAGCACCACACTGAAGACATAACCTGAATTTTACCACCCATACAGGCTTCCCCTATGTCCAGGCTCACATACACTGTGTTTACAGCACCAGGAGCATGACTGAGGCTCTTCTTGGCTGAATAGTGTCATAACAAAATGGGCTTTACTACAAAAAAACACCACCTCATCTCTCCTCAGCCACTGTTTCACTCAGTTCACATTCTTCTTTGCAGATGTGTCTGAAGACCAATCTACATTTACAGTGTCCAATTTAATTTAAGTACATTTTTTCCTGTTTATGTCTCTTAAGAAAGACACCTTAAGGTAAGGCCTCCTTATAGGTGCTGCCTTCCACCATTTGCTGGAAGCTCTGCATGTTCACCAGGACAGAATATACAAGGAAGGGTGAGTTTGGTGAGTTTAGTGCCCCTCTGGAAGCTTCATCCTTAATTTAATGTAGACACAGAAATAGCTCTGTGCTTTCAGTTCTCCACTCTCTTAACAGGGGATGGTATTTCCTTGCCTTGCAGGGTTTTCACAAAGTTTAATTCATCAGTGGTCTGTGAGGACCACTGTGAGAGAGTTTTTGCTGGCATGAATACCTCAGAATGGCCTAAATAATTTATCCCTTGTTTTTTCTTTTACCCAGTAGGCTTCTCTTTAAAATGCTTCCAGCCCTTTAAAGTTTGGGAGCACACTGTACTTGTGGAAAGAAAAAAAAAAAAATTACAAAGAAAAAATGCATAATGTATGATAATGTTGAAAGTAGCAAGAATTAAAGTAAATGGTCTGATATAAAAAGGGTTTCAAACAGGATTAATAATTCTGCAATTTGTTATACAAAGTCAATTTTTCCACTTCCAAAGCTAAGTTGCCTGGTGGGGTTTATTGGCTCACTCATTATTAGGTATATATCACTTTTATTGTTTCACATTTTTATGTGTTTATAAAAAAAAAGAAAAAGAAAAAAAAAGGAAAAAAGACATCATTCATGAATAAAACATTTTTGCTCTAAGCAGCCATATATGAAAGTTGGTCTAAGAGCCTATATCCTCTTTTATTGGAAAAGGGAAATACATTGTATATTTATATATTTATGGGTTGGTCTGTGTTGGGAGGTTTTGTGTGTTCGTATGCATATGAACATATATATGCATATGTATATATGGTAAGAGGGCAATATGCATATGCATCTATTGTGTACTCCATTACCATATATATACACACACACCAATCTTTGAAAAAAGACTTTGTGATACTTAGAATTATATGTTTTCTTTCTGATAAGCCTTCCAAACCCTGCCCTCTTCTGCTCCATTCGACTTATCCTGGACGACATCTTTTGCAAATGTAAGAATTCCTCTTCCCCCTTTTCCTTATCCATCAGGTTTCTTGGCTGCTCGCATCTCCTCCGCTGAAGCCCTGCCCCTTTTCTAATCTGTGGCAGAGGGGCTCCTGTCCAAATGTCGCCTTAGAACACTAGACATGATTGAGCATCCAGGCAGCAGCCAATGTGCTGCTGCAGACGATGTGAGGAAATGTTAGCTTGATAGATAATAGTTCTATTCTTGTTTTTTTAATCACTCTGCACCTGGTAGGAGTTTTATATGAACAGATAAGTAGTATCAAGAGACAGATAGAAGTTGATGGGGAACATTTTTATGTATGAATGCATTTATTTATTTATTTATTTATTTATTTATTTATTTATAATATTTGGGTGAAAGGATTTTTCTGGAAAGTTCTATGACGATTTTTTTTTTTTTTCCCCCTTCCTTCATCATATGGAAGGTAATTTCCCATTGGCAAATTGGGACTGGAGTTTTAGAGTTGATAAAAACAGAGATTAAATAGATGTCCAACAAACATCATTTCAGTTGAGTTGAGGGAACTTGCTCTTCTAAAATCATCTTTAAAAAAGGAAGTTTCTACTGAGTGCTCAGCCTTTGACCTTAAGACTCTGTCCTCTTTAGTGTTGAGAGGTAAATTACATTTGCTAACTTCATCTATGACAAGGCACAAATAACTCCATAAATGCTCCATAATTGTGCTGTGATTATATGGTTATTGCTGCACATTGTCAACAAAATGATCACCCTGAGGCCCCATAACTCCAGTGCCTGGCACATGGTAATTAACTAAGAAAGGACTAGGATCTAAGGGGCTCTGGAGGAACTCTTTCAGCACACACACAGAGGGAAATTAGCATGTTGAATGGACGCCTCCAAAGAGATCAACAGTGGAGACTGGAGCAGGGAAACAAATGTTTTGAAAAATGTGAGGCACAAACTTAATGAGGGACTAAAGGAATTTCAAAGGAAGAGAAAGAAAGACCAAATAATGTCATAGTCCACTGCGTCACAGCAAAAGTTTCCACACTAAGCTGGGTACTTATGATCAGACAAAAGGCCAAGGAGGACTTTGTACCGTTAAGAGCTGCCTCTCTTCTATTTTTTTAAATTAGTAGCTGTAGCTGCAGTCAGATCTGAAGTGGAGATGAAAAACTTTAAGAAAGCCCTGAGACAAAGACTTTATGATATCTATTTCAGATATTTCCAGTCTGTTTGGCGATATCTGAGCTGTCTAGGCACTGGACCGACCAATCACAGTGTCCTGGTTGTCAAGCCCAAGATAATGAGTGTTCTCCCATTTGGCCCTGCTTCCTGCCTGTGTCTCTAATGCAGGCCGAGTGCTGGAGTCCTCTGTGATGTGTTTCTCGGTGACAGCCAAAAGTTTTTTTCAATGCAGCTTCCCATGGCTGGGAAGGCAAAGGTTCCATGTACCATTAGATAGCACTACCTGGCTTTCAGCACAGTGTGGTGTGTTTGGTTCTGCCTACATGGAGGTTAACCTTACACATAGGGAGCAAGTGGCCCATGGCCTTGGTTGTACTTTGGTTTGAGGGTTTTACTCCCCCTGTTGCACATTGAGGCCGCTGTTGAGGCCATACCTCACATCCTGGGTTCTGTCCTGAGCCGCACAAATCAAAACAGATATTAAGGTGCTGGAGTGTGTCCAAAGAAGGGCAACAGAACTGGGGAAGGGTCTGGAGGACAAGTCTGATGAGAAGCAGCTGAGGCAGGGTTCAGCCTGGAGAAAAAGAGGCTCAGAGAGCCTCTCGCTCTGTAGTGAGGTGGGGGTTGGTTTCTTCTCCCAGATGACGAGAGATCAGACAGGAGGAAACAGCCTCAAGTTGCACTAGCAGAGGTTTAGATTGGATATTAGGAAAAATTTCTTCACTGAAACGGTGACATTGGTGAAACGGTGAAATCTGCTCAGGTAAGTCCTGGAATCACCATGTCTGGAAGTGTTCAGTGCTAATGTGCTGCTTGGGGATATGGTTTAGTGGGGAACGCAGTGGTGCTGTTTTAATGGTTTGGCTCAATGATCTTGAAGATCATTTCCAACCTCAGTGACTCTAGGATTCTAATTTCACCCCTGTTAACCTCAGAGGCAGTTTCCAGGATTTTTTTTTTTTTTATTTTTTTTTTTTTTTAATTTTTTTTTTTTAATGCATTTTAACTGAGCAACAAGGGTGCAGAAGCTGGAAGTAGAAAAGCATTGGTGTTATTCCTTACTCCAGAGAACAGGCTGGTGTTTTGTCAAAGGTAGAACAGTTTCTACTCCTGGGACAGCCATATCTTTCTTTAGAAAAGCCTTATATCAGCAAAAATTATCTCCAAATTGTTCTGTTCTCTTACAGACTATCACTCTGCTTGGCCTGCTGACTCTGTTTCTCAGACTTCAAGCTCATTATGTATAATCCTGAAACTTTAGGTTCATAGTAGTTCTGTGTATTTCTTACCTGCCTTACTTACTCCTTCTAGGACTTTTTGTAGGTTTAATTATAAATGACTTGGGCAAGGTCATATGGAAAGCCTTTTGTGTAACAAGGACCTGAACCCAGGACTGCAGCATCCCGAACTTCTGCCCTAATCACTGACTCATCCTTCCTCCCACACATTATCCCTTAGCCCTTGCTGCTTTTGGCATGGCTGATTCCTATCTTTATGCCAAGGGAAGAGGGCACACAGAGGAGAGACAAGGGTAGCAGACCCATGACACTCAAAAACACTCTTGCAGCGAGGGGTATTTACAGTTGCTCCTTTCAGGCAGGTTTTTTGGTTGTTTTTCCTTCCCTCATTAGCACAAAGCAGCTGGAGTTGAGGCCTTGGCTTGACCCCAAAGTATGGCCTGTGTGAGACGATGGCCTGGAATGAACTGCTCGATTGCTCACTGCAGTGAGTGATTACCTGGTTGTTGTACTTTTTTGTTTGCCTGTTATCCAAAAGAGTTGAAGTTAAACTTTGCGGGGATTAACTACCCCCAGGCTATTCAAGTTTCATCACCAAACTCAGTAAATTGTCCTAAAAAATATTTTATTTTTCTGGAAAATGGGAATATCAATCAGGATGGTAACTCGTGCAAGACAAAATACTAAAAGCTGAATTCATCCGTGCAATGTATGAAAATGACTTCTTCATAGAGGTCCAGCAAAAACGAATTGGTCTGGAATGTATATGTTGAATATTTAATGCAAATACAACATGCCATAAGTGCATGTCCTGCAGGTAAAATGTAATTATTCTAATTACACTGCCATTACTGTACATCTACAGAGTAAAGTACCTGATTATTTGCATTCTGTGCTATAAAATGTTCTAATTCAGTCTTCAAACCCATTCGAACTAGTCTCCCTTCCATTAGAACTCCAGATATCTTGGTTAGCAGGCATGTCATGACAAGACACAGTTCTAGGGTACTGACACTTCTTCTACCCCTCAGTGTCCCATTCCACTCACATGTAGGTGGCTCTGTTTTAATTGATAGATACAGAAAGACATCCGCAGCATTTCCCTCAGCAATGGGCAGCAGTGGTGCTGTTGCTAAGGCCTCTGTATGGCCAGGAAGACTGTAGCACACTGTGGTGATTATTGTGGATGCAGGAGCTCAGTGTTGGGAGATACTAGCTCCATTTTGTCATGCATATGGCTGAAAAAGGCACATTTTTCCGCAAGAAAATGGAATAGCACCACAGCAGAAGGGAGAAGGATACCAGTGAGGGAAGAGAGTCATGTGAGACAAAATGAGAGGCCATGAGGGAGGAGTGTAGAATCAGCAGGAATGTAGACTTCATAGCAGTCATCCTGAAGACAAAGGGAGTTCATAAGAAAGAGTGGTACAAACCTTTTTAGCATGGTCTGCTGTGACAGAAAAAGGAGTAATGTTTTTTTACCATGTGAGTGGTGAAACACTGAACCGGTTGCCCAGGAAAGTGGTGGAAGCCCCATTCCTGCAACCAATCAAAGTCAGGTTAGACAGGGCTTTGAGGAAACTGATCTAGCGGAAGGTGTCTCTCGTCATGGCAGAGGGCTTGGAGAAGATGACTTTTAAAGGTCCCTTCCAACACAAACAATTCTATGATTCTATGGTCATAGAAAGGTTGATTAAAAGGAACCTCTGGAAATCATCTCTTCTGACTTTCTGCTCAAAACCAACACAAGGTTGGGTCAGAGACAGTTTTGTCTAAACAAGTGCTGCAAATATCCAGAAATGAAGATTTCATAACTTTCCTAGTATCCAATCTGAACCTCCCAAAGTGCAATGTTTCCCCACCATCCTTTACTGCATTGCCTACCGCTGTTGAGAAGTATTGGCTCTTTGATCTTCAAAACCACCCCTAAACTGGCTGAGGGCAAAAATTAGGGAGTACAGAATTAGACTGTGTGGAAGCACACAGGAGGATGGCTGTTGGCAGAGAGAAAAACTATAAGACAAGATAATTTCCTGGATCCCCTGTTCATGGGTAGTGTCAAGATGCAGTACACACATGCATGTATAACCCACATGTATCTACAAATAAAGCTGTAGTCTGGAAGATACAGTATAAGGTGAAGAGGCTCCAGAGTCTAATTTCTGCTCTGTCACTGACTGATGAGTGACCTTGATCAAGTCACTTCTCTGCATAACAGGGGTGCTGAGGGAAACTTTCTAAATAAGCTGCTTTGAGCCATAGTAATGACAAGATCTAGGTAATAATAAGGTCATATGGTAATTATTGATATTACATACTCCTATGTGTTATATATAATACAAGCAAAATGATGCATTTCTGAGAAATCTGCCACCAGAGGTCAACAAATTCCTCCTTCTTTTTTTTTTTTTTTTAATTCTCACACTGGAGTTAAATGATCACTTTTTATTGAGCAGGTATCATGGATTCCCTTCACTCACCTCTTTCTCTCTGTCTGGGAAACTCTCTGAGGCTTTGTTTTCTCCACTCCACAGGAAAAGCAATTCAATTAGGACATCAAGCCAGCCTGAAACTGAGGTCCCTAAGGTGCACTGGAGACAATCTTCTAAGATGGCCAGTCCTGCAGAAATGAATGTCTTTCTTATTAATTTGGGAACACAGTGGTTCTTCCTGACCCTTTGGACCCTGCTTTTTATTGATCAAAGTATGTAGGCATTTTTCCTTGGACAGATACTTGAAGGCAGCTTCCTAAGGCTGGATTATTTTCATCGGAAAGAGGATACACAGAGTAAACTAATAATAAAAATTTTAATTCACGTACTAAAATAAAATTAGTTTTTGAGTTTTCACATTTAATATGAAGTATGGACTATTTGTGTTTGTCCTATGGTCTATGCTTAGAATGTTAAATTGAATGCCCTATTCAAAGTGATTTTTTTTTTTTTTTTTTTTAAATATTTCAAAGACCTGGTCTCAGATACGGTATCTCTGACAAGTTTCAAGAGATTTATGAAATAATTCATGCCCCACAAATAGAAATTTGGCACCAAATTATAGAGTTCAGGTAATGTTAGCACTAAATGAGTTTTTACATCATATTTTGTTACAAATCCTTATTGTTTTAGTAGTATTGGTAATATATTATTTTTCACCAATTCATATTGTCTTTTTTTTATTATTATTTTTTGTGTTTCCTTGGTGTCTACCTTTGTTTGTGTCATTATTTATTTTATATTAATTGGGTGAAGTTTTAGGTTAAATAATGTAGATATTTGTAATAACAAGGTAAGAGAAGGAAAATTAGGCTATTTTTGTCCATATTAAAAAAAAAAAATTGACAACAACAGCAAAAAAATACAAATTTAATATGTTTATATTTGGGAAGCTCTGGACTATGCATGTTTTATAGCACGATACTACATTTAGCAGTAGAACTGTGATTGTGTCAAGGTTCTGTTCTTCATATTCCACCAAAGGTGACTGATATACAGGCCTTTCATTTCCCAAAGGGTCAATACACATCAATTGTTAGCAATTGTTTTCTGAAGTTTTTGTATGTCCTCTGCATACTCCCTCCCCCACAACTCTCCCTTTCCTGCCAGCTGCTGCATCACATTTTTGAAGATTTTCGTATTTGGCCTGCAAATACTAAGCAAGAGTTCTCCTTAAGAAACTGTTCTCCTTGGACTTCTGTAACATTTCTGGTAGGACCAAAGGCAAGGAAAACGTCTGACGTAAACAAATGTTTGTGAGATGAAAAGATGCATCCTTGTGTAATAAGTACCTGTTGTATAGGACTTCCTTGAAGTGAAGGAATAGCCAGTTAATAAATCCATTTATTTTGCCTTTAACATTGCTGCAAAATATTTAATATGCATATTGTCATGTGTAAGCTGCGGTAGATGCTTATAATGGACTAAGAGAAACATGTACATGAGGTAACATGCACATAAATTTTCTTTTCAAAGCATAGCAAAGAGCCTAGAGGAAGGAAAGGTATTTTCTGTTAACAGTCACATGCTTTGAAATACTTGAAGGCAAACCCCTGAAGCTGAAGTTCAGCAGTTCTCTGGCAGACCGTCCCATTACTATGCGTAAATGCTGCTCAAAAGTTTAAAGAAATGCAGAGTATGTGAAACACATACATTTTATAGTTAAGTAGGTGTCTAGAAACATTTTGGGTGAATTACAGCGATCTGGAGCTAAGTGCAAATATTGCACAAAATCAGAATTAGTCCCAGCAAATATGTACCCAAGCTTAGTCTTACAACTTATTACACCTGGTTTTGAACATGACGCTTAGGAAAATGAGACCTATCTCTTTAGTTTGCCATTTTATGATTTTTTAATTTGAAGTCTGATCAATTTTTCAGTTCTCAGATGAAATTGCGATTTTTCATAGGTTTGAAAAAGGCTGAACAAAACCCTAAGCTCATGCTTAGTGCTTCCTTTTTTTCCCCATATTTTGGTTAATGTTTGTGTCTATAATGTAATGATGGGAGGAGTTATCGTAAATCTTCCCACACCCTTCTTTTCAAGTTGATTCACAATTTATGTTCATTTGCCTCTAATGAGATGATTAGAGTGGAATCAGATCAGATTTAATCTGCAGTTAAACTGTGAAGTTATTTTTCCCCCAAAATGAGGTTGTAAAACCGACATCAAGCTTAAATTGCTATATGTGATTTTTTTCCTTTTTTTTTTTTTTTAACTTCAATATTTCACAGCTTCAAAACAAGCCATCCGTTTTTTTCAGTGTTAGATGTAAATTAACTTTTATAATCTTGCCAAGATCACTAGAGGTCATGGTCTTTTTGTGTCTGGTAGCTGGCAAATTTCTGCTAGTATTAGCTCCGTTTTGGTGGATGCATAACATCTTAAATTTTAGATATTCGTACCTCTCCATTTATTAAATATGGTTTAGTAACATGCATAGGTCAAGTAGTCTCTTTTAAGAGCCCCACTACTGATCATTTCCTGCTTCTGTTTTCCCCCTACTAACCAAAGTGTTCGTGCCCCAGACTTGCACACCTGAGTCACACCACCCCAGCTCTTCCTCTTCCTGACTGGGAAACCTCATTAGGAACAGAGCAGCTATCGCTCCCGGATTTTCCATCACTTTACCGATGATATCAAAGGATGAAGGTCTTTGCCTTCAGGACTAGGCTTTCATCCATCACTTCCTAATTAAATAGCCGGGAACCATTGCAATAGTAATAATACACACGTACACAAGGTGTTGTTAAAGTCTGTTTGAGCTGCAGGAAACCATGAGTCTCCCATGCTATATGGACACAAGTTATTATGGACAAAAGTCCATGAAGGGAGGGTGTATATCAAAACCCAGTACCCTTTAAAAGCAAGGGACGTATTGTCCCGTCATTCTAAAGTGAGTCTTGCACTCACAGCATGACACACTAATAGCTTTAAAAGCACAATGACTATATTGTTCAGGTGACTCATAAAACTTGGCCATCAAACCACAATCCCTTGAGTCCATGTGAATCCTCCATAGTATAAAATGCCAGTCTATGAGCCCTTGCCAGAACAACTGATTGCAAGGTCATAGGCTTAGAAATCAAGGTCTTCCCAAACCAATGTCTAATCAAATAACCCAAAGTAACTATATTTAATACTGTCCTTTTTGAGGCATTTCTATCCTATTATATTTAGAAGAATATAGAACTTGTATACTGTACAGACTGCTTATCTATAGTTTAGCCAGTGAAATATTATTAGTTTTCATATCTATAACTTTTATTGTTTTATCTTTGACAAACTCTGAAATAGTACACTGGTGACATTTTTAAAAATTAGCCTTCTGCGTTTAAAGACCACTCATCATTTTTATCTATCATTGTTCTGGAAATGTCACATTGATTTTATCCTCTTTGCAATAAATGGTAACATCCAAAAAAAAACCCCAAATAATAGTCTGACACTTCAAAATCAGCTGCCACTCTTGGATAGAACAAAAATAAATAAAAGAACCATTTTCTTGAAGGACAGGGAAGAGAAAAAAAGAGTGTAAGGGTGAGACAGAAAGAAAGCTTTATCTCTTTCTGGCGATACAGACAATAACCAAAATAGCAGGAATCATAACTGGTTTTTCCTGTTCCAATAGTATATACAAATAGCAATCATGTTGCTGATCAATGAAAATAGTTGCAAACATGTCTTAAGAATATTAGTTAAAAATCCTCCCAAGTATGAGCTAATATGCTGAAAAAGAAAATGGGAAGAAAGATAAAAAATTCAGTCTCCATTTCCCCTTCTCCCAAGCCCAACAATGTGATCAAGTAACAAAGAAACTAAACTGAAGTTCTGGCCAGATCACGCAGAGATTTTGCCAATGACCTCACCCTCCTCAGCAGTTCACACACAATGACAGGAAGGGTGTGTTGTACCCCTGATGAAGACAGGGATGGACCCAAACAGCTCTTCAGAATCTTGGCTTGTCCCAAGTCAAGTCTCCTCCCAGTGAAGTTACCGCAAGATTAATTTTGTTGGCATTGAATGGTGGATCGAGCTACCTGTATCCACATCCAGATGGGTAGAGGAATAGGGAAATGGGTGGATGGGACCAGAAAATTAACAGGTAAAGAACGAGTAGGGCGTTCAGATCTACACATGTGATAATGGGATATATGTCTAAAGGGTTTCAAAATTTAAGAAGCCGAAGTCAAGCTAGGAAGGAAATTCCTCAATAAATTTCAAGAATGTGAATTCCATGGCTGGGGCCACATGGAATGGTTTGCTGATATTGATTTGTCTTCACAACCATTTATTTAGGATTATCTATGAATTTTTAAATTTGAATATTAAAACAAAAAAAATATTATGTCAATGTAGAACATAATCCATCCAAGTTTTATTTTTCTTTAAGGTTCTTTTAGGTGCTTTAAAAAACCTTCTCCATCATCATAAGTACTGCCCTGTCACTGCCCTTAGAGCTAGATTTATAGATAGATTTAGCATTGGCTTGTGTCTTGCCATGGCCGTCTACACAGTTGCAAAGAAAGCACATAAACATGTCCTGAATCTCTGCTTCACCAGGCTCAGTGAAGAATGTTTTCCAGTGGGCTCATGCTTTTGAGATCATTGAGTTTGGGAATTAAATAAGACTGAATCTGCTGCCCATATGCTACCAACATGCGCCCTCAAGTCCTATCTCTTTCCCCTAGACATGAAAAGGCATCCCCTTATTCCCAGTGGAACCCAAACCATGATCTTACTCAATGTCTTCTCGTCCCCTCACTTTATAACACTGTATTCACCATGAAAATTTGTCCCTTCAGCAAAAGAATATAATTTGACCATATCGGTTTGCTCCCATAAGAGTCTCTTATTTCCTCCTGTTTGTTGATCAGGTAAAGCACAACATTTGTTTAATTGATTTTGTAAATCAAAGATCCAAACCCTTTTTTGGGAAGAAGAGGAAGAGGAAGCAGTTAAACATGCAGATAATATGATCAAATCTGCTTTCTTTTTTTAGCAAACTTGGGAATAGTTTCCACTCCGACATAAATATGATTCCAATTTAGCATTTCATCCTTACTCAGCAAAGCATGTAAACACCCTCTTAATTTTAAGCAAGTGCTTAAATCCTATTCCAGTGGCACTTAATCAGGCACTAAAGTTAAGTATGTGTTTAAATGCTTTGATGACTTGAAGCCTAAACAATGAGCAAAGTAATGACTTACTGAGATTTTGCTGTGCCAGGAAATAACGCTTATTGAAGAAAGGATGCTATGATACACCTCAAACCATTTCATGGTGAAAGAATGGTCTTTGGATTGCTTGCATAGTTTTCTACAGTCTTTCACCTTCATTAAAGCAAAATAACACAAAAGAAAGGAAAAATATCCTTGAGAAATATTCAGAGCTATAAATAAATAATGAGGCATACAGTATTTCAATCTATAATCACAGTTTATGGAGGTAGTGGAGACTGTGGTAGAAATGTGTTCATCTGTCTTGTGCATGAACAATAAGGCCATGTCATGAGCAATGAGCCTATAAAACAGGATCATAACAGGAAGAAAGCTTTAATGTACGTATTATTAAGATTAGGGTATAACACTGCAAGGTTCTTTTTTTTTTTTTTTTTCCCCCCCTTAAATTGAATGCTGCATGTATAACAAAGAGATGTTTTATCTCCTTCTCCACTGATGGAATGAGTTTGTAAGTGTGGAAATAAGAATGTGGAAAGAATATTTGGGCAAATGTTTGGAAGTAATAGAGAAGTCTGTGCCTCCTATACATTTTAGTAGTGAAACAGTTAATTTTAAAATCCAAATATATTTTATATTCATGAGAAAACACCTGTATAGGGCATGCTTGTATCCACAGGACAGTAACACCTTGACTGATTTAGTATCAATCCTTACATTATAGCTTGAGGATATTGAAGAAACAAGCATATTATATTGTTGAAAATGGGAATTTCAAAAGTACTGAATAAAGGATAAGAACACTTATAAAACAGAACATAAACATTCAGGTTCAGTGCATAAGCTAGTCAGCAACTGGAAAGGTTAGAATGAGTTCATGTTGTTTGACTGTTCCACGAACCCTTACTACAGAATATCTTGCTCTCCTGAAACCAACAGTAATCAACACAGATCACTGTAAACCATTAGACAGAGGTCTGTAAAATGGGGATAACAATATACTATCTCCCAAACTACCTGTTGTCTTCAGACTAGGAGTACCAAAATAATACACAATGGTCCAATTCAAACAGCATGTCAATTTTGCTATACATACCTAGATGTATATAATGCTCTCTGCACTCCTGTGAGAAAATAGAGATTATCTGTGTTATGATACATATCCCATTACTCTTCCATTCTCTCAGGAAGGGTGTGAAGCACAACCACTTTTGTGCTGGGACCAGTCAGAGTTTGAATAATCATCAAATAAATGTGTTTCAAAAGTTTCACACCAGCATTCAATTTAAAAATAGAAAAAAATATAAAATAAACAAGTAAACGTGTTAACGAAAGAAGTCCTGATGTGGACAAGATTACTGAGGCATAGATTGTCTCTGCCTTTAGTTTTATATTACACTCACAAAAAGAGAGGTCCTGTATTTGAGGCTAACAGATGCTACCGTAATAATTAACATTCAAAAATTAGGAGCATTTGAAACTGTCAAGCATCATGTCTATGTGCTTTTTCCCTTCATATATTGCTGATATTCATAGGGGAAGCAAATGAAGCTTAAGAACTATCAGGTTCCTTCTTGAATATCTCACGGAGGCTCGAACTTCATAGAGGAATTATCTTAATCATATCATCAAAGGAAAGGGCTTGAAATATGATCTCAGATGAAAACTCTGATGAAGAGAAGTATAGCATAAATTTCTCGGCACTCAAGCCTTAGAAATTACAGCCATGACTCCGTATCTCAGGCTCTGGAAGGAATAATAATTACTATTTGGCAATTTATCAAGGTGAGGGTTCCACTGGAGGGAACATCGTATTCAATTTGGGAGCTGAAATTACAGAACTAGTGAGATATTAAATAACAGCACAAAGCAGGATGTGTAGGCAAGGAAAGTGATGGAACAAATCTGAAGTAAAGGTGAAGAACTCAGAATGAGTTATCAAGACAACCTTCTTGTTTTCCAGTTATTATCTCAAGATTCTTCAGTAGAAAAGTCTTTGTAGAATGCCAACCCAGCTCAGCAACCGGTGTCAGAGGCATTATGAGAAGACAGAACCTGGAAAAATACAGGTACTTCTCTTTCTACATGGTTTTTCACACACGTGGGTTTTCAGAGTATACTTAGAATCTTAGAATCATAGAGTACCCTGGAAGGGACCCACCACAACTATTGGATCCAATTCCTGGTCCTGCACAGGTCATATCTGCTGAATTTGGCTCAGGCTTTCTCTTGGCTATATTTTACCAAAATATTTAGTTAAGTGTTTGAAGAGACTTGTAACTTTACTATCTGTAGAGTCAAAATTAAATATGTGATTAAGAGCATGTTTCCCTATCACAAGCAGCTGGAGCAATTATTTTAGAAAATTGTTTTTCCTTGCTTAGCACACAGCACCTGATTCCTGCAATATGGAAATTGTGAGGAACGTTCAGGTCACTTAGATTCCCTTATATCTCCTGCTTCAGCTGTCATTTCCAAGAGAGGAGGAATATACATGACCTGCAGCCGGCAGAACTTCTCCTCTAACAGACAGCTTTTGTCCAAATTCATTACTTCAGTTTTAATTGTAAGGAAAAGGTATCAGTACTTTTAGGATTTTCTAGGGAATCAGGGGGAAGTCCTTGAAGACCCTTATGAAAGTGAATTTAGAATTAGTAGGAAACTGGAATACATGAACCCCTGGGGTCTCCTCCAGCCTAAACTGTTCCATGATTCCTTGGCTGCCCAAGGAAGTGGTAGAGTCATCATTCCTGGAGGCACTGAGAAGACAGGGAGATATGGCTTCGTAGTGTTAGGTTAAGGGTTGGTCTCAATGTTCTTAGAGAGCTTTTCCAACCCAAATGATTCTGTGTTTCCATGATTCTATGATCTAGTCTGCTCTAGATACCTACATTAGGATATGAGTAATCACATTACAGAAGTTTGCATTCCCACTGATTATAGAATCACAGAATCAAAGAATGGTTATGATTGGATGGGACTACTGGAGATCTTCTACCCTACCCTCCCTCTTGTGCCCGGCTCAGACACTCAGATCTGCATTGGTTAGGAGCTGTCTTACAATGACTCAATGGGAGTCTAACAGTTTATTTGGATATGCTAGACCACTGGCTATCTGAACATAAAGAACATACCAGCATGCATGTTCCACAATTTGAAAAACAGCATGCGTTGCCTTTTTTGGTGTAAGTTAGGGCAAGGAGTGTCTTTACTATGGCCAGCAACTTGAGGTTTCAGTGGTACAGATACATAGTGGAAGACTTGTGTTAACTAAGTTAATGATCGATCAAACAGATTTGAATAGTATGCGAAATGTGTGACATTGGATTTTGTAGGCAAGAATGCCTAAATCTTGGTGGCTGAACCGGAGGCAGGACTGGCACAGTGAATTTATCTTTGCATTAATGCATTTAGTTCACAAATTTCCTGTGTATTTGTTTAGTCTCAAGGATATTCAATGCAATTCCCAGACTGATACATGAATTACTGCAAAAATGTTTAGGCAGTGTCATGCTTTATGAATCAGACCCCTGGGCTGTTCAGTATGGGTTAAACCAAGGACAGACTGTTTTTCATGACAAAGATATTAAGCTATCTATATGAACCCCTGACCATCAAATTACTCACTGTTTGTCATACCATTTTTAATTTACATGGTACAAGGGGCTTAAATGTCAGCATCTCTGTTATAACTTAGACTCCAGTGTCTTTAATTAATGTTTCATGTTCATGTTATGGTTATTTAGAATTTGCTGAAAACCCAAGAGTCATAAATATCTTTTACAGGTCTTTGTGGTATGAACTTTAACAAAACAGCTATAAAGAGGTAATAGGAATGAACAGTACATCACATAAAGCACAGCAAAGAAGGAAGAAAGGTGGGAATAAACTCCAGACATATTAAAAAAATTTCATCTTTTTTAGATTGGTGTTTATGATAATTTTGTTATTTCTGCAGAGGCAGGGACATGGAAGGTAAATAAGGAAACTGTGCATAAAAGTTTTCATAGTTTTTGTGTGTTGCATTTTATTTTTTTCATCCACACTGGGATTAAATTAATATTTTTACAAACATTGAACTAACTGAAGCTGAAAGGAATCCATCTACTTGCATGCAATATTCCTGTCTTAATTAACCTGATGTTCTTCATGAGTGCCTGGACTCCTTTAGCTGGTCATAGAGCCATTAGTGTGAATTTGGTTTTGCAGCTGATGGTGAAGATGGAGAAATTCACAGTGTTGATTGTCATTACAGAACTAGAATAAACTTGAGAATCTGAAAAAGTCAATGAAGCAATAGAAATGGTAGTAGAGGACACTCTTAGCTTCCAAATATGACCACCTTAGTGACATAGGTAATGACCACATCTCGTTGTCTTCTGGATCCCTCTGTCAATCAGTAAAGTTTAAGTGGGAAACTGTGGTAAGAAATAAGCATATATTCAATGTGAAGGAAAGTATAAGTGGACTTAAGAACATGAAACAGCTGTTATGAATAGTGTATGTGGAGAAAATTTAAAAAACACTAGAGTATGACTAAGAAATATAGTACGAAATGTCCATCAGATTGGAATTGAGGCTGGTATATTTTCACATCAATGAGGAAGATGCCTTTTTGTCAAGTTTTCTTTTAACACACAAAGCAGACAAAGATTTATATTTGCAAAAACTGGAGAGGCTTGTGTCTCCAATTAAATAGCAGAATGTCTCTGAAGCACCCTTTTTTTCAAGAGTGTGGTAAGTCTCACAACGAATGTGTTTGTGCATGTGTATTAATACTGAGTTATGTATTTGTCAAAATTATGTATGAACTTTAAAAATCCCTAAGTTGCCTTAAAAATGAAGGTGAAGAAATGCGATGCTACCACAGATCAACCTTTGGCAAACTTTGTGGAAAGCAGCTGAAATAAAAGAGCAGACTGAACAAAAGAAGAAAGTTATCCTGGCTATACAGGACCATTATCTATTAACATGATTGTGGTTTCTCAGTGTCCTCAAGAGCACCCAGAATACACAAAGCCGTTTGAAGAATGAGCAGCACTGCCCTGTTCTTACCATCTCTGTTCTTCTGCACAAAGGCTGAGTAACTGTCTACAGCTTTATCCTGCTTTGCATGCTTAACTGCAGACACAGATATGTGTGAAACGTTACGGTTGTGTAAACAGGGTCTTTTGTGGCTGTTATGCTGGAAATTGAGCATTCTTGTCATAATGATGCAATCTAGTATGATAAAATACAACAGTCAAGAAAACTCTCCGAGTCTATGATTTGTTCTTCAGAAAAGTGACAAGCAAAAATATGAATTCAAAAGGAGATTGACTCCTCTCTCCCCCTAGATCTGGGAAGGGAACTGACCATCAGTGTTGCAGATTTTACGCGGATCTGACACTGAATTCTGACTTTGGTGACCAAGCTTACAGGCTGTATCCAGATCCGTATCACTGTTTTTTTCAAATATATGTATTGTTTTTGTATATGCTGAGACCACCACCACCAGTTGCACAACCCAAGTACTGTAGCTCTAAACAGAAGTGGCTTGCTTGCAGGGGCCTGGCGACCCTCAGCTGAAGTGATTTCCTTCATCTACAACGCTTTTGGGAAATCTTTTTTATTTTCTGGATCAAATTATGCAGTGAATATCCTGCTGTGGACTCCTTTTGTTGCCCTTGGAAATGTTCTGGTTAAGTTTGAGTCAGTGACAAATGAGATCATCCAGTTATATCTTTTCTTGTTCTAGGCAACTACGAAAGCATCCAGCTTTCCTCCTCTTGACTTTCCTGACAACAGTTTCCACTAATTTCCCGTTTCTTACACTCAGCTTGACAAAACCCTCAGTGTTCATCTTAACCATGTTTCTTCATGTAATAAACTTAAATATTCTCCAGACTCCTTTGTATGAAGGGAGAGGAAGGAATATTAAATTGTAAGAGTAAGTGATCAGTAGTGGGACCCACAGCTTGGTCAAAATTTGGGGAGTGGAGGAGAAAGAGGAAAATGAGGAAAAAACTAAATCAAGAGAGAACCTGGGGAGGAAAAAGATGCCATTTAGAATCAAAAGAAAACCCCAGTCTCTCTCCCCAACAACTGGAATTCCAATCTTGATAGAAGAGGGGGGGGAAATAAAGAAGAAAAAAATAAAAGAAGAATAAAGGATTTCTTTTGTTCTCTTCAGAATAGTTCAGTACCAAAGCATTTTCAGAGACTGCTACCATGCCTCAAGGGATTGAAAATGCCTTCTGTCATCATTCCCATCCATTGAAATGTACATTAGGCACTACAGAGGGAAAACTGGGGCAAGGCAAAAATGAAACAAAACAAAACCAAAGCAAAGCCCATCAAAGAAAGGGCTCGTATTTTTGTGGAGTTCAAAGGAATGGTGTGTCCCTAAAACAAACCAATTTTCTCTCCCTACATACATCACACACACACACACTTGAACACACACACTCACACAGGCTTCTGGTCTCGTTGTAGGCATCCACTTTCTGAATAACCATTTCTGTAAGTAAACAAGCTGCTCCGACTGCAGCATAAAATGAGCTTAATAACAACTGAGATCAAAATGAGCCAAGATAGTAGGGGATAATAGTGGGGGATCATTCCTAAGACTGTTTGCCCCTGAAGGGAGAATTATTATTATGACCTTGTACCACCGAGCGGGCATGTGCTCCTAGCTGGATCAAATGTAGGCCTTGGCAAAGCTCTCTGCCTGGGAACGTGGTTGCAGTATCTAGTTTTTAAAGCTACTGGAAGTGTTGCTATGGGCACTGAGGCACAGGAGCCAAATACAGGGGAAGAGAAATAATGAAAAATGCTGATTAGGAGCTCAGAGAAAGGAATGGAACATTTGTGCTCAACAATAAAATGTAATGCTCTGTTAATCTGCTTCTTGGCTGTCTGAACTCCATAGGATTTTTAACATAGTTTTTGTATATTATTATATAGTTTATTTAATACACTTTTACTCTATGGGATATTTAATATCCTCCTTTATTCCCTGTTAAGCTACCTACATATACCCTTCTCAAAAACCCACAATCTTTTCTAATGCACCTAGATTGAGTCTAGTGTGCACTCATGCTCTAGGAAATATAAGGCAAACTCCCATGCTGACTGCTTAAGAGAACAGATATTAATTAGCACTCTTAGATACTCTACAGACTGAAGAAAATATTCCCTTCCAAGAGAGCTTCCTTTGACTTATTCACCCTAGTGTGGTTTACCCTTTTGCCACTGATTAATGACTGATTAATTTTATTTTTGGGGTTTTTTTTGTTTTGTTTTGGTTTTTTGTTTAGTTTTTGTTTTTGTTTTTGTTTTGTTTTTGTTTTTGTTTTTGTTTTTGTTTTTTTTGGTGATGTCCAGTGCACCATCATGATAAACAAGAAAACAAAGAGGAAGCTTTGTGGTTTCCAAAACTTTTTCTTTAGCCAGTTGTGATATTGGGGAATTATTTCTCATTCCTGGATTTTTGATACTGAAAAAACAGAGCTATATCGACACACAAATTTGACAAATCTACAGCTGTTTGATTGTTCAAAGAGCAGGAGTCTCTTGAAGTTGGGTATCTTCTTTTTAATTAATAGTATGCACCTGTACACCATACTACAGTGCCATTATAGAGCCACAGGATCCTATAATAGGTTGGTTTGAGTTGAGCTGTATTAGGGTCTCTAAAGGTCATCTAGCTCCAAACCCCTGCCATGGGCAGGAACATCTTCCAGTGCCCCAGGCTTTTCTAAGTCCCAGCACACCCAGCCTTGGACACTTCCAGGGATGTGGCAGCCACAGCTTCTCTGCACAACCTGCTCCTGTGCCTCACCACCCTCATTGTAAAAAATTTCTTCCAATTTAATCCTGCACTCTGTCAGTTTGAAGACATTCCCCTTTGTCCTGTCACTACAGGGACTTGTTCAAAGTCCCTCTCCAGCTCTTTTGGAGCCCCTTTAGGCACTGGAAAGGGATATAACATCTCTCTGAAGCCTTTTCTTCTCCAGCTGATCATCCCCTACACTCTCAGCCTGTGAGTGGTGCTCCAGCCCTCTCGCCATCTTTGTGACCTCCTGTGGACTCACTTGAACAGTTCCATATCCTTCTTGTGCTGGGGTGACAAGAGCTGGATTCAGCACCTGCAGATGTCACCTCACAGAAGCAAAGTAGAAGGGAGAATCAGCTCCAGTGGCCTGGAAAAATTTAAGTTGAGAAGAAGTTTGTCTTTCTTGCAGCATAATTGTCTTGTTGGCCTTCTGTGATCAGAGTTGGAACCATTATGCTATAAAAATGCAGTGTGAAAAATAAATATTGGGGTTTGTCTCCTCAAATATATCTCAAGCTAGAGTACAATGATACCATACCAGGGTCACCCAAGCTGGGTGTCTGCCCAGAAATTATAAATAACTAGAGTATTATTACTTGTTTTATATAAATACACATACATCCACCATCATATGTACATAAGTATACAAGATGAGAAGGCAACACAACATGATAAACTTACTAAATTTACTAAAGTAAATGGACAAAGTTCTTACTCTAGCTTCAACAAAATATTAATTCCAGTACAAAGTGTGTTATCAGTAAACAGAGAAAAACTACTGGGAACAGATGGTTTCACCCCTATTTATGTTACTGGGAATGGAAGGAACTTCACTTCTTGTTCAATAATGTTTCATATTAAATTAAGCAATCTTGGAAAGTTACATGCAAGATAGTTTTGGGTAAAATCGTCCTGATTTTTCTTCTACTCAACATGTTTTTTCATGGCCTACTGAACTTATTGGGACCAGACATCCACTAACCTACAGACCTGTGAATTTCTTCTGCTTCTCATGAGCCAAGGATAAAATTCAGCAGCACTTTTCACCTGCATAAATTGCATGGGAAAAAATATTCTCTTAAATTACACCAGAATCACACCTTTGGAATTAAAAAATTGGGAAAGGCAAATCAGAAGCAGCAGGAGGAGGAAGAAGAACCTGGGAGCAGGCAGACAGAGGGAAACCTCATCCATTGTTCCGAGCAGATGCATGCGTGTGGGAACTGAAATAATACCCTGTTTAGCTAACCTGACTTTGGAAACATGCAGCACTGTAGATTAGGCATGAAGACAGAGCCTGATATTTTCCAAAGAAACAGGATTGTTTTAGCTGTTCAGCATGCAAAGGGCCATGGTGAGAACACTCAAACCCTTTTCCTCCTCAGATGGTGAGCCAGCCTCCCTCATCACCCACCTCGACCAGTGAAGGGAGAGAGCAAAAGAGAGCGAGGAGAAGGCAGCGCTGTTCGATGTCGCTGTGAGGTGGTGCTGATCTAATCTCCCTGATCAGAGCTCTTGATTTGATTTAGGATAGCAGTTGTCAAGAGCAGAAGGAGCTGCTGGCATGAATGGCAGCCCTCTCAGCCAGCCACACTTTCCAACTGTCCTGAATATTTAAAAAAAAAAAAAAAAAAAGAACAAAACAAAACAAAAAAACAAAGTGGGTAGGGGGAAGAGAGACTGAGAAAGAGCGAGACTCAAAGAACAAGCCTACAAAGAGCAGTGGCTGCAGCTCACTCAGAGGAATTCCATTAAATGAACTCATCCGTCATCTTGCCTTTTATTGATGAGTGGCATTGCTTGGCGGCAAGTGACATGGCAGAACAAATAGCATCGGAGCCCTGGCTTCCTCTTCCACTGCACACAGAGACACACAGGCCCCAAAACAATGAGTCATTACTTATTACATCCATTATTAACTCAGCTCAGGCTCATTAGGCATGGAAATTGAGGAGGAAAAAGGGAAAAAAAGACCAAACCAGCAGCTAACTAGCATCAAGTATCCACAGATTTAGGGAAAGGGTGTGGTGGGAGGGGGAGGGAGACAGGCGGTTAAAATCTGCTACTCAACATTTGTGACATTGTTAAATCCTGAGGGTGGTGGGTAGTTGATCACATGTTTTCCTTTTTCTGACATGATTGCATTGAGGACTGTGCTTTAAAGCAGCAAGGCCAAAAGAACAGGAATGTAAGAACTACATCATTAACTACTGCAAGACCTTCAGAATAAAGTTTATCAAGAATGATATGGTTTTATTAGAGGAATCTCAGGTGGACACAATAAATAAAATAAAAAAAAAAAACAACAACAAAACAAAACAAAACAAAAAGAAGACAAAAGGAGCTACCAGAAAAAGCAACCAAGTCAAATGCAAGCATTTTGTTGGTGAGGAAAGTGAAATGGAATTCCTGTGTGTCTTCCGGTCTATGGTGTTGGATTAATTTCACTGAAGGTTGGTTTTCTAAGCATTAGACACCTAGCCTAAAAAAGTGCAATGCACAGATTTCCTTTTCAGTCAAGAGAGAACAACAATTTTGTTGCTGGATAACTTGTCCAATCCTTAAAAAAAAAAAAAAAAGACAAAAAAAAGACATTAAAAGCAGTTTAAATTAACTATTGTGTGGAGACGTTGATATCTGTCTTTTTGCTATCAAGGAAGCCTGGATGACCAGTTTTGATAGATTGTACCATTCGTAGATAGATAAAGTTAAATGAGATGGGTTGGACTGTTGTTATCTTAGCTCATGTCTGACTATGATGGCAACTGTTTTCTGGATCGATACATAAACAAGACTTTTGCCACTTCGTTGACTATTCAGGCCTAGAAAAAAAACCCTAAAATGTTTCTGTTCACATTTAAATAAATAAATAAAACAGTTAAGGAAAAAATAAAATGTGAGCCAAAGGAGGACCGATAATGTACACATAGAACTAAAATGGGATTGAGTGGATCTGAAAAAAGCAAGAGGTGTATGGACCCAATCAAATAAAATGAGACAACTGGGAAACAATTCCAGTAAAAGCAAGGTTGTCTGAATTGTTTTAGTCGCTCATTCAGGTAAAAGGAAAAATTTTCCAAATGTCTGTACCAGGTTCAATCCGATTCAAGTTTCACACTTACTTCCTTAAATTTATTTATTCTTCTTGGCTAGATTTCACCTTTTCTTTGTCAATGCCCTTTGGCTTGAGGACGAGATAAAAGAAAAGAGGTTGATGAAGTATTCAGAAAGACCACTGATATTTTAAAGATTAGCCAAAGTCGGGGGGGAAGTCTTGAAAATTCTCAAGGGATTCCCATCAGCCTGTGAAGCAAGAGGAGACTGATGGCAGTCCAGGTGGTCGTCGCCTCTAAGCACAGACTTACAGGTGGACTTTGAAACCTCTGTAGTACTTCCTCAAATTATTTGCCATGAGACAGTAATTAAGATTCACGTTTTGAAAGCAACTAAAGCAAATTAAATTAGTACTTGGAATAGGTAGATACATTTTCTATACAATCAACAGAAATAGGTAATTGCTTGGATTTTTGAAACCAGGTATTACCAAACTGGCTGATTTCTTTCATTGCACCAAAAAGACTTGTTATATGTTACCTCTTGTAACTCCTGGCTTACACCTGCTGTAACAGGAGCTGGATAGCTTAAGATCTTGCACATTTATCTCCTCTAGAGGTTTGCTGGGAACAGGCAGTAGTGGGGAGTAGAGCAAGATTCCTTCCAACTTCGTCTTGGCAAGAACATGTGTATTAAAGGCTGTTCTTCTGCTAATTAATTCTGAAAAGAATCACAGAAGAAAGTTGTGGTGCTTGACAGCTGTCCTAAATATCTTAGTGTCGAGGTTGGTTAGCACATGCTACTGATCAGATTCTTTCAGCTCAGATGCGTAAGTTGCAGTTACCTTGTGCAACAGTTAACAGAATTGGAAAAAAAAAAAAAAAAAAGAGAAATAGGTCTTTCTCAATACAGCAGTTCAGCTAATATTCCTCTGTATTTTTTCCATCACTTTATAGAAGTGGTTTACAGGCTTTCAGTGTTATTTTAAAAACTGATTTTATTAAACGGAACGGAAAGCATCTCACCCATTTTCATCTCTTTTTCTTCCCATTTCAACATTTTCTGCTCTCTGTGAAAAATAAGCCAAATAATCGAAAGTATAAGAAATCAAAGTTTTGTCATTATTAGTCCTATGGCATTGTGATGGGTTTCATTCACACGCAACAACAAATAAATGATTCTTGTATCAATAAATATTTTAAATAACTATCTGTAATGTATCTGCAGGCTATAATAATAAATTTTACTTTTAATCTAGGAAAGCACCATTTCTTAGAAATATTATTTCAGAGAAGAGATGAGAAGGAAAAGAGATTAATTACACCAAATGATACCTACATGTCATTGTGGCCAAATGTCCCCATTTATTCTACCATTTGAGGTTCAGAAAGGAAAACATATGAGTTGTACTCTGGGCTTTTGATTTTGTGGCAAGAATAAGAGAAGACAGAATCAACTGTAGTATTTTGCCAATGACTCAGAACGTGTCAAAAAGCAAGAAAAAAAAAATAGATATATTCACATGGTTTATTTTTCTCCAATTAATTCTGAGGCATCTGCTTTGAACATTAAAAAGCATTCTCTTTGTAAATATATAGCTATTAAAAAGAAAAATCATGGATAGTCCTAGCAAGCTATCTACCTTCCCAAAATCTATGAGACTTGTATGAGTTCATTTAGAAGCTCAGGAGCTTCAGATCTCTTCAAGTGAACGAGTTTCTCTGGATGCTCAGGCAATATCTCTGACACTACTCTCATTTGCCACCTCTGGAACTTACTGTGGGAAATCATTGCTCATAACTTGCAGCACCACAGCACAATCCACGGGAGCCTTATGTGGTTGCTTTGGATGATCATCCTCTCTTGTTCAGAGCACTTTGTCTCTGAGGATACAGTCTTGCAATGAGCTTTAATTATTCATCAGCTTTCCCTTCAGCTCAGCCTGTTCCAGGGCCAGGCCTAGGAGTGGGAATCATTTCACCTCATGCGAAGTGTCTGCAGCATAGAATCGTAGGGGAGTCCATACTTCAGTCTCTCTTTCCATTAATAAAGAGAAATATGAACATTTGGGGCACAATTCAATGACCCATTTTTTGACTTGCACCTTAAGATCAGACGAATTGTGCCTTAAATGTACTTGATTCTCCATCGATTACAGGGACTCAAGTGACTGCCTCAGATGTCAACAGCTATGTTTGGGCAGATGAATCTCACCCAGGAGGTTTACATTTTATTTAATGGCTTTGCATTAAGGCACCAGAGACAAGGCACACAAGAAAACGCTGGCAAGGGAAGATAATCCCCCCCCTGCTCGTGGCACGGTGGTGTTTTTGTGCTGATGTTTTGCAACTGTTGTTCGTCGCTTCCTTCTTTGCAGTGTCTGCAGCACTGAGGGGGCTGGAGGTGTCTCATCAGCCTGTCTCGATTCTACCCGCAGCTGCCGTAGCAGGAGAAATCCTAATTTGGTACAATCTGCCCGTCGCTGAGGTTAGCTCAGCAGCAGCAGCAGCTAAAAGACAGATGTAAAATCAGTAGCTGATGATTTTACATCAGAGGAGTGAATGTAAAATCAATGAGAAGTTTTAAAATGGGGAATGGCTTAAATTTAACAAGGCAAATTAAGTCAATGTTTGTTTTAGCAAATGGAAAGGTTTTCCCTCTCTCAGGCTAAGACTATGATTAGCAGAGTGCTGGAAACTAAGGATATTTTAGTAGAATCTTGTGCTAAGCATGGCTTCTTGGTGGCAAAAACACACCCTGCATCTCTCTGCACGTTCACTGATTCAGTCTAGAATATCATAAGACAAAATGTGCAATGGAGTTGAAAATGATGTTACATTGTGGGAAGGCAATGGACAGAAACGGGTAAAACAAAATATTTTCCAAAGAGAAGGATTTTTTTTCCTGAATTTTAATTTTTCTTCATTTAAATATATCTTTATTTGTAAAAAATACCTCTTTTTCCTCAAAAATTTAATCTTTTCTTTGCCCTTCACTTCTTTTTTCACTTACACTTACTCCTTTTTCCTGGGGTTGGGAAAGGGAGTATGGGTAAGGAGAAAGGAAAAGAAAAAGCAGAAAAAAAAAGGAGAAAAAAGAAAAAAATAAGGAAGAAAACCATTAAAATGAGGAAGGTACATTACAGCACCATACTTGCATATTTTTTTCCTTTTTTTTCTTTTTCCACTTTATTTAAAAAGAAAAGAGTGAAAATTGAAATGAGCCCCCTTGTAATGAAAAGGATTTTGAACTTGAACTTCTGTTAGCTCTGTTGTTGCTCAGTAAAGGTCAAGCACAAGCTAAACTTTAATCATATATTCCCAAGGAAATCTCAATGAAACACTCACGCTCATAGAGAAAGAACCTTGAAACTTTTGGGTTTAAAATGTTCCCTCACATATTTCTGAGTAAGTGAGTATTTAAGTGTTTTGTTGTATAGGCAGCCCTTCAAAGCATTTAAGATACTGTGCTGAAACCTCCCTAATATAAAACATTCCTAGCTGAACCCTGTCCCAGAGATTTATGTATGCCCTCGTATCCGTCTCCTTTCTAAGATGTGTGACCAGATGCGAGCTGGTAGATTAGAGCTTGGATGTTTGCAGTGCTCTGACATTTTCTCGTATCAACTCATCTCTTTCCCCATTCTGGAAAAGTGTAATTTGGGAAGGTTTCTTTCTTCATGTCTCAGATGTCTTAACGCTGCCCTTTAATGTAATGCATGTGTGCACAGATATTGTATAAATACATGCAGCTTTATAGGTGTAGATGTTTCTGTGAGGCCAGTTGGCCAAGAGGCATCTGCCTGCACCATAGATACCAGAAGCTAAGAGTTCTAAGAGTTCTAAGAGCAATGTTTCATTTTGTACGTCCTTGATTAATATTTTTTTAAATCTTGATTGTAAAGGAAAATGCTTCCTTTTTTTACCAGTTTTCTCATCCTCTGCTGACACCAAGTTTCAACTCAGTTACTTACATTATTTTAAAATGAGATGACTAAACTAAATTAAAGTAGGTTTACTCTGTTGAGAGCCAGGCTAGACAAATACTGAGCTTTGGACAAAAGCTTGCCACACTTTCTAAAAGGTGCTTGTCTTTGGGAGGGATAAATCATGTTCTGGAAATATCTGCTTAAATATTTCTATTTTGCTCATTTATGTCTGTGTCCACTTCTGTCTTCACTCTGTCCCAATTATGCACATCCTTAACTTCTAGACCACAAAAAGGGAGACTATTCCCTCCATTTACACAGTTGCAATATTTTCTGACACTTGTAATTGACAGTGGTAGTGGTTTCTTACCAGTGACTATATGGTAAAGATAAGACTCATATCAGTATTCTTATTAAATGTACAGCATAAAAATAAGTATTCTGGGATGCTTCCAGATAAAAATTACCAAGTCCCAAATCCTGGAGCTTTAGAATTCTACAGAGAATCTGCAACAGTGGATGAGCTCTACATCATAATATTGAGATTGTGCATAATATATAATATTTTGAGGCAGCATGAATATTAAGAAGAAGGATTTTTAAACAGTAGTTTTTAACTAATTTCATAAATCTAAAATATTAAAAGGAGAGTATGACAAGTTATATGTATCATGTTATACAAAAGAGAGGAAAAAGAATATGTTACAAATACAGGATTATTTTCGAACTCTTATAGCCTTTCAGAACCTACAGTATGATGAAGCATCCAAATGAACCTGCATGACATAGTGTAATGTATTTATTCAAGGTTTTCTTTTTATTAGATCCTTCATATGTAGTCATGTAAAGCACATACAGTGTCTGGTACTTATCAATCCATTTGTTCCCTATCTAGATTTACATTTTATCCCCAAAAAGAAAATAAGATGATCTCCCTAACAGACTATTTTAAGATTCAGATTTTGGATGTGAGCTTTTAATTGCTATGACAGCAATGTGTTTACTGTGTCTAAAGATATGCAAACTGCTTTATAAGTAACTCAATAGTCTAATGTGTGTTTGTTTGTGATCTTTTTCTGTTAGGGGCTGATCCAGAGCTCTTTGAAGTCCGTGGGGCTTTTTTCACTGACTTAAAAGGGCTTTTGGCTCAGACCCTTATCCTTAAACACTGAATAGATTAACAACTGATTTGTGGATAGTTTGCAATGCCAAAAGGAACTGGGAAAAGCCAGCCTTTACAAAATTATGTATCTGGCGAACATTATTTAACCACACTCTATTGATATGTGTATTAATAATTAACAATGTACCACAATGGCATATGTACACTATTGGGCTGGCAGAACAGTGCAGAAGGAAAGATATGGAATATGGAAATATTTGATGCTATCCCTGTATTTTATACACGGCTTCACCAAAGCCTATTCCAAGAGTGAGGCCACTGGAGTATTCAAGGATGCACAGCCATTTCCTAGGCAGAAGTTCTTTCCCAGATGTTCAGTTTGACCTGGGGCAACTCAATCAAAGTCTGTAAGGTTTCCAACATTTCTAGTGGGGATTTATTTTTAAAAATGTGGCATATGGATTTTTCTGGCAATAATGAAATATAGCTGTGCACACTCCATTAAATAAAATGAGACTTTAATCCTTAAAACTGTGTGGGTAACTGGAATTGGAAAGTTGGGAGATGGGAAAAAGAGAATAGGTTGAGGGTGAAGAAAGTGAAGAACTTCAGGAAGGACATTTGAAGACGTGACCCAGAGAAAATAAGGGATGAACTGTTTTGAATACACTGATTCAAAGGATATATACCCATTCCTGAACAGATAGGTAGATATAGCATTGTAAAATAAACTCAGGGAGAAAAAAAATAACAGATAAAAAGATGAAGAATGACTTAATGGAACTACTTCAATAAGTAGATTGGTTTTTTAATACTTGCTATGGAATTCTTTCTGTATCTCAACCCCTCGCTACTTAAAAACATAAAAATGCTTTGGGTAATTAACTGACTTGATTTGCACTGCAGCAGTTTTGAAACTTTCAAAGCAGGATGAGAGGCTAAAGAATCTCTACTTCCATAAATTCAGCTCCAGTTTCAAAGAAATTAAAACACCAATAGACAAAGTAGAGAGAAAAATAACTCCAAACAATATTTCTGGGATTTCTTCTGGATATGGGGTCTGATCTTTTAGTTTGTTCAGTCTTTCACCCCAACACAAACTGAGAATGTTAGGTTTTAGCAGAAATATTTTCCCTGTTTTGCTCCAGGAGGCCTGATCACTGAATGAGCAATATTACACAGAATCACATTTAATGTTTGAGACCTCTGAAGCTCAGCAGAGCCGTTCTTTACAGGAGCATGTTCCCCTGCCTCATTCTCTTTATTCTTCCAGAAAATGGTCTTAACAACCCTTTTCCTCTCCCTACTTATTTAAAGCTTCAAAACACTTTTTATATCTTTTTTTTTTTAATAAATTTATATATATATATTAAGACAGTATTTCTCCTTGCAGTGTGTCCCATTTAAGCTTACATTTAGGAGATATTTCTATGGTGACCTCTGCAAGAACCACCTGACCCAGTCCTTTATGAACAAATGGCTGTGCACACCCACACTGGAGTCTGTGTACATGTTAAAGTAACTCCCCTCCCTACATTTAGCAGATATGAACATTACTGAGTCCAGTTGGCACTTAGTAAATAACAAATAACAACAATGACAGCAACAACAACAACAATAACAAACAACAGCTATAATAATTTAATTCCGTCTAATTGAATAATTTTCTGTCTAACCACGGCAGTGGGGAGTCCATTACACCATCAAAATTGTTTGCTAAACATGAGGCTTTCTACAGAGTAGTTTAAGCAGCTGCTGCTGAGGTCTTGTTGTACTGCAGAAGCACTCGGCTGGCCAGAACTTCCTGGTGTGGAGACATCAATCTCCCTCCCCACTGGCTGCTGAGTTCACTCTGTAGACAGCCAGTGCTGCTGTCAGCCCTGTGTCCCTGATGGGCAGCAGAGCTCGGTAAAGATGCACCAGAGTAGAGCACTGCTTTTTGTATGAACAAGGGGTTGCGCTGCCGGTGACAGTGGCAGTAGAGTTGGTAGTTTTGGTGGGAAATGAATGATTCTGAAGCCATTAGGAATATTAGGGGAGATTAATGGTACCTTCTTCATTGACTTTAAGACTCAAAGGCAGAGAATTAGTGCTGTACCTTCTTCTGTTCTTTAGCGTAGAGAAATATTGTATAAAGGGTCAGAGACATCTAAGAGACTATCAAAAAATGTAGATGTTTGAGATATTTTGTTCATAAAAGAGCAGAGCCAGTAAGACTCATACCTGTAACAACCTAGACTGAAATATTTAAGTTCAGACACAGTTTAAGCACCTAAATTTCTTATAATTTCTCACAAAACCCTATCCGAACTGCTGGGGCATCTCAGTATTCACAGGTGTCTCCATTTTTTTGCCACAAGTCTTACAGAACTCCATAAAACTCCATTACTGCCTGTAGCCAAAGCCATCATCTTGACACAGGCGAGCAGCCCGGCAGCTGCTCTCTCCCCAGTCTGCTTAGGTGGCAGTGCTGAGTTTGGTGCGAGTCACAGCCTCTCTTATTCTGAAGTGCAAAAGGACAGTGTGTGCCCCTGATTACAGCAGCCAACTCTCACCTTTTGTTTTATACAGATGTCCCTCCTTTGTGCCAGAAAGCTCCAACTTACACTTCCCAGAACTCATGAGAATGCCTTACCTGCTGGCTTTAATATAATCCTGCTTTCCCATCTTTATGGCCCCTGAATTACCTAAACTTGGTTTTTTATCTTTTTTTTTTTTTTTACATTTAGGGAAAGACAAACAAGGAGCACAAGCTGAAGTGCGGTGTAGATGGGCATCCACCCAAGAATATGTTCTTACTCTGTTACAGCTGGCGTATAACTTGAATTTCTCCCCTAAGTGTGGCAGAGTTTCTCCTTATTACTAAAAGATCACACACAGGCACTTACCATCAGGTATATTGTAAAGACAAACCCTGCCTTATTTAATGAAAACTTGCTTATATTATCAAACTTATACATATATATATATATAAATAAAGATGCAAGATTAAATAGCTTAGTATAAAAACAGAGTTAATAAGCCTAGATTGGCATAGTTAAGTTGTTTGTAAGAAATACTCAGGGGATAGCCTCAGTTATAAAGTCCTAGAACGGTTTGGGTTGGGAAAGACCTTAAGGATCATATTTTTCCAAAACCCTATCATGGGCAGGAACACCATCCACCAGAGCAGGTTGCTTCAATCTCCATCCAGTCTGGTCTTTGACCACTTCAAGGGATGGGGAAGCCACAGCTTCTGTGGGCAACCTGTGCCAGGTCCTTGCCATCCTCACAGGCAAGAATTTTTTTGTAATGTCTGATTTAATTCTACCCTCCTTCATCCTAAAGCCATTACCCCTTGTCCTATCACTACATGCAGTTTATTAATTCCCTCTCAAGCTCTCTGATAGCCACTTTAGTACTGGAATGTGTGTAAAGGTCCCTACTCTTTTCCAGGCGGGACAATCCCACCTCTCTTAGAAGAGGTGCTCCAGGCCCGTGACCAACTCAGTGGCCTCCTCTGGAGTCGTTCTAACAAGTTCACAATTTCCTTGTACTGGAGTCCCAGAGCTGGAGGCAGCACTGCAGCTGGATATCTCACTAGAGCGGAGTAGAGAGGGAGAACCACCCCCCTGTCCTGCTGGACATCTACTGGTCATCTTTAAGGGGTACTTCCTTGGCTTTGAAATGTAGTCACCTACAGCTAAAGGTGAAGTCTCTCATATCACATCACTCTGTTGGTGGCTGCACAAAGGGAGCAACACTGCGTAAGGATGTAGCCCAACAGGTCACTGTGGCTGGAGCAGGCTTTGGGCTTGTCTTTGTCACCCAGCAGCACTAAGCCAGAACATTCCTCAGCGTTAGTTTTACAATTCTGACTTCCAAAACATGCTCTCAGTATTAATTTCCTGAAGAATAATTTTTCATCAAGTGATTTACAGAGTGAAAATTATTCTCTGAGAGGGTGACTGGAAAGCATGAATGGAAAGACAAGTAATGCCTGGTGTTCCCAAAGCAGTTTGCAGGGAAAGTGGAAATGTGAAAGCTAACTTGCTGTGATAAATTGGACTCACAACTAGGAAGCTGTGGAGAGCTCCGCGGCCCAGTCTAAGTCACAACTTGCCCACATGTCTTTTTTTTTTTTTTTTTTTCTGTGTTCCTGTTACTCTTTAAGCTCACAGAAAGTCACAGCCCACTGCACAGAGTAAGCAGATGTGGCCGAGTGATGGGCTTGTACTTAACAGCAGTAACAGGTTAAAGTAAGTGACTGTCGTCCTTAACCACACACATCTGCAAATCCAAGAGTGCTCTGGCTTTGCATATACAGCTGAATCTTATGGTAAAACCTATATTGTCTGCTGAATGTACTTTGCTGTTCGTGATGGTTCTCCCTCTGGGTTTAAATGTGTTTGATCATGGTTCATAAGAATGCTTTTTTTTATTTTTTTTTCTCCCTTATCTAATCCAATGATCTTTGGGAAGCTGGGATCCTTCCTCGATTTAATTAAGTGTAATCATATCTTTTCTTTTTGTGGCATTTCCCTTTCAGCTCAGTTTTACTAAATCATAAACTTAACTGCATTAGGTCTAGTGATATGCAAATGATTCCTTTAAAAATCCACCCGCTAAGCTCTAGAGACATGTGGGGTGTAATACCCACAGAAATCAGAGCCTCTGGGGTTCATCTGTTGTTAGTCCTGTCAGAAGTGACATCCCTGAATATACATGGATGTCTTTCACCCCCTCCCCTCCCTGAAAGTACTTATTTGCAGATTGTAGCATTCTGAGTCTTTGAAGTGGCACCTACAACTAAACTGCCACCCACACGTTCCTCTATTTAGGTCAGAGTGACTTCAAACTGGAAAGAAAAAAGCCACACACGCACAGGCACACATGCACACACTCGCACAAACAAAACTGATGCAGAGAAAATCAAATAATGAGGTGCAGCCACCCAAGGCTGGTGTGAAAATCAACATATGGGGAATTATTGTGAGCGTCGGGCTCAGCTTCAAATGGGCTTGTTTTGCCTGGAACCCTGAGATGAGCTGAAAAAGGCAGAGTCGGTTGCTTCGCTAATCACTGAGCTACCTGCAGAGAAACAGGCAACCATAAAAAGAAACAAAACAATAGAGAAATAGATGCAGAGGGAGCTGCTGCGGAATGGCAGAGGATGGGCTCACCGGCACCTCTAGGAGCGCTCCTAAAACTGCTGGTTAAAATTACTTTCTGTGCCAGTGGTTACCAAAGTCAGACCTCGGACCCTCCTCTGTGGCTGAGACTCCTACACAGAGAGGATTCCAACATCATCAGGGAGAGGGCAGGCGTGACTTCTTTTCCCTGGGCTGGGCACGGCCAGCACCAAAGTCTGTGGTGGGCCTCTGCTTCAAACACTGAAACAGCAGATAAAGTGTGGACAGGAGGATTGTTCTTGTGGGTCTGTAGTCCAGAGACTTCAAAGGATGTCACTTCGTAAGGTGGGTTTTTAAGAAGAGGTGTAAAACCCCTAAAATGAAAAGGGAAATATTTTTGAAGGGAGGGGGGGGGAAGAAAAGAAAAGGAGAATCAGTGCATAAATACCTTATAGAATCACATCTACATTCTAAGGAATATAGACAATGTGGCACCACTGCCCATGGCAGGAGAGTTAGAACTACGTGATCTTTAAGGTCCCTTCCAGCTCAAAGCACTCTGTGATTTTACGATTCAACAACAGAAACTGTACCCAA
>VZRR01011628.1:645584-660322 GCA_013398015.1 Oreocharis arfaki
CTTCCCTTCCCGGAACTTCCCTTCCCTTCCCTTCCCGGAACTTCCCTTCCCTTCCCTTCCCTTCCCTTCCCTTCCCTTCCCTTCCCGGAACTCCCCGGAACTTCCCTTCCCAGAACTTCCCTTCCCTTTTCCTTCCCTTTTCCTTCCTTTTTCCTTTTTTTTTCCCTTTCCCCTTTCCCCTTTCCCCTTTTCCTTAACTGCTCCTCACATCTGCCTCTGGCTCAGCAAGTACACAGGAGAGAACAACCCCAGCTTTCAAACCTTCAGCTTTGAAGCTTTAAAGTCAAGCACCACTGTTCAAGCAGGTGAAGATTTGTTTAAGCCTTAAATGGGCTTAAAAAATAGTGCTGAGAACTTGGCCCAGGTAAGAAACAGCCAGCAGCTCTAAAGCAAACTATAACTTTTGGGTGGGCATATAAAACAGATAAAATCATTTCTTACAGAAAAAAAACAGAAGGCAGAAGTCCAACCCAGTAACATAAGTGACATAGAAGAAGTAACCTTAGTTGACTTTCCTTTCTTCTGATATATTTTCATAATTTCTTTTTAGCATTTTCTGTTTACCAGTGTTCCCAAATACTGATTTAAAATCTGCCTTAACCAGTACTTTTTCCTCACCTTCATTCAGTTGTTTCATTAAGTTTTTGATGGGCCATTCAGAGACTTGTTTATATCATCTGTTTTCTTCTCTGTGGAAAAAAAAACAACCTTTCACCCATTTCACTACATATAAACACACAGAGGTGGTGAAACTGATTTGGACACAAGGAAGGCAAAATATTACAGAACATTCCTAATTTCTTTACAATGTCAGATACACAAAAAATATTTGTGCTCCACTCCAGTTTCTGACCAACTCTTGGCTTCCTCCAGTAACATCTATTAATATTCCTGAAATTGCTTCTCATCATTTCCATGTTGTCTCAGTCTATCCTTTCACTCTATCACTTCTAAACCCTTCTGGGATTCACAGGGTAGACAGACCAGCACTTCAGAAAAGATGAATAAAGGGAAGCATGCTGAAGAGAAGACTTTTTGAATCTACGGTTTTCCTACTTGATCAGGAACAGAAAATTGAAATTGATTTCCACCTTTTTGGAAGAGGAACTTTTATGTTAGTTGCACGTTTTTCTGATGCTGGAGGTAGGTAAGGGTGTATTCTCAATTATCTATATTAAAGCTGTCCATTTTGCATGCCATTACTAAGAGAAATTACGTGAACATTACTCCTAAGTTTATTACTTGAGCAATTAAGTGAAGGTGCAGAGCTCTAAATGGCAATGCTTTTACCTCCATTCTAAACTCATAATTCTAAAAGGAGACAGGACTAGAATGAAAAATATTTTATTCATTTGGCATATGAGTGCTTTAACACTAAGATACTGGTCTTCCCTGATTTGTTGTTCCTCGTTCTCCACATCTCACCCCAACCCACCCCCTTCATCTCCCTTTACCACTGTCATGGTGGCACAATACAAAGCAAGAGGCTCTTGTTACACCTTGGATGACCCAGGGGTTGAACCACAGGAGTTACAAGAACATGACTACAGTGCTCAAAAGTCCCTCTGCGAACCGGTGCGTGTCCCCGAGAAGGGATAACACTTATCTCTGGTAAAATGTGTTTCATTAGGACATCTCGGAGTTTTTCTGTGGAAGCCAATACCGCAGTTTTACAGCTATGACATTAAGAGAATTACTCAGCTGTAAAGTGGCTAAATTAAAAAAAAAGAAAAAAACAAACTGAAACTCTAAGCCATTACAGACTCCTAACTGCCCAGCTCAGCCCTGTATGTATTTGGAAATCAGCTAGTGTCTGCTCTGACTATTTCTTCATGAAGTGAAGTTTTTTTTATTGAGGCATTGATACTCTACAATCTTAAGCTCCTCTCTGATTCTTTGCTTCTTGCTTTTTTGCTTTTGTGGAATAAGTGAAGAAAGCATTGAGGTAATTGATGGCCAAGTGTTGGCCGAGTGGAAATGATACTGAAATATGCACACATTTAGAGAGACAAACATGAGCCACTTGTATAGGTCCTTAAATAAAATTTATACATGACCTCTCTAAAATGTTCCATAGGTTTCATTTGAAGAATACAAAATATACTTTAATGCCTGATTGTTGGTTCTATCATGGCAGTAAATGAAAAACCTAAAGGTGAAAGGCATAACACATCTGAAGTTACCTTAATTCATAATTCATAATTAAGTATTCCTTCTCTCCCTTTTTTTTCTTTTCTGCTGCTTGCCTCCTCTCCCTCTCCCTCTCCCTCTCCCTCTCCCTCTCCCTCTCCCTCTCCCTCTCCCTCTCCCTCTCCCTCTCCCTCTCCCTCTCCCTCTCCCCTCCCAGTCTCTTCACGAACTCAACCCTTTTTTTCCCTTTCTTCTTCTTTTTTTTTTTTTTTTTTTTTTTGTTTTTTGTCCTTCCTGGGTATATTGGAAAATAAATTAGTTGGATTTGTGCTATCAAGAGTCTGTCATTAGGGGGATATTTGTCTTTTTCTGCTTCCCTTGTGGTTTCTATCAAAGGTTCAAGCATGTGGGTTATATCTCTCTTTATCTCCATTGTGTTTTAACTTAGAAGGGAAAGAAAACAGGACAGATATTTTATCTCCTTGTGTACCATATAAGGATCAGTTGCATTGAGGTAGCACCCATATCTCTCTCCTGCTTCACATGTCCACAGATTGTTTGAGCCTGCTGAGCAAACTGAAACAAAAAGCGAGAATGTGATTTAGATAAGATTTCTTCTGGGTTACTAAATTATTGGAAGTCTGGGTAACAGGGACAGTTTGTGCTGTCGTTATACCACTTTGAGCTTATTGTAGGTATGGCTTTCTATAACTTTTAGAACAAGAAATATAAATATAGAGGAGGAAAGTTTAATTTTAGCTAAAAGCCATTTGTTAAATTTGTTTTATCAATTTGAAATATAATTGTATCTCCTTACTACAAATATGAATACAGGATTGCCTTGAGCCCCTAAATTTGTTCAGTTAAACTTGGGTGGTTCGTCAGACATGGGCATTTCTCATCATCCATGTATCTTCATCCCACAGACTGCAGGTAACTACTTCACAATACAAAGACTTTGCCTCAGATTTCAAAGACCACCTGGGGTCAGGCAGTCTGTGACTTCTCTGAATGGAGCAAGCAGTGTTTCTCACTCTGCCTTCCCAAGCTCACAGTGTTATGGAGAGAACAAAACCAATGACAACAATAAAAAACAATACGAGCCCTCCAGAATCAAAAACAGTAGTTCAAATGACTCAAGTCTTGTAAATGTGATCAGCGTGCAAAACGTATTTTTGGGAACAAAATTATTGTTGCGGGAGAGTCTTTTTTCCTTATTTTTTTTTGCCTCCAGCCTCTGTTTTACTGAAGCACACACTTAGCTGTGTGTCCATGGAGAGCTCCATGTGCCCTGATTTGGCCAAATACTTCAGCACCCTTGCAAAATAAATGTTATGATGATTGAGCAATAAATGTGATACGGGTAAAGTCAGTTGAATTTACTAGTGCTTTTTGCATTGCCAAATGCGAAATGTGTCTGATCCGTTTATATATGCGGCATATTAACCATATATTTGCATTTTGCATGCCCTGATATCCAAATTTTCTGCTTCATCTTTTTTTTTTTTTTTTTTTCCTTCCCCAGTTTTGCATTTAAATGGACAATGAAGCAATTACTTGCTTGGACAAACAAACAAACAAACAAACAGAAAAGAAGAACACATATATTAAAATGTTTAGCACTGGAGCTAATTTGCTGAATATTCTATTCTTGAATGATTTGCTTTCTGGCTATAGAAAGCAAAGAGTAAGAGAGGGCAAGATTCTGACTGAGTGAGAGGTGAAAATACAGCCAAAGATGACTTAAGTGGTGATAAAAATACAGTGGCTGGGGCAGATGTCTGAATTATTCATTTCTGTTGATACCATAAACACTGCATGGGGCAAGCTGTAATATATGTCTTGGAGGTCACATAGATAATGAAATCAGTTGTTTGTTTCAATAAAAATCATAGGAAGGACTTTTGATTAAATAATGAGGATCTGTTAACCTTGATTTCTTTGCATACTTTTAAATGGAATGTAGGGAAGGGTGGAAAAATATTCTCTTTTTCACTGAGACACGGCTTTTTCTCTCAAAGAGAATTTCACGTTTTGATAAAGTTATTTAATTCTTTTATTTTGACATGAAAACACTACCACTTTCAAAACCAGAGCTGTGTCAGAGTGTTAGGCAGCTCCTGTGACTACAGAACCTAGTACCACTTCCAAGCTTTCCCTTTGCACGTTTGATGACACTCAGGAGCCCCTTAGATAATTAACTCTTTGGGGAAGGAGCTGGTGCTTTATTATTTGTGTAGAAGCCAAGCAGGGTTTCAGTGACTTTCAAATTGGTCCAGTAAGCGTGGATAACTTCTTACTGCCTTCTTAGTACCTACCTTAAAACCTTCTTGTTACCAGCACTCTGTGGAAGTTGCCTGCCCCACAGATAGGGCTCTGGCAACTACGAGACCAGCTCAGAACGAGCCCAGGTGGGAAGAAGCTGGATTCTCTCTGGTCTCCTGGTCAATGGTAAAAGCATGAGCATGTCTTGGAGGACTCCCTCCATTTCCAATGTGGCTTTTTGGAGCATTTTTCCATTTCACTATTCTGTGCATATCTCTGACAGCCTGTTTGTGTAAAGTTACGCGATATGAAAATATTTTCTAATAACAGTTGTATTTAAACTGATCAGTTAAAAAAACAGAGGTACTCTGTCGATATAGAGGGAATATATTAATGTTTCACTGATGCATGGGAAATTTTTTTAGTGTGATATCACTAAAACCTTTAATTCCTGCAACATATATTGCTGTTATATCATCAACGAGATACCAATGCAATACATATTTTAATGAAATATATTACTTATCCAATGCTATTTGAGTTGTTAAGCACCTTATGTGATATTCCTTTTTTTGTTTATTGGGGGGTAAAGGTACTCTCAGAATGCAGAAGTACTTGAATCTATCTATCTATCTATCTATCTATCTATCTATCTATCTATCTATCTATCTATCTCTCTATCTATCTATCTATCTATCTATCTATCTATCTATCTAATATGCCCACAGGAAGGAAGAACTGGAAAGAAATTATCTTCTTTTTTTTTTTTTTTTTTAATCATCATGTTTTAAGACCAGACTAACACAAAAACAAAGTTATGCTAACTTAAAATTCAAGTTACTTCATCCCAACATTTTGCACTGAAGAAAAACAAAGTAGAGGTATAGAGTAAGAGCAAAAAGTGTGGATATAGAAATAGCCCCCAGAATATTCTCTAAGGCTCAGTGCTTGTCCATATTCGTTGATTCATTCTTGGTCATCAATCCATTGCCTCCTGGGCTACCCCAGCAGGAGAAACCAGCCACATAAAACTTAGTGAATTTCTCAACACACCAGACAGACAGCAGGAAATATGACACCAGACAGACAGACAGACAGATATGAGATCTTTCTCAAAAGGGCAGAAGATCTGTTTTTCTCAGATGCTGATGAGGTCTAGTGAAAAACTTCTTGCCATCTGAGTGCAGAGTCAGTCACTCAGGGAAGAGCAAAGAGAGAAACCCTAAAGTTCACCAAGACTTTCTCTTGGGTCGTGACTACCACAGAGTTACTTTTTACAGCCCATTCTCGTGGTCTGTTTTCATCACTTGGCTGTTGAATATCCCTGTGGTATGGTAGCTACTTCCACAGGTAATCTATTCCATCCTCTACTGGTTTGCTTTGTAAGAGAACATTTACAAATGTGAGAACAAAACAGGTTCTGGTCATACATATTTAAAAGTGAAGTTGTATGAGGCTTCAGCTCAGAAGATAACACTGTATATTTATTTATCTTTTTAAAGCATTGTTGTAGTTCCTGGAGCTCTCCTTGACATCTTATCTATCACAGTGCATCCACTGAATATTCTAACGCTGTGCTGCTTTTAATCTTCAGATGTAAACAAAAGCCCATCACAACCTGACAAAAGAAGAGGCTGAATATTGATTTATCTGCTGAAAGAAACTGTCCAAAGATAATTCAAAATACCCTCTGATCTACTAAATATCCATTATGTGGTGTGTTCTTTTTTTTCTTTTCTTATTTGGAGTCTCACAAGCCATGTTTGCAGGGAGTATATACTGGGAGCTGAAAGCTGCAACTTTACTTCATGATTGTAACTTTTTCATTTGTACTGGGTGTCATAAAGGGAAGAATGATAAATCAGTGATGTAGTCTACTGTCACCTTGAACAGTGTGTTCTGTTTTGGTCAACTCAACATGGTAGGAATAGAAAAGTCCTGGGAAAAGCAATGAAAGTGACTAAGGTTTCCAGATGAGGAGAGATTAAAAGCTTGAAACTATTTGCGTCTCAGTTTCCCATAGTCCTTACTCCTACCTGTAACTCACCCGACATTAGGAAAGATTAACCAGAGCTGGATAAGGCTTGGGCTACTAACATTTTTTTTAATCTCCAGAAGCACTTCCATGTCCCTTACCACTGTGTACCTACATGTCTAGTCTTTCTTTGGTGCAGAGAAGCCAGGGGCACAAGCACAGATACAAAGTCCGCAAGACTGCTTAATCTGAAGATTGTGATGGGAGAGTAAGAGAAAATGTTCTCTTTCAGATTAAAAATTACTTGGAAAAGATATTTTTATCATGATGTATGCGTACAATGCCTAGCAGAGTGTTTTGCAATGCTTCCAAAATATAAATGTGAAATATGAAGAAAGACAGAACTGGCAGTGATATATAAGTAATAAGTGACATGGAAAAAGCCCATTAGGAGTGCTCTTAATTTAGTTCTGTCTTAATTATACTATTAGGGTAAATGTCACCAGATGATGCATTTATATACAGTCTTCCAAATCCTTTTTCCTGGAATGCACAGAAAGAATTTATCCATAAAATATTTTTATAGTTATATTAACCATATTTGTTGGAAGCTCTATGACTGTCAGGCCAGTTTACTCTCTTTCTTTATTCAACTTCTATGACAAAGATGGTTCAGAGAAATGGATAACTAGTGGTTAGATACAAGAATTACCAGTATACTTTTTGGCCACCTCTGTTCCAGTATTCTTGTACCTGTATCAATTAAATAACTTATTTAAAATAATGTTCCATGTCATAGACTGGCAATTCCAAGACGCTAGATTGCTCTCAACAAAGGGACACGATGAAATGATTAATGGTCAAAATAACTAAAGAACTAGTAATAAATCATTAAAAAAATCAAATTACTTGATATTCAACTCTGACCCACTGTAACTAAAAAGTTTGTGTCGAAAGCCATAATTACCCTTTTCTTACAATGGATGTTTCATTCTTCCACGAGAAATATGCAGATAAGAGAAGAACATCAAAATTCATAACTGCTCAGATTTTTCAGAAATACTTTTTATTTTCTAGGAAGAAAATGTTACCATCTGGCCTCTGTGAGTAGAGACCAAACACAGAGCTGAGATGCTGCAGTTTGTTACCATTTATCACAGAGCAGAGGTAACCTCACTGAGGGCTTCACTCAGCCTTTTATAAACAACAAGCCAGGGATACTAGGGTTTTATGAAAAACAAAAACGAAATAGCACCAAAAAACCCCTAAAGAAAACCTCAAACATCCAACCAAATAACCAAAATAAGAGCAGCAATGGGAAAAAAAAAAAAAAAAATTCTTAGTGGAATAAACTGAATTTGATTTTTTTTTCTTGTGTCTGTGCAGGGTTATGAATACTCATTCCCTCTGAGCTCGGGTGACAAAAATATCTCATCAGACACTGTTATTTGTTCCTGAAGCTGATCCTTTACAAACCCCAATCAGAAGTGTGTTGTTTTGAAAGCAGGCAATGGGTGCTGAGTGGGTGCTACACACGTTTGTCTCCGTGCACTTGAAACACCTCTTTGTTACAGGTCTGCCGGATGTTGCACATCTGCAGTGTGTAATGCCATGGGAGGGTCCTTTGTCATTCTGCATTAACGGTGCCTGTCAGGCACAGAGCACTAATGCCTCACAGACTTGTGACCTGGCACATCTATCTTACAGATGGCACCTTTCCTTACACCCGAGTTTGCCTCTGGACATTCTAAACAGATAGTTTGGTTATTTTTTTTTTTTTTTTTAATCTGTTATAAACAGCTTTTTTACAGGACTTTGGCATGCAGGTCCTGTTGTAAGTCCAATCCTTCAGCATCTTTCCTGCATGGTACAATAGGAACAAAACAAAACAAAACACAACAAAACAAAACAAAACAAAACAAACAAAAAACAAGCAAACAAACAAACACAAAAAAAAAAAAAAACAAACCAGAAGAATTCATCCGAGAGTGTATGTAGCCACCCACTACACCATTCATCTTCCTTCAGCAAACCCAAAATCCAGATTTTAATAAGTGCTAGTGGGCTAAGAACATGCAAACCTTCATCTTTGTCATGTTTTGAGCAGTCTCTCTTTGACAAAGCACTTGAAAAAGCCCTTAGGTGCAGTTGAGGCCAATGGGTAAAAATGTATATTTAAATCTGTTTTCACTATGTTCTGCTGGGATCAAGACTTGCTTTTAATTCCTACAGGTCTCTGCTGCAGACTTCTTGGGTCTGCAGGAACCCAAAGGAAAAGATCTCTGCCCACAATTTAGTGTAAACGAGCAGAAAGTAGAAAGGAATGATATCCCTCAATCCGTATTCTCCAGTGATAAAGCCCAATGTATGTGAAGAACTCTCAGTATTGCTTAATACGAGAAAAATGTGTATATATATATATGTGTGTATAATTAGGTGAGGGTCTTTTCACTTAAGGATAGTCCTGTCCCAGAACACCTTCTGGAGTCCCATTAACAGAGAAAAACCAATGCTTAAACACCTTTTTAAGACGTCTCAAAGAGACACAATAGAAGGTTGTTTTACCAGAAGTTTCTCATTATCAAATTCTCAGAGAGTTGCGGAGTAGAAATTTATATTGTGAAAAATGCAAACTATACAAATGGAAAAAGAAAAGAAAGCAAGCTCATGTAAAAAGCACCCACAAGTTATAAAAATGCAATTTCCCAATTAAAAGAATCAATAATCTACCGTATTTTGAAAGAAGAGATTTTTTTTTTCTTAATAATTTTACAAAGGATATGAATTGATTTTCCAACAATGAGAAGATTGAACAGTCGCTTGCCCATCTTAAATATCACTACCTCGATTTCTTCTGTCAAACTGATTTACATTTTTGAGAATTGGCTGTGTCTCTCTTCCAGTCTGAACTTCTTAGGACTGTAATAGTCATTGGAGCTTACTCAGTTTCTTTATTCTTATTCTATCGATAATTCAACATCTTCCTTTAAACCAAAGCAATTTGGTGCAATAATTCCGCAACATCTGTGCTTTGTTTATTTTAAGATTCTTAGTAGATGAGGAGTAGATAAATGTATGAGCACATTAGTAGATGGTCATAAACATTTACAGTACAATTTCACCCAAAGATATTAGCTATTGCATGCAGAAATATCTTTAGTTTTTGAATTTAAATTCCAACTTCTTTTTAAACTGTATTTAAAGTACAGTGTTTATGTTGATTTTGAAATGAGGCTTTGTAAAACTGTCTACAAATGCGTAAGGTATGTGTGGGGTATTACTTTCTTGGGTTTTTTTAATAGAACAAGTTCAAATTGCTCCATGAAGAAAAATAAATAAATAACCCCTCCCCAACTTTTTGTCATATATCCAGATGAATCTTTCAGTGAAATGTACTCTCTGCTACAACTGTTAATCTAAATGGCAGTTTTAACCAGGCTAATGTCAGACAAATTACCATCTTTTCCCCCCACCATTTTAAGGCCATAATCTGTTTTAGTCAGTTAAAAGATACAAATCTTCCTGAAGTAGTGCTTAAGCAATCAGCTTTAAATATATCACATCAGATTGGCCTTTTGCTGTACTAACTTTAAACAAGGATGAATTATTTTACTTATACCTGTCCAGGTGTAATCCAATTTCACCATTCTCCCTGGGCATTACCTCTGGCCAGCAGCTGCTCTCCTCAGGGACTGTCCATCAGTACCTCTGAGCCTGAGGTGGCTTCACCTTCCTGACCAAGGACAATGAAGAAATATGTGTCATAGAGGCCGATCTGGAGTGCCTAAATCATATGAAGGGCAGGTGAAATTTGCCTCGTAACATAATTTAAAGCAAACAACTAACTTTATTCCTTGGAAACACCTAGCCTTGATAAATGCATGTTTATGGCCAACATGAAACTCTAGCTCTGTGTGGAGTAAGCCCAACTCTCCTGTTCATCCCATACGCTGGTACTTCCGGTAGCTCAGAAACTCAGGAAAGGTCTTTAAAAAACAAGTATTCTGCTTTGTTTCATGATCTATATTAACAGCTGGAGAAGAAGGCTTAATAAGATATTTAGTTCATTCGTACTGGCCTTCTCCAATTTCTTGGTGAGTAAAAAATAATGGAAAAATAACATTTTCATAATTTCTCTTGTGAAATGCTCTCCAGTTGTGATGATGGTGATGTCCTTTTCTTTCTATTTATTTTTCCTTTTTTGCTTTTTTTTTCCCTCTTTTTTCTTTTACGTATAGACTTCAAAGCTTTTAACTTGGTGCTGTTTGAGAATCAGAAAATCAGAGAAAAGTTTGGAAAGGAGACCTGTTAGTTCCAGTTAGTCTGGAACAACATCCTCCTAGAAGCAGGGACAACTTTCAACTTACCTTAGTCTGTGCAATTCATTCCAGGAAAGCTTTGAAATGCCCAGGTTATCCTGTATTCAAACTGTATTTTTATGCTTTCCTCAATCTCTAGTTTGTTTTTCTGTGAAGGATTTAGAGGCCTATCTTTTGGGCATTGGAAATTCATATTAATCTAAGGTGAAACATGAAAACTACTCTGTTCCTCCTCTTTTTAAATTAATTTAAGATAAAATTCAGACAATAGCTGGTATCTTAACTGGAACTCCACTCAAAACCCATTTGTTTTATAGTGGACTTCAGGATTAAATCTCATACTCCAGCCTAGCTCTTAATTTTTCAGCATTGTTTTCATGGCTTCTTGTGACAGAATAACACGCACAGCGTAATGAGTTTGCCACAGCCATAAAGTTTATTGACTTAGACTTTTATCTCAAAGCATTGATATTTATGTGGGTAGATCGATGGATCACAGATGTTCACAGATGACCTAGCCAGTGGCATTATTCAACATAAAACAAAAATACATTTCATCAGGCTGCAGCTTCTGCAAATTTGCATCTCTTCAACTCTTTTATTTTTGTCAAGGTGGCTGAAATATTTATGTGCACAACAGAAACAACACTAAGACACGAAAGAGTGTAGAATTAAGTTTAAAATATTTGCGATCTAGCAAAGATAGGCTGGAATAGGTTGCCTAGAAAGGCAGTAGAGTCCTCATTCTTGCCAGGCCAGAGGCTGTTGCACAAATATTAACTCAGTCTCAAACTAGATAGCATGAACACTCAGTCAGTGGCAAAACTGATCCATGAAGATGTCCTTTGGATAATCTTGCCACTCCTGATTTCGATGAGAAAATTATAAGCTATGTTTTATCTATGGAAAATAGCTTGGTGTTTCTCTGTAAATATGAAAATTGGAGGCATGATGCTAACAGCACCATTATAATCACAAGGTTATTATTTTATTAGTGCTGAATTTAGGCTTGGAGAAAATAAGCAGTGAAAGATATTCATGCAAGGAATTTTTTGACCCCTAAAGACTTTGGTAAGTTATTATAATCAGAGATAGAAAGTTGTTTGCAGAGGTAATCTATGCAGACTGCCTTAAAACCTTGCTGTAAATTACCCTCAAAGTTGCCAAAAGATTCTTCGTTGTTTATAACAAGAGCATCTGATGCAGGTGTGTGATGTCTTCAGTAACTATTAGAGGTCAAATATTAACAACACAGACTTCACCAAACCATTTTTTTTTTTAACTGAAGACTGGCCTGAAGTCCTTTTCCCAATTAAGTTTTTAGCCTTAGGGAAAAAAAAAAAAGAAAAAAGAAAAACCCAAATCCAACAACTAAACCCCAGAATTTTAGATATACAAAAGAAGAAAGAAGGGTATTTAAAAATAAAAAAAAAGAAGTGTGGCTTAGAGAGGTATGTCAGGCATATGTTGTCTCAAACAAATTTGAATGGCAGTGAGATTCTTATGTTATCCATGTCCATCAGCATTGAGAAAATTGCATCATCATTTAAGTGGTGTCCTGACATTTGTGGCCCAAAGTCCAGGAAGTTTATATAGTAGTGATAATTATATATACTTTACCTTATGCATATTTTTTTTTTTTTTTCCCTCTAGTGCGCTCTTGCGTCTACAGCACTCACCCTTTCTTGGAAATCATTATTCACCAGTGCCATTAGAGAGGAAAAAAAGTCCCCTTTTTGACTAAGATTTCCTGATTTAATGTTGAAATTGATAATTATAGAGGATAAATTACTTTCTAACAAGACACCAAAAATAGATGGCAAAGCAGGAATACTATCTTTGCTGAGTTGGTGACACTTTAGTTACACAAGCATCTAAGTCCTCCCTTCATATCAGGGTGGTGAAAAATTCTGTGTTCAGACTTTGGAGAATTTAAATTCGTAGGAATTTAAAAGAGTGTAAATTACCAATTTCCTGATCTCCCTCAAGAATGAGTTCTTTCCAATTGTCCTTTCCAGAGAAACAGACATTTTAGTATGGCAATTAGCTAGTTTACTTAACTGAGAAGCAAATATTCCTGTGATCACTCAGGCTAACAGCGAAAGCAAGCAAGAACAAATCCGTACTTTAATGACTGCAGATGGTAATACTATTCTACATCTCATCTCTTCTGCATTGCAAATTCTCTTATTAATATCCTTATATGTCCATTTTAAACTTGGGGATTTTTTTTTTTTCGTGTTGCTCCACGTTTCCCCATGGTGTTCGTAATTAAAAGTCTCCAGAGTAGACTAAAGTTAATCTGAGCTCTTGTTCTGCCTCTGAGTTCCATAATTATAACTTGCTACATTCATGGCTTTTTATAAAAGACCCAGTGCTTTATGCACTGCTACAGCAGTGCTGCTACTCCTTTTTTTTTTTTTTTTTTTTGGGAGGAAACAAGGGCAGAAAGGTGTTTCATCTGCATCCTGAGAGCCAACCGCACATCAAGTCAGGCTTGAAAGCAGCAACCTGGAGCGCAGAAGCTACAGATGCTTTTGTGGGACAGGTTTCTTGGCTTTCCTGCATGAGGTCAATTACAGTAGCAATTACATCACAGCTTTAGCCAAAATCCTCCTTTTGGCATTGAAACAAATCACCTGCTGGCATCCACTACAGATTTCAGATCAGGAACAAAAGAAAAAAAAAAAAAGCAACAAAAACAAAACAAACAAACAAACAAAAAACAAAACAAAACAAACAAAAAAAAAACAACCAAAAAACCACCAAAACCAAACTAAAACCACATCAACTCAAAAAAAAAAAAAAAAATGTCTAGGGTAATTTGGGTGAGGATAAGGGTACAAGATAAAACTTCATGAAAAATATGGCACCTGAACTCTATGACAGGTCGTTGCACTATCCGCTCTGATCTGCTCAATAAGTCTCCTCATAATTTTTAGTGCATGCCCTAGTGTGGTTAAAATGCTTTATCCCCACTTTCCAGCAGCAAACCTAATTCTCCAAAGGGGAAAAATAGATTGTAAGGGGGAATGTGTCATGAGTAAGATACAACCAGCCCGATGGCACATGGCACTGGGTCAAGTGAAAGACCAGGGCAATAGCTGGGAGAGACTGAGTTGCATGGGGCGTAATCCTTCTACCAGCTCTCTAGCCTGTAGGGCAAGCAGACCTTTTGTGGCATCACAAAGTGTTTAAGTGTTGTCTACACTTCGGTTTGAAGGCAGCATACAATAGAAGAATTGAGACTGAAACTATCATCACAGATTGAAAAGAAAAAAATGCTCCGTACTCCGCTCTGTACTCCACTCTGTAACTGTTTAAGGACTAAAAGCAATTAGGAAAATCAATTAACTCAATGAAAGCCTAATGAAACATCTGAGGTATGAGGTAATCGGAGCAGTTTTAATATCTGCCTTGTCTCTTTTCACACAGGCGTTGTCCAAGAATACCAAACCTTACACAAAGTTGATTGAGATCAATTTCAGCCTACAGAAATACTGGACCTCACACCTTGAAGGAGTCTCAGCACCATAAATGGCTACTGCAAGTCAGCTTCTGCTCACCTCTGTCTGCCAGGGGACTCTTGGCTGTGCCCTTGCCCCGTTTCATGAGATAAAACAGGGGTATAGGTGCACCAGGATGGATCTGGGAGGAGGAAATCTTTAGGGTTTTGATTCTCCTTGCAATCTTACCAGTTTTATGTGAAAGAAAAACATCCTTGTAACCAAGCTGACTCTGCCCACCTAAGTATCTTACTGCTACCAAGAGGGATGCCTCCCTTTCTCTTCCCCTCTGTCACTCCCCCAGATGTGCAGCCTTATACCCTTGTCAGTTCCAGCACTGGTTCACAGGATACAATTCAACTCACCAACTCAACAAAAAACAAATCAAAATAAGACAAACAAGAAAAAAAAAATCAGGTAATTTATACTTGCCTAGGTAACTGAACAGGCTCATAAGGGTAAGGCATGCGCCAGAAATGCTCAAGAAAAGTACCAGGATCACACAAGTAGGAGTTAAAAAAAAAAAAAAAATATATATATATA
>VZRR01011628.1:660377-679873 GCA_013398015.1 Oreocharis arfaki
TTCTTCCTGCAATACTGTAATTGGTCTATGTGCATTTTCACTGGCATTATCCTATGGCTTCACCTTCTCTACATTTTGATTTAACAGTATGGAATGGTTTGTGAGGGCAGGGGGAGTGGACACAGGAAGTGGGGAGAAAAGAAACAAACTCATCAGCTTGAGGATAGACTTTGATTAGCTGCTAGAATGAAGCCAGAATTGTCCTACAGACCATGCAATCACACTCAGTGGAGAAGGTGAAGTTTTGAGTTGAGGCTACCCCACACCTACTGGTGAGCAAAGCCTTAATTACAAGAAAAGGCACAACATCTGTCTGTCACTGGATCCCACCTGAAACTGCAGCCAGCTCTGGGGCCTTCAGCATGGGAAAGACAGGGACCTGTTGGACAAGGTCCAAAGAAAAGGCTGAGAGAACTGGGGCTGGTCAGCCTGGAGAAGAGAAGGTTTTGTAGAGCCCTTAGAGCACCTTCCAGTGTCTAAGGGTGCTCTAAGAGAGCTGGAGAGGGACTTTTGACAAGAACTTTTAGGGATAAGGGGGGATGGCCTGTGCTTTAAACGAAAAGAGGATTGATTCACACTAAATATAAACAAGATTTTTTACAATGAGCATGGTAAAACATTAGCACAAATTGTCCAGATCCCCCACTCTTGGAAACATTCAAGATTAGATTGAGTGTGGCCCTGAGTAGCCTGATCTGGTTGAAAATGCCCCAGTTCATTGCAGGGGACAAGTTGTTCCAAATGGACTTTAAGGTCTCTTGCAACTCAAACCATTCAATGATTCTATGACCTGCATGTTCAAGTACTTATATTGTGGCTCAGAGGGCTACCATGCGAAATTCCTGTCAAGAAGAATTTGAAATTGGTGCCTAATGAAGTTTGTTATTTTTTTTCCCCTCTGGGAAGAAACCCTTTGTCCATCAGACAACCAAGGCCACCAAGGCCCTTAACTGATGTCCAATTGCCACAAGCAGAAATGCACCACACAGCTTCTCATCTTTGCTTATAAAATCTTTGAGAGCTTTATGTCATCTGGGCGGAGCTGACCAAGGACTGAGCAGCTCTGTGACCTCTCCTTGTCACCATCCAGCTGTACCCACAAAATGCTTCTCAAACAAGCACCTTCTTTGTGGCAGGCAGAAATGGATCATCAAGCAAGATTAAAAGCCTGGTCAGAGAAAAGTGACTTTCTTTCATCTCGGCCAAGGTTTCAGCGGCTCTTAAACCTCTAATTGCCAAACCTGCACACTCCACTTCCTGGACTGAGGCATGATGTGGGCTCTCTATTTATTTATCTCACCCTACCAGTCTTCCACAGGAATACAGTCGTTCTCTTTTTATGAAGTAGGAACATTTGGCAGCACTGCAGGTGCTTTTTGTCCAGTATCTCTGTTACAGCAGGCAGAAGCTAAATGGGTGATTACAGATGCACAAATCTCAAGAGATTCAGAAGTTTATTTCTGACAGGCACCCAGGAGAGTTCTTGTTTGTGTACTACCCAAATACTCCAGTCAAACCTCTTACGTATTCATTTCTAACACTTCATTATCCTATTGGAAGACAATAGCCCAAATTTACTTACCAGAGAATTTCTTTGACTTCCTTCTTCTTGCCTCGAAGTCATTAGGCTCCAGGAATGTCAAGTCAGAATGGGTTTGTTTAGGTAGATACACATTTCTTAGGACTCAGCGTTTAAATTGAGACATCCCAGGCTCATTATACTGTGACATGAGACAAGTTAAACTGTATTTGTTTTTATGCTTAGATCTGGTGATTTGAATGGTATCACACAACAATATCTAAGAAAAGTAAGTGAAAAAGAGAGAAACTATCAGATACAGAAGATTTTCTTTCAGCAAAAATATGTCTGTGCCCCAAAAGCTTATGTTTTTTCCAGCTAGAGCAGTCATTTTAAATGTGATGTTTCTTCCCTTCTTCCCATCTTGGGTCTCTTATACCCGAGGATCAACCTTGTTTTTACATGAACAAATGAAACATTTTGCCTGTTCAAAGGATGACTGGGTTGTATAAGCTGAAAAAGGTAAATCTTGCCACATTCCCTCCTTTTTTGCACAGCAGAAAGGCTGTGACTGCTATTAGCCAGTGCTCTAGGAGTACAAGCACACCGTAGTGGTACAGAAATACAAACATGGCCTCAAGATGAATGTGCAGTATTTACATACTGGTACCTCCACATGGTGGGGTAGCATGGTTTGACTGATTTCAACAGTTCGGGGTGCCTGTATCTCAGGATCCTGTGAGAAAGGAGATATTCTGTGTGGCTTGCTTAAGGTGTTGCTTGGGTTTTTTTGTGGTTGTGGTGGTTTTTTTTTGTTTTTTTTTTGTTCCTCCTTGAAATCAGCCCTGTAAATTGGGTGCATTGGACTCTGGGTAGGGGCTTCATTTAACCTTTCCTGGCTTTGCACAACCGCAGCTTGTAAAACTGCTACCTGTACTTCTTTTGATTAAAGCAGAACTAATATAAACCAGCATTTCCTTCTGCTTATAAGTCTCAGGTTAAATTAAGAAATAAAGATCCAGCAGACAAAAACAAGAGAAGATTTTGAAATTTGCATAAGCAATATTTTCAGAGATTAAAAAAAAAAAAAAAAAGTTCATTATGAACCTTGGGCAAAGATTTGAGTGGTTTCTTATTTGATCCGAACCTGTTTGTTTATCCCTAACTTTAACCATATGGGAACAGTTTTATGGAGCAGGCTCATAAAATGAAAATGACAGAGCGCACAGCTCAATCTGAGACTGCCTGGGCTGTAAATATCTTGTTATCACCAGCTATGATGCTCTAAACCTTAGCTCCTGTATTAGCATAGTCAGTGCTGTGCTCTTCCAGGCTATAGCGGTAGTTCAGCCCTAAGATCCGGAAATGTAGAATGCCAAAAACACACATCAATACAGAAAATGTCAGCATTGTGAAACGAAGGACAATAAGACGGTGGGCATCAGCTTTAATGAGGAAGAGAAGATGATGGAAAGAGATGGAAAGAAAGAAAAAGAAAGAAAGAAAGAAAGAGAAAGAAGGAGAAAGAAAGAAAGAAAAAGAAAGAAAGAAGGAGAAAGAAAGAAAGAAAAAGAAAGAAGGAAAGAAGGAAAGAAAGAAAGAAAGAAAGAAAGAAAGAAAGAAAGAAAGAAAGAAAGACAGAAAAGGAATTCAGCCAGTGAGAAGTGAGGAAGGAATTCCTATGAAATATAATCAGGTCAAATCAGATACGGGTGAGGTGAGGAAACTCAGTCCCGAACAGACAATGTGATTTGCCAAGACAGCAGAACAGATCAACGAAAGAGTAAAGTAAATCTGTTTTTTAAAATAAATTTCTAACTTGATTTTTCTGATTTCTTTTGCTGAGCATTTCCACAGCACACAGTTGCACAGAGTGGCAACTCTGTGACAGAATGGCAGTTCTGTCTCAGTCTTTTACTGCATTAGCTTTAAGAAAGAAAGAATAATAATTAAAAAAAAAAAAACAAAAAAACAAAAAAACAAAAAACAAAACGAAACAAACTCTCCAACAAAACAACAACATAAAAAAACCCCGAAAGCCCGAAAAACCCTTCTCTCAGTTCTGCTGCCTGGAGGGATACAAACACTCCTCGCCCAGCTTCAGAGGATGCCTGTTAGCTCAGTTTACTTGATGTCATATCAGCTTCAGCTCATCACCTGACAAAAACTCCCCAAAGTGATCCTCAAATCTGATCCAGATAGCTTTCAGTGTCTCTGTATCACCAGGGTGCTAAGAAGAGGTAAAATTTGGCCCTAACTGATGTTATACCTGCTCCCATCAGTACCTAGTTACACATCAGATTGATTGTAAAGCTTTATTGTTTTATAAGTCGCTGCTTGGTCTGTTACCAAGTCACATTAACAATCTGTTAATGGTTTTCATTATTCCCAAAGCATCCACAATAGGTGTCTACGACCTGGAAACAGTCCTTAGAGGAGTGAAGTGTAATGACGATAATTGTGTTGCTCTGTTCCTCAAGTGACATTTCTGATGCTCCGGCATCGAGGGTTCTGAACCTGGTTTCTGCTCCCTGAGCGGTGTCTGGTCCGTAAACAAAGGGATGCTAAGAAAATGTAAAAAAATCACCCGGCGACGGTGCAGAGCAGAGAAATTCAATTCGCTCCTGTCAGCGCTTAACTTCAAAGAAGGGAGGGAACAAGCTAAGGAAAAATGCAAGCCTATCTGGAACTGCTTCCTGAAAGTAAACCCTCATCCACCTTTAATGGAAACAGTGGAAGTAAACAGACTGGCTTCAGTCATTTAAATGTAAATTTGCCTAGTCACTGCCGAACCTATGAGGAAAAAAATCTTGTCTTAACAACTTGATGAGAATTTGTAAGTTTAATCTATAGTTTCTTGCTAGGGAAGGTGCTGCTAAATAACTATTAAGAGGACATTAGCCAGCAACTGTGAAACACAACTCTTGTTCCCAGCTTCACCACTCAACTTCAGTCTGACATTGATCAGACAACCTGGCTTCTCCATTTATCTGTTTTCCACTCATATTTAATTGAAATATAAGTTTTGATACCGTTGACTGTTGCTTTTCATGCATTCAGACAGCAGGAATAAGCATTTGGGAACATATCAGCTGATGCTTTCAAGCACATCTGTGGTTGAAAGGAAAGTAAAACTATACTTTGGTGATTAGAAAGATTTAAAGAATACATTCCCTGATTAGTTGTTCTTATAGAAAAGGAAGAATTTTTCCTCAGGCTCCAGGATGTTTTGTAAGCAGACATAATTACTGTAAGGTAGACTTTATCACTGGTGGAGCAAAACATATTTTATATATATATATTTTATATCTATATATATATATACGGCATTACAGAATCAAATTATTCTTTTAGTATCAAGGCATCAGTGTTAAACTATTCTTTTTTTTTTTAAAAGAGGTCTAACATGACTTGCTATCAATAAACAAGTGATGTGATAGAAAAACTAACATTATGGAAAGATGAACTGAGAGACAACAAGAAATTTGGACAGTTTAGAAAAAGTTCAGTTTAAAAGTGTGGAATTCTTTCCCCGACAAAAATTTCTCAGTTATGTCTGCACACACTCCACTTACTGTGCTGTGTTACATGTCCTTACTTCCCTGTCCCTGAGGGTCACCTGTGGTGCCTACTGAGAACAAAAGCAGGGTCACCATAGACTTTGAAGGTCAGTTCTCTATAAGATGTCTCTGACATACTTTGACTCATGCAAGGGGTTTTTTGATACAGATGATAGAAATTAGGACAGTTCCCCTTCCTGTGAGTCTGCAACCCTCTTTTCACAGACTGGTCAAGTCAGTTCCCAATTAATCATAAGATCCAGGGACTGAAGCCAAAGAAGTATTAGAAATTGTTTCTTTGCTTTGAAAATATGGCATATGCACACCTAAATTTTAAGACACTAAATGTGTGTCTGCAATCCTGACACCTTTATTCCTCATGTGAAACTGCCTCTTATTGTTCCCAGACTGACAGAAATAAGTTGTTTAGACCTCATGTCTAATTACTGTCAGCTTCCAAAAACTATTTGTCTATCTCTCATGAAAATCTCTGTTTTGTAGTCTTCTTGAATCTCATACTAAAGGACCATATTTTTTTTTTTTCTGTTTAAGTCATCAGACATCCCACTGCCTAATTGGAGATCACAGATCCCATGATAAGAGTAAAGGTCTGAAAAATAATTGGCTGTTGCAATGCTCAGCTTTGAAGTCCCTAAATCCAATTTTGTATTCACACTTAAGGACTGCACTGGACTGGTTTACCCACAGCAGGAATTTTTCTTTTTGAAGGCTTATTTGTCCATTTTTTAATGATTCTTAAACAGGTTTGAAGAGGCTTAGCTTTTGTTAGTAAATACTCACACATCCGTCATTTGGGCTAGTCTGAACAGACCAGACCTAAAGCTGATGTATCTCTACATGTAGAGTACATGTGGATTTTTTTTTTATTTATGGCCTTGATTACTCATCTTCTTTTTGCATTTAGCAACTTACATTAAAGTACAAAATTGTAAAATATCATGAAATAACAATGAAACAAGAGTAAAGGCAATACAAAGCAGTGATGAATAGAGAATGAAGCACATATTTGTTGCTGTCATTCTCAGTTTCACACTTCGGAGTGTTTTGTTCAATAGATCTGTAACTATTGATACAAACAAGGTATTTTTTAAAAGAAAGTTTCCCAAAACACTACCATGTTTAATTCTTGAGACCATAGTGAAAATATCAATTCACAGTGAGGTTCAGTATTGTTCTGGGCATCCCAGGGTACACTTCCCTAAATCTTTGGTTTTTAGGGGTTTACATGGCAATAAGTAAGAAATAAAACACCTTCTGAACAAGCAAGTGAATTTCTTCTTTTAATGATGAGGTGGTAGCTCTGAACCTTCCTCTTCTCTTCATAAAATATTTAAATGATTGTGAATATATTTATTTATACTGCTAAAGAAAAAAAAACAGAAAAAAAACAGAAAATGAAATCTTTCTACATAAAAGAAGCAAAGAAAATATAATCTTTTACTTTGAATTCGTTTGCCAGTAGCTTATAAAATCTCTGGGTTATATGAAGCTTTTAATCTATCACCCAGAGCTGAACCTTCTCATTGAAAACACATTTTATTGAATTGCATTTAAATTATTTAGCCATTTTTATAGGCATAAGGTGATCAAATACATAATGTATTTTGATGGTCCCCAAAATGTCCCTTATGTGTGCTGGGTTTTGCTAATTAAATTCAGACTACTTGCTTTTTTAATGTTTCATTTTTTCTTTCTCTTTTTCAGTGTCTCTCTCTTTCTTCTTGCTTTCTTTCTTGCTTTCTTCTTTCTTCACAGGAAAAAATAAAGGTCAGCTGTTAATTAGCGGTTTTCTGAAAGTATCCATTAATATTACATAAATTACTGCCTCAAAATCCAATTAGAATCCTGGGCCATATTGAAACTAAATAGATCATTTAATTTTCAGGGCACAATATGAAATGAGGTCTAGGAAAGAAATCAATACTGGTTCAGTAAGGAAATATCAAGAGAGGTGTGTGTGTAGGGGGGGTGGTGGTGGTGTGTATACTCACATAACATAGTAATCTCAGCTTTATGAGGACTTGGATGTATGAGAGAAATGTGTATTTAAATGTGCAGCAAAGCTGGTTTTAAAGCAATAGAAAACTATCTAACTCTTCAGCTGCCTGTGCTTTTTATTCTGTGAGGTTTTCTCTTCTTCTGATCTTCTCCCTGTCCCCACCTTAGTTCTGTTTGGTTTCGGGTTTTTTGGTTTTTGTTTCCTTTCTGCTGTTGTAACAGCCTATTCCAATTTAATAAAAGAGAACATTAGAAACTTTTGATTAGAGGAAGACATGACCATCAAATCAGATTTTTGAATTAAAAAAACTATAGACAGGTAGAAGAAACTATTTTAGTATTTTATTTGTTGTGGAAGTTGTACAATTTGACCATGAAAACATAAATGAAAAAAACATATAGACCTTGTTTCTATACAGCAAATACTGTGACTCACTACTCTTTGAATAGTACTGATATTTGAGTTTCTTGAGCATTTGTGAAGAGATGGAATTGAGTTGGTTGGCCTAATGGCTCTCAAACATTTTAGGACATTTGGAGAGCCAGTGCTTTTAGCACTTTCTTTTAGCAAGAGCCCTTCTCTGTACATAATGAACAATAATTGATCAATATGACATGGAAATGTGTTTTTGTTATTATTAGCTTATCCTGTGGGTAAAAGGAGTGCAAGTACTCCTACAAAAGACCATTAGGCAAATGGACTAGAAGTATCAAACTGTTAGATTGAATGGGCAACTCCAGAGCATGAAGAAGCCAGGTTTCTAAGCAAATAAAATTGGTAGATGGTATCACAGCCACTTATCCAGCAAAAAAGGACTTGGAAAACAATGGTTCAGAACATTCAGCAGAAATTGCATTAGCAGGTCAAGCAGCTGGTGAGAGATGAGTAGGGAGATGGAAAAGGGGATGGTAAGCAACAAGGGAGAAGGAGGTGGAAGAATTCTTTTTACAGAAATTTCTGCTCCTTTCAGAGAGCAAGGATAGAACATGTGAAGGATATCCTTGCAGACTCACCTAGACAAAAGCGAAGTTAGTTTAGAATGGACCTTTGAACGGCTGCTGGGCTCCAACTGTAAATAAATCTGATCTAAATTTGTTAGTTATGGACCTAAAACACTAGTAGTAGTGTAGGAGATTTATCTGGATAAAACATTAAAAACCATGGGTGTTAACCAGTCAGGAAGGACCAATTTGTTAAAGAAAGTAAACACTGGCAAGCTCTGTTAAAACAAAACAACAAAAAACCAACCAACCAACTAACCAAACAAACAAACCCCCTACTTTCCTTATGTTCCTTGCCAAGTTATTATTCAGAAGAAAAATGATCAGGTATAAAAGGAAAAAAAAATGGAAAGAGATTTCAGAAATAAATTTCTGGTTTGAAAAGTTGAGTATGACTCAGTGGTTGGGATGCTGCTCTTGCAAAAGCTTTGGCGACTTGGGCTGGGAGAGCAGGTGTGGGTGAGAAGGAGAATCTGTGAAGCTCTGTTAAGTCCTGTCCCCTTAAAAGCTGTCAAGTTTCCGCAGACAGCCGATAGATCACTCATGAATCAAGGAACCAGTGTAAAAGGGGAGTGTTAACAACAGAGAACCTGGAAGTTCTTGTCCATTTAGCACAAAGCTGAAGTAGAAGGAGTGCAGGCAGTGTTGTTAATCTGATTGCTGCCTTCTGCATCTTCGGTTGCATAGGATGGGAAAAGGGTGGTTCATTTTGATGGACTTGGGTCGGAGTATCGGAACTTCTGGTTAGAAATCAGGAAAAAAGTTTCATGGTGAGGATTATAACAATGCAAAAAATATATTTAGAACATAATTCACTTCTACATTTTGGACAAGCTGAAAAATGTAATCATAGCATATATTGACATGATTTCAGCTCTGAGAAATAGTTGAAACACGTTAAACCACTGTTGCCAAGTCTGATATATTTTCATTAACGTATCTGATTGTTTATAACAAAGAACTTAAAAAAAAAAAAAAATACCTGAGACCATCTCTGACATCTCTATGTCAATGTTCACAACATTTTGAAATGCTGGAGATAATTCAGAGAACTGGTTGCAAAAACGCTGGTGTTTTTAAGAGGAAACAATAAACCTGAATAACTCCATATATTTAGTAAAGACTCACTCTTACTTATTTTATGTAAAGCAGATTCCGTCTAACTAATGTGACATTTTCATTTGAGAGGAGCATATGTTAAATTAATAAATACAACGGTGCTGGTACAGTGCTCTTAGATGTCCATGAGGCATTTGATTTGAGGCTATACAATATTTGATTAAGTAATTAAAACAGTTAGAATCAATGCAATAAATAGGTTTAAAGGAATGAACAGATGCATTTTGTTGTAAATAGTTTTGTTTGCAGTCAGATGCTATGCCATTTATAAAGTTTATCGTGAGTGACAGAGCTGAAGCCTCAAGACATAAAGTCGAGAAATGTTGAGTATCCTCAAGTAGGATTGAGCCGCTCAGGGGTGATCTTATCTGTGTGAATAGATTCCTGATGCCAGCGAGTAAAGAACACCGAGCCTGTCTCCTGCCAGTGGTACCCAGTAACAGGACATGAGCTACTGGGTAAAAAGTGAAAAAAAACCCCGATAAAACAAAAGCAAGACATCTCCTTTAAACATAAGAAAAAAAAAAAAATAGTTGAGGTTGATCAAGCACTGGAACAGATTCCCCAGGTTTACTGCGAGAGTGTGGAGTCTTCATGGCTGGAAAGATTAAAAATCCAGTTGGACAATGTCCTAAGTAACCTGTTCTATTTGACCAAGCTTTGAGCAGGGTGTTTGGCCTAGGTGATTTCCAGACATGCTTTCAAACTTTAGGTATCCTGTGATTCTGAAACGCCTTGTTCAATTCCGGTGGTAAGACAAAGGTAAGTCAGTAGTACAGAATTCATTCAGGTAGGTGGAAACAAACATAATTGTTTTAACAGTCAAAGAAGTGTGAAAAGTTTTGAGGGTCATGATGTCTAACCAATGAAAATAAATCTTCAGTACCATTGTAGGGACCAGAACTAAAAAGAACCAAAGTAGGACCGAGCCCAGATAAAGAGGAAGATCCTGAGGAGGAGGACAGAGGTTAGATGAACTTCACATTTAACACAGCATAGCAATAGGACCTCAAAGAAGAAAGAGAGAAACATATCACATTAATGGTTTTCCCTTGCAGATGGGGTCTTTGTTCTGGATTATGTTGTGCCTCATTCCTTTGTTCTGCAGCCTTGCAGGATGGCATATGGCCCCACGTGTTTTATACCAGACATAGCCTATTTAATCTTTTCAGCAACAATTAACTTTCCATGTTAGCTGATTCACAGATTATTGTATCAGAACTATTAAACTGGTGGGTTGTTTTTCTTCCACCTCAGTTTAGCTATTTTTTTTGTTGTTGTTTAAAACAAACACTTGTCTCTGTGGTGCAGCACATACCAATATAGAACAGAATTACAATGTACTTCCAGCCAAAATCAGTTTATTGTCTATTTCAGTAGTTTTCTTATGGTAGCAATTATTCTCTGTAAGCCTGCAAGCAAGCAGCAGAAATCTGAAATCATCAAAGAGTTTTTATCTGCAGCAATTTCAAAAATGGCAGGTAGCTGATAGTTTAAACTTTAGTTCTCTGCAGTAGAGCAGTGTGAGAACTGGAGAATGCCATCTGCCTTCAACAGCTAGTTTTAAATGCTCAGGAATCAGGCTTGCGTTGCCATTGTTCATATGTGCTAGTTAAATCAAGCTGGCATGCCACAGCAACAAATGAGTTACCCGTAGTAAAGCTGATGGGTGAACTCCATCACTTTGAGGGTCACGGCTGCATTGGAGAGGTTCATTTTCAGCTCTACCAAGTGTGTACCACTCATAACAGCTGTCTATTAAACCAGAGGAAGATGCACTGGAAGAGTTTTGAACAGTGCCCTTGTTTAATGCAACATAATGTTTCTAATACATCCTCGTAAGAACAGCAGATTTTGTATATATATACATATATAGCAACAGAACTGCAGATGGATTAATGCATTTGGGAAAAACAAACAAACAAACAATCAAAAAAAACAAAACCAAAAAGACCAACCCATTCGAAAAGCCCAAGCCCATCTTCTAAATTCCCAGACTTGGGGCTGAGAATTGATAATCCATAACATCATAGTGATTCTGGAGGATTAACATGAAACATTCTAGTTTATCGCTATTTTATTTCCAACAGTGATGACTGAGCCCCTTTGTCTTGGTTTAACCCCAGGGGCAACTGAGCCCCATGAAGCTTTTTGCTCATTCTCTGCCCCTCCAACCACCACAGTGGGATGGAGGAGAAAACTGGAAAAGTGAGAAAACTCATGAGTTGAGAGAAAGGCTGTTCAATGGGTAAAACAAAAGCCATGCACACAAAACAAAACAAGGAATTCACCCACCACTTTCCATGGCGTTCAGCAACCCCCCAGGAAAGCAGGGCTCCAATACATGTAATGATGACTTGGAAAGACTGACACCATCACTCTGACAGTCCCCTCTTTCCTACTTCTTCTGACCACCTTTATGTGCTGAGCACAGCACCACACACTTTGGAACATCCCAGTGGTCACCTGAGGTCACCTGTCCTGGCTGTGTCCCGTCCCAACTCCTTGTGCACCCCAGACCCCTCACTCGTGGTGTGGGGTAAGGTGCAGGAAAGACCTTTTTTCCATTTAAGCACTGTACAGCAATAAGAAGAACACGCTGCAGTCTGAGTAGCTGATCCAAAAAGTAAATTTTAACAAAAGTAAGATATTTTGATTATAAAACCTATTACTACTTAATTATTTCTATCTGGAACTTTCTGGTTTGGGGCAAGCAGCATTTGGTTCTTGTTGAGGAACTCTTCTGCCCAAAAATTATCCATTTTGTTCAAAATGTTTGAAGCTCATTGAGAACTATAATAAAACCCAAAGAATCCCAAAGTGATTTAACAAAATTAGGTGCAAGAACCAAGGGTAATCTTTTTGATAAAAAGGAAATAATGCAGCGTGGAAAGAGAAAATTTATTTGCTCCTATACTCTGCTGGGTTCTAAAGATGAGAGAAAGGAAGAATCCTGACTGTTACGATGAATTTAACTCAACAGAAAGAATTACTCAGAAAGAGCTCAGCTGTAGAAGTCATGGAAGAAAAGGAAAGAAAATCTGACCCGCAGTAATGTGTTACAGTTTGGTTACCTGGTGAGAAAAAACATGGTACCGCAGAAAGAAAATGTCTTTAGATGTAAGGAATATAAGTGATGGAATCACATAATGGTTTGAGTTAAACATAACCTTGTTCCAACCCCCTGCCATGGGCAGGGACACCTTCCACCAGACCGGGTTGCTCCAAGCCCAGTCCAACCTGGCCTTGAACACCCCCAGGGACTGGGCAGCCATGGCTTCTCTGGGCACCCTGTGCCAGGCCCTCCCCACCCTTACAGTAAGGAATTTCTTCCAAACAGCTAATCCAAATCTCTCCTCTTCAGTTTTAAATTATTCTACCTTATCCTGTCACTATCTGCCCATGTAAAAGGGTCACTCTCCTTCCTTTTTTTATAAGTCCACTTCAAGGAATGAAAGTCTGCAATAGGGTCTCTCTGGAGCCTTCTCTTTTCCAGGCTGAACACCCCCTGCTACCTCAGCCTGTTTTTATAGGACAGGTGCTCCAGCCCTCAGAATATCTTTGTGAACGTTAAAAACAGCTTTCCTCTCCGAAATAACGGCAGTATGTGTATCTATAAATAAATGATGTATTGAAATGAGTAAAGTGCTCTTATTTTGATTTCTTATAAGGGAAACATATGGAAATATTCAGCAAAATTCAAAGGCAACTCACTTAAAACTGACTAAAAATATGGAACTCATTTTCACCAGATACAATTTGGTGCATACATTTTCATAGGGAAAATATCAATATCTGCAGTTATATTAAAGAGCATCATATGTGAGTTTTCTTGATTTTGAGCAAAATTCAAACTCCATATGATTGAAACAAACAAAAGCTGTCCCCACAGGGACAAAGTTTTAGCATTTCCAAGAAAATGAAAAATTTACTTTTTTGACCTAATTTTACCTCAAAGGCAGAAGCAACACCACAGCTAAGGTCACGTTCACCATGAATTTTACGTATAAATTGAGGGAGAGCGAGTCTCAGAAACAAAATATCCAAAAAATTACCACTAGAAATACCTTCAAGAACATTCTACTGAACTTTCAGCTCTTCAGATTGCAACCAGAAAAGAGGTTGAACTTTTTCGTATGGTTTCCATTATTTTCAGTTTCAGATGTGTTAGAAACAAAGCTACAAACATTGCCTCCTGTCAGGCTCTTTTTCAGGAGCAGATGACAGCAGAAAGTCAGGAGGAAGCAGCTAGAAAAAAAAAAAAAAACCCACACCACAACTTTCTTAAACTTCCTCAAATAGCATAAAATCTTGAGTTCACCTCAGTATTTGGAAGATGTTTTAAGCCCAATTGTTGTTTCCTGCTGTTATCCCCGTAATCTGAAAAAAAATGTGATTCTATGACCCCCTCCAAAAATATCTGAAGCCTGTCTCACTTTATGATTCACCCAAAACTCCCCTCATTACAATTCGACTTCCTTTCTTTATACAATACCTTTTATCATACGCTGGAGGGTGATGGCTTAAAAGTCGTGCCTAAGGGTTGAATTACTTAGACTCCCTTGAGCCGCAGGTTCAAATTCTGGCTGGGTTGACTCAATTCTGCCTCCTTTCAAGGGAAAGAAATTGAATTCCATGCAGGTCATTCTGCGAGAGTCTTTCAGGGAAGAGCAAAATTGCAACTAATATCCAGCTTGCTTTCTGGAAACATTAAAGCTTTCTATCAGAAGGAAGTTTTTCTCAGCATCTTTCACAAGCATTTCATCTTCTGTCACTTCAGTGCTGCACCTTCATCAGTGCTGTGTGCTTGGTAGTCACACTCTACCAGGGGTAGCATAGATCTCGTGTGGTCATACAAGGCCAGATAACACACTGCCTTTAATTCCAGCCCTGATTTGTAAAAAAATTTTACTAGTACTCACGATTTCCTAAAATTTTAATGTGATTTTTCTTTCAGAGCTCCAAAAGAGGAGGCAAAAGTCAATCGCTGCAAGCCTCGCCTTTAGTTACAACGAAACCAAGAAGTTTTTTTTTTCCTTTCACACTTGCAAAAAAAACCAAAGATCTTGGACACCTCACACATGCACACCATGAGAGGTCAGCAGCTGAATGGTAGAAAAGGACAGCCTCAAATCCATCATTTCAGAATTGTGTTGTTTTCAGCAGTCTTTCATGGTTTGTAAATGCTTTGGTCTGGCAGCTCTGTGGAGCGATGACAAGGATGCAATCAGCAGCAGAAGGTAGCCCAGGCTGTAAAAGGTGTTGGCATCCAGTAGGAAGAATGGCACCACAGAGCCAGGCAGCTTAGGAAATAAAGTCAGTGCTTAAATTTGACTGACATTTCCCACATCTGGACTATATTTCCAACAGGTAACAATACTGCCGGTTTTTAAAATTTCAGACAGAAATGTTTCATCATAGCAACAAATGTTGGGCAGATATTGCACGGAAAATACCACAATAAATATAATTTCTGAAAGCAAGCTAAAGTGAATTTAAAAAAAAAAAAAAAAACAAAAAAAAACGAACAACAAGATTTTACTCACTTGGAAAGAATACCCACATAGAAGTGTTTTCTGAGATGCATTATGACTTTTTCTTGTTAGAAAGATCTGAAATTTTACAAATTATCTCATACTTTGTGTGAAAATCCACGTAATTTTACTTGATCAATCAAAACACAATTTTCAGAAAGTCAGGTCATGCTAGCTCCATTAACTGACAATTGATGTGCAAAAAATATACCTTTTAGAGTTACAGAATAACTATTTTCAGGATTATACTTGCTTCTTCTCCTGAAACCACTATATATTCTGTCTTGGGGTGATGGGACTCAAGAGAATTTCCCTGGAGTCACAACCTCCAGTGACCAGAAATGACCTTTTTGGCATTGTGCTGGGAAAAGAGGATATAGCCTAAGGCAAATTCACAAGGGTGAAGTTCAGGGATTAGGTTAAAAAAAAAGTAAATATAAGGGATAACTGAAAAAAAAAAAAAGATAGCACTCTGTGTCTATGGCATGTGTCATTTGTGACAGACAATTTTTACCTCTCAGTAGGAAAGGTGGAAGCCACCCATTCAGTTTTCCTACATCCTTCAGCCTAATTGAGGGGTACACTTCCCAATAAGGCAAAACAAAATACTGGTTTGGGAAGAAATTGCTGTTTCTGGTACCTGTGGTTGATTCCCCATCACCATCTTCCAGAAGGCCCCGTGGTTTCATCCTGTTACACCAGATTTAATAAGAATAAATTCTTTCATGCTCACCAGGAGAGATGACTCCCACCAGGTGAATGCTATTTGCCTAGCACCTCCCAAAGCTTCTGGTCTCCTCTTCTAGTTTATGTCTCAGGCTTGAGTTATGAGCAGTGAGCCCAGGTGAGTGGGGAGCAGGATGGCATCACACAGAGCCTTCCTCTGCCTTGAGGGTCCACTTTGTTGCCCACCAGGTTGTGCGTGCTCCTGGTTCCCAGGACTTGGTCTTTTCTTCAGCAAAACAGTGCCAGAGGCATAGAGGGCAGATGCTGGGCTGTGACAGTGGATTACTTCCTTAGAAAAGAAACATATTTTTTTCATATTCTTGGTTAGTAACTCTGCAGTTGTCAGTAGATTCTGTTTGTGTGTGCCTACATGTGTTTGTGTCAGTTGTAACAACATTTGAGGTAAACACAATGACTTCAACCCAAGGCCAGCATTTTTAAAAGTTGTTTCTGTTCTGCTGTGAGAGCTGTGCCCATATATGACTCTTTTTGAGACTTGTTCAAATGTTTTAAACCCAACAGATGTCTTTTTTTTTTTTTTTCTTTTTGTGTGAGCATAGGAAATGAAGAAAATAAATAGTCTGTTTAATATGATCTGATTCAATTTTAAAATGCAATTAGACTGGGAGAAAAAAATCCAGAATAAACATTTAAAGGGTTTGGTGATAGTGCTTTGTACCTTTTTTTCTCTAGATCACTGCTTTTTTTCTCCCACCTGAACCAAGCGAGAGTTACAAACAACCAATGGCAGTTTCATGGCTCTCAATTCTGTGGCTGTGGTCCATTCATGAGGTGTGCACACCGCTGCACTCTGGTAGCTATCCAAAAGCACAACGACCAAACACAAAACACCAAGGAGTGCTTCAATTTTGAGACATGATGTCTCAAAGACAAAATTCAGGTGTATTTTCACGGCAAGAGGAAAAAGTCCTGCACTCCATTTATGCTTCTGTGTAGAAAATTCCAACTTGTGTAGCTGCTACAGTAACATCTCTCACCAGTTTATAATTTACCCTACCCCTTGAGAGGTACGATATAATAAACGGTAAATCCCTCTTCCTGGCTCCCAAAAAATGTGGGAACTGAACATCTGGCTTCAAGCTAGTATTCAAAACTGATCATTGATTTTTCAGGTTGTTGTCTCATTAATGAGATCCAGCATAAAATTAACCTATTGTGTTCCTAAATTCTGAAATATGGAGGATGTAGAAAGTATATTGAAGCATTAAGATAACTTGTAGGGGACAGAGAGTGTGCAAGATTTTCAGCTACACCATAAGACTGAAATCCTCCTAGGCATGGAATTTCAAGTCAGTATTTGACTTTTGAATAGTTGTTTTCCCTTTTTGCTTAATTCTGAATTACAAGTCAAAAATCACAACTGGGCTACAATTACCCTTTATTTAGCTCCATGTGTACTCACAGTATAGGAACTGTGGGGTAGAAGATCAGGAAAAAAATTAAAAACTTTGTAGATTTAAATTAATATGTTGATGAATCTTTTTCACAAAGACTTTATAGGCCTGTTGATGTCAACGTAAATGTAATTTTACCGAATGTTTGCTTAATTTCAAGCTGCTTATTTTTGTGTGCTTCCTCTCAAAGCATCAGTGTTCCAGTGTTAGGAAGTTCATAAAGCCCTATTTACATTGTTTTGTTGATATTTTCTGCAGTGCCATCCAGGTAGTGGAGAAAAGAATATGACAAAATAGTTTTTCTTACCTTTACAGTTAGGTGCTGTAATATCCCCCCAGCACTATAATTATAAAGACAGAGGATAATGGTTTTTTTCCAATTTCCTAATGAGAACTGAGAATGCCTGCATTCCCTTGGCTACTTCTTTTAGCCAGTAGCTATTGCAACATGCCTGCAAGGAGAAACTCAGAGCAGAAATTCAAAGAGGGAAAGACACATAGAAAATATCTCATCATCATCCAATTTTCGAGGAAACAATTTAAAGATAACTAGCTTGTAAGTGATTGGGGTTGTATTGCTTTTAACTGCAGCCACCTGTTTCTAAAGGAGGAAGAATGGGTTGTTGGCTAAAGCTTGGCTAGAAACAACATCTAGCTGAAGTTGGGTATCTTGGCTCTCCTCCTGTAACTGCTGCAGGCTTCCTGCAGGACCTCACAGCATTTTTTACACTTCCTGGAAATTGTTTTCTTCATCCCTGTCCACTTACATATCTGTCATTCATTAATGAGTAGCTCTATAATATATGATATGTAGAAAAAGTAGTTTTTGATAAAACAACAAAGTGATGGCAAGTGTGGTGCACCCAGCAGGGAATCAGAATCCATAAATAGTGCAGTGGGTTTGTTTAATGGTAAAAAACCACTACCTCTGACCTTCTGGAATGGAGATGATCAAGGATCAAAGAGGTAGTTCTGTAACAGTAAGCTGAGGTCTACACAAACTAGCACGCATTTGTAGTCTTAGAGAATAATTTATACTTATTTACACTCCTGAAATGCGACACATCTAATAGAGAGACACCATCGAGCCATGACTCAGTTCCTATCTCTGGCATTCTAGAGCAGGTCACTTAATTTCTCTGAGCTTTTAATTTCCTCCCCTGCCTTTTCTCACTGACAAAGTTCTCTGGGCCACAGTTTCTCTTTTACAGTGGCCTTTCGTATTTTTTTTAGTCTTGAACTGCTCTCTAGTTTGATAGATCTGTCAATATGAAAATGTTGTACTGCATAACAGCTGCAGAGATGCTAGGTTCCTCTATCTTTGACAAGACTTAAAAAATCCTTGCGGGCTCCGTAGGGGAAGGATGATGGAAGAAATCATGATTTTATACACTTATTTATTCATTCTTTCATTCACTCACAGATATTACTGACTAGTTTCAGTGTATACCCTGGAGTTCCAACACATGTTCTTAACAGATGTTTTATTATATGATCTTTTATTATATTCATCCAAACTGCCGAAACACTCACCCCCCTTTTATTTCCTTCTACCCCAAACTAAATTAAAAGAAAATAAACTCTTCGTAGTCATAGATAGTTTTGTGTTTCTCTGATTCAGAAATCACTCCCTCCAAGGGCAATTATAATCAACTCTCATCTTTACAAAATGTACTGCATGAGCTCAGTGACTTGAGCTCAGTGTTGTGATTTCTGAAGGCTCAGTCTTGGATTTTCAGGAAAAAAGGGATTGTTCTTTCTGAACAGTTATCTCTTGAATGACTTCCTGGAACTAAAAAGAACTAAGACACATTATTTTAAAAGTATGTTTAAATATTTTGGAGCAAAGAGTTACTCGGTCTGTTTTGTAGATCTTGCTCTGATAGGCTCCGTATTTTCTTACGTCAATACATCGTCCTTCAGGTGCAGAAACCTTTGATTCAGCATGGTGTAGGATACAAAAGAAGTTTAGGTGATTGTTAGGTGATTCAAGTTCTTCTTGAATCTCATAGGTCTTATAGCAGCATCTACTTTACTACCTTGCTTAATTCACCCAACTTTGAAAATGTTTGCTTAAGTGATTTTTCTGCATTGATTTAGCAAGTTAATAGCAGAGAAAAAAGACAATCCTTTGCTTCACCTACCAAAGTGCCATTCCCACTTCCTGACTGACACTGTCATTGGAAAAAGCAAAGTTTTTAACACCTGCTGCATTTATATTTCTCTAGCTAAATTTTCATACTGGTATGCATCGGATATTATTTATACCCCTTACAGAAAACCTGAAATAATCTTAAACCCAGGTACAAGCAAACAAAAAAAATTCAAATCAGTATCATCCCTGTCCTATTAATTTTTTGGAATCATCTGGGATTACTTTCAGCTGTTCATAGTCCTTTTTATAATATTTATAAATGTCCCAAGAGCATACAGAGAGTGTAAAAATTTTGTAACAGGTGCTGCTGAGGAAAATGTTGAATTTCTGTTGATAGGTCTAAGCAAGAAGTGATTTGTCAGGTTTTATAAAAGCATCCTTCATTAGATAATGTCTTTTTTTTTTTCTTTTTTTTTTTTTTTTTTATTTTTTAATTTTTCCTTCAGG
>VZRR01011628.1:680022-700905 GCA_013398015.1 Oreocharis arfaki
ATTGGAAATGTTTTTTTTTTTTTCTTTTTTTTTTTTTTTTCTAATTTTTACATCTGCCTTCAGGTTCATGACCTGATGCAAGTGTGATTGCTATCACCTTAGCTAACACATCAGGCTGGATCCAGGACTCTCCATTAAAAGAGAAAAAATGCTGACATTCAAAGGACTAACTTCTCTATGCTGAAAAATATATAATTATATGAGCTACACAGGCACCCTCCATTGTTGATGAATACTCAACAAACATTTTGGTTGGAGCACTAGCAACATTTTGATAAATTCCTTAGACACCTTTTAATTTGGGACTTGCTGTGTCCTTTGAAAATATAAGATTTTAAATGTATTCTGTTTGTTTTGTTTTGTTCTGTTTTGTTTTGTTTTAATTGAAGCGAATTGTGAGAGACATGGTCTATTATCTAAGGAAGAATGCAGTTGTTTTAATGGTACCTGTGTTGATGGTGATAGCTATTCATTCCCATGTTGTGACGAGGAATGAGTTCTTCTGGTGATATTGCCCGTAAGGGGAGAAAAAACGGAGACCTTTTCTTCTCACTCATGAGTGTGCCTTGTTGTGTGAGACTCAAAATATTCTGATGTCATTTATGGTTATTGGACTGCCATTGCCCAGGATCGTTAAATCAAAAGAGAATTCTCCAGAAATGTTAACTACTATTTACTTTTTCCAGTGTCAGAGGATGAAACTCTGTGTGCAAATAGGCAGCTAGAAATCACCAAAGAACACCTGTTTCAGTATAACATTTCCACCATGGAATTCCAGTCTTTCTTATTAAAATGCTATAGGAAATAGAAGTTGTATTAACCATCACTTTAAATTTAGTTTTATACTTCTTCCTACCTTTTGCAGTCACTACAGTGTGACGTATGATGATCTTCTCACAGCTGCTGAGGCATTATTTATATGTCATGTTACATTATAATATTATTTTCAAGGGGTAGTAATTCCTTCTTGAACTGAAGCAGCAAAGCCCAGATGACAAAATCTTCTGTCATTAGACACTCAAGAAGATATCCAATACAAGTCTGAGCATTTGTTTTACTGCAGAAATTAATATATGGTGCTTATATTTTGGAGAATGCTTATCATATAAGACATCTGAGATAACTCCTCTCCTCAGACTACTTTCAAGAACAACTCCAGTAAACTGAATAACTGAAAATTTTCTGTGTTTTAGTATATTTCCTGATAGAAATGAACCCCATTCTTGTACCCCAAACTAGACACATGTGATAGAAAAAAATAACCTGGTATGGAGATAAAGATACATGAAATTTCAACATGTATGCATATATGAGTTGTTTTTTAAATTTCCTTGGTGAAGGTTGAAGAGAAGAATAAGTTTATTTGAGACAAATAATAAAAACTGACAGCATAAGCTTTGACCCTCTTTGGGACCTCAGTTTTCGTAATTGTGTAGCAGATTCAGTACCTGTACACAGCCTTCTCAAAGAAAAACAACAAAAAAAGACCTTTAAAAATATGGAAATAAATAGATATGGATTCTATCAGCTGGATTTGTAGGGTTTTTTTGCTACAAAGAAAACACTGATATAGCCTGACATGATAAAAAATGCCTTTAGAGCCTTTAACTTGAATGGATTCTGGCTGTCTTGAATCAAGGCTGGCAGGGAATACGCTCTCCAGACTGTGGCAGATGGCATCTGCTTTGTTTGCTTGTTCAGGTTTGCTGTAAGTTTCTGAGTGTTACACTGTGTTCTGCTCTGTTCTGCTAAAAGGCTGCGTTGCACAGGGAGGAGGGCTGCTTTTTCACCTGCTGGTGGCTCCTAATCTCTGGGGCTGGTGAAATTCTCTCAGTGGAGGAAATATCAGGCGCTCCCTGACAGCAAAGGAGTGTGATGTATTGCAATGTTTCTTGGAAGAGCTGGTTGGATAAAGCAGGATGTGAAACCGACAGATATCTGGGATCCTGAAGCACAAATAGAGACAAAGTAGGTTTCCAGGAAGAGAAGAAAGCAGACAAACATTTTATAGGAAGGGAGAAGAACTATGAACATGTGACATATGATGTTTGTGTTCAGTCGGGCACAACCAGGATGAACGAGTAGAACAGGGTTGGGGGGGGCAAGGTTGAAGAAAAGTACCTCAGGAACACATGCATTTTCAGGCTGGATTTCTCAGAGGGATTAAGCATATTTTTCTGCCCTTTCAAAAAAAATATGTACTGTGTTTTTAAAAAGCAGCTTTGTTCTATTTCAACATCACTTAAACCTTAGGAGTTTATTGTCACCTGACAGTATGGAGACACAGAAAGGTCCATTAAAATGGGACCAAGATGAATTCAGGGACAACGTGAATCAATGTGTTGTATTTTAATCTCAATGTGAAAGATGTTTGCTGAGAATATGTTTCTTTCTTACTCAAAAATTAAATAGACTGGACGAGAGAGCCTTCTTCACTAGGGAGGCTTAAAGCAGCTTTTGGAGCACGTATTAATTCCATGCCAGGTGCCCTGTGGAGATTAAAAAAGACTCCCTTAGGAAAGGATGCTGGACAAAACAGCCTGTATTCACCACAATTCTAAAAATAATGCCTCATTGAAGGCAATGATGATTTAGATGACAAGAAAGAAGTTCAAAGAATAAGCGGACAACAGAGGTGAAAGCCAGGATGGTTCTCCAAGACAGACCATCTTCTGCATCACCTTTGTCATTTTTGACCAAATTACCCTTCTACACTTAGTTTAAGAGCTTTGCTTTTCCACAGTGGCTGACCACAGCAAGATGTATGGTCTGAAGGCCAAGCAGACTGGACAAAAGTTCTCCAGAGGAGAGCTATGGCAAGGCATAGACATTTCTAGCCAGAATGTTTGAAGGGAGAAGTTCTAAACATTTATGAGAAAAGCAACAGAGACAAAGGGTACAGAAGAGACCTTTTTTTCTGGATAAATTTTCTAGGGTCGGATAAAGGCACTTTCCATTCATATATTCTTCATAGCTGTAGTCACTAGTTTTCTTAAATTCAGTTTGAATACAGATAGTAACTGGGACACAAATTTTCACTGCCACAGCAAATGTGGTGTGTGGTGTTTGGCAGGACATGTCTACCCCCCTGTCTCTACCACAGATGGCTGGTGCATATGCAAGAGATAACTCTGGTGGGTCACAAGCCCAGCATGAGGTATCTCTGGTGCCAAAGAGCTCAGGCCAGAAGCTAAGAGTCAACATCTTAGTCGGGAAAGCAAATGTGGAAAGAGATGAAAGAAATACCTTGACCAAAAGACACAGGTTTTACATCTATAAAAGACCACACAAATTAACACAGAGCAGAAGTCTCTTGCACCCTCCTTGAGGATGTGAGAGGAGATTCCTCCTTGGAGCTGGACGCAGCTTCAAGTCACTTCTACAGAGATTGAGAGAGAGGATTTCTGCAGGTCTACCCCTTCGAAGACTGGGGGTAAGACACTTTGAATCCTAAGTTATACTATTTATTCACTAGCTGTAATTCTAACAGTACCTTTAACTCCACGTGTATATTACTAGTAACCCCTTTTTGTTTTTCCTGTGTAGTAAGAGTCTGTTTTAAGTCTTATGTCTGTCAATTTTGTGTCAATTAAATAAATAATCAATTTTATAATAGACTGGATCAGCCAATTATTAAAGACCCTGCAAATCAGAGTGCATTTTGGAGTGCTGGCCACTCCAATACAGTGACTGCCGATTGTCAGAGGCCTAGGCAACGTCCAGGAGCTGATTTAAACTTACATCATCCATTTGTAACAAGGTGGTAGTCTTGGATTTGGCTTGTAGTCCTTGCCCCTCTCCCTAAGGAAGAAGCTGGACTTCCTGTTGTGTGGATAAGGAAAGATTTGCACATTTGTCAGCCAACCCTGTAAGACTTTATAGCCAATCATCCATATTTCCTTACTCTGCTTTGCACCATCCATACTTGCTTTAGGATGCAGTTACACTTTTTCTCTGATTGCAGAAACCTGTGATAGAAGAATCATCCATGCCAGACAGTTGTGCCTTTCCAGCCACAGGTTTACATTTCTTGTGATGATTCTGCAGAAAGAACAGCTGAGCTGAGCATTTAAAATTTCAGAACAAAAATATGCTCTGAGGGGAAAAATCTTTTTTGTAAGAGTTTTGCCTTCTCCCTCAGTACTGAGAATTCAACTGGGTATTATCTAAAGATGACAAACTGGTAGAGCATTTTTAAAGTGATGTGATAAGTTTTTCCATCTTGGTTCAGTATCCTTGGTACTGTACAGTCATTTTCTAACACCGAAAGATTCCCACGAAATTTTTGTGCCCTTTTCTTCTCTTTGAACCGGGTGGATAGTCTCATATTTAGTCCATTAACCCAGAAGTTTGTAGATGACCTATATCAATTGTCTCTACTGAGAGGTATCAATATTTCTTGAAACAGTGGACATGTTCATTGTTTTTCATAATTTTATAAGAATGAGACATTGATTCTCCTTTCTTATGTCAAACAAAATCGTGCTTATGAAATCAACAGCTTTTGTAGGACGTCAGTTCATAATGCTCTGAGTGACATGGAGCTGAGGCTCTTGCTGAACTCTCAGAGACCATGCCTGATCTGATAGGAACCAAATTTGATTACTGCAGAGAGATTTTTAGGTCTAAACAGTGACCGGGAGATGACGGTTTCATACCCTGAAAAAACACATGTTTCTAATGTCCCTATTGATTAGAACATGTTTAAAATGTTCCTCAGAATGGTTTTCTCATTTTTAACATAGACAAAGTTTTGTTTTGTTTTGTTTTGTTTTTTTCTTGTTCTGTTGTGCCTATTAAATATTTTTTCCTTAGGTCTTCAGGTGAAAGATTTGTAATCCTGCCCATTAATTATGGCTGGTTTGATTGACAGAAAAACAGAACAGAAGAGTTGTTTGTTTTTTTTTTATTATTATTTTTTAAGTGTAATGAAGCTTTTTCTTCTTCATCCTTAGTGACACAATGTATCCAGCTATTAGCACACTTTTTGTATGTATAAGTGAAAGCAGGGAAGAAGAGAGTGAGGAAGACAGGGAAGCAGAGATGAAAAACTCCAACATTTGATGGGAAATTGAAGAAAGTGAGAGAATAATCGCTTAAAAAAAAAAGAGTTATATGAAAAGGGGAAGTTAATTGGTATAGAAAACTAAATTCAATATCCATTTGTGGGCTGCTTTAATGGTTTAATAAACTGCCAATTTTGCACACATGCACTTTGCAGTCGTACTAGGAATTTCATCCCCAGCTTTTACCGGGAAAAGATAAGCAAGCAAATATACTGTGGCCACTGAATGCCCTAGTACTGTGTTTTATTATGTTTACTTTATAATCCCATCATCCCTATGCCACCAGCATGCTTGAGGGGTAGTGGAGGCAGCAGTCGGCACTCCCTGTTGGCTCCCTGTCTTTCACTGCTACCCTAAGGTACTTAAGAATGACAGTATAAAGAATTTCTGTGCAGATGAGGCTGTAGATTTGGGGAATTGGCTGCTTATAGACAAGGATTCTTTTGGTAGACTTAATTCCTTTAGCAAGGGTGAAGAACCATCTGTGGGGATTCTTGTCATGTATAAGGAAGTTAGTCATGCTCTCTGTGGAGTTGAGTTTCTTGAATTTTAATGAAACTCGTGTCAATCTGTCTCTTCTGTACCCCTGCGTTGAAATCAGTGGTCAGCTAGTCAACAATCACAACAGTAAATCACAGCAGATAAGTCATTCAGGACAGCAGTGAAGAATTTACAGTTGGCTTTTCTTTTCTCTTTTCTTTTCTTTTCTTTTCTTTTTTCTTTTCTTTTTTCTTTTCTTTTCTTTTCTTTTCTTTTCTTTTCTTTTCTTTTCTTTTCTTTTCTTTTCTTTTCTTTTCTTTTCTTTTTTCTTTTCTTTTCTTTTCTTTTTTCTTTTCCTTTTTCTTTTTTCTTTTCCTTTTTCTTTTCCTCTTTTTTTCTTTCTTTCTTTCTTCCTTTCTTCCTTCCTTCCTTCCTCACTTCCTTGTTTCCTTCCTTCCTCTCTCCCCTCATTCCTCTTTTTTCCCTTCTTTTCTCTGATCCTTCTTCCTTGCCTTTTTCATCTTCTGCTGACCTCTTTTCTTCCCAGAAAAGTAGTTTGAAAATGTACAAAATGAATTATTGCCATTTTTTTTTTGTCTTTGAGTGATAGGTGTTTCAGAGTGTGAGGAGAGGAAAGAGAAAAACACCTTGCATTTTGGAGATATTTTATCTTTTTTGATCCTTCTATGCTTTTTACTGCTCATTTAAATGACTTTCCATGCCCTTGATTTCTTTCAGTATCTGAAACACAGAGACTGAATTTTACTTCTGTAATTTTTTTTTTTTAAATTTATATATATGGTAATATAATATGCATGGGAATCGATAAATCTATTTTAAAAAGCACAGGTTGCAAAAAAGATCGCTATAAGTCACAGAGTACTGGAGAAATATTTTAAGCTTCTAAATTCCAAGAGGTGTGTACATGAAGCAGTTAAAATCAGAAAAGATATTTTGTATAATATGCTGCTTCATTAAAATTTGTTCTTCTACTCTAATGAGACAGCTTTCAGACTCCAACAGTAAATACAATACAGTGAAGTGTTCCCTTGTTTTCTTTCTGTTTTTTCTTTGTTTTTTCTTTGTTTTTTTCTTTTTTCCTTTTGTTTTTCCATCATTTTCTTTTCTCTCCGATCTGTACAATTTTGAAAGGATAATTGTCTTTCTTGGGCTTGCTTTGAAAGCTTCTAATAATATTATGGAAAGGTTTTTGGAACTGATCAGAAAACATAGATGTGCACTCGGCTTCCCATTTTAGGCTAAATGGGGAGAGGAGATCGAAACACCGACGTAAATGAGCCCTCCTGGGCTGCAGAGACCTGTCCTTCCTCCTATTGACATCATGGCACATAACCTCTTTCCTATTAAGTTCTATTTTAAAAGTGAATAAAGGACAATTGCAGAAACAAAATCCTCAAACAGTTGAGCTCTCTGCTCTAATGCAAGAGTCACGTTTTTAGGGTGGGGGTCCTTTTTTTTTTTTTTTATTTTTTATTTTACGTTGTCACTCGGTTTGTGCAAACTACAGCAAAAGTAGGAATAAAGTAAGACGTCAGCCATCCTACTTCATCCCTTTCAATCAGGGACAGCTATATAATAGACATTATACAATACATTAGAAAAACACACATTTTTTTTTCTAAATTTTATACTACCATGCACAATAGGCTACAGATCATATGCTGCACATGACAAAGATTCATGGTAGGAGAGTGAAAGATGCTGGAGGATGAGAGGATGAGAAATCATGTCCATGGCCGTTGTTCTGGGCCCTTCCACTCTTGCATTGTTTGATAAACAAAGTTCCCAGATTGCCAGGGAAAATGGTGTCTTGATAGAAATTGTTCAGCTCGGACACCATACCAGACTAATGAGATTATGTGATCTTGAATAAACCTGGTTTGGATGTGGACTGTTCAGATTGAAGTAGTATGAGTTTGTCCAAAGCTATATGCATTGAAATAATTTTTGATCTTCTTTTAGTACCTGGCAGGTATCAAATTACTTTTCCACTTGGGAAAGTTAATTTTGCTCCTTCGTCCTGATGCTGAGCTTGTACTCAGAAATAGCTACAAAAATCTATTTGAGTGTGTAAATTTCAGGGTTGTTTTTTTTTTCCCCCCATAACACGGGAAGAGAATTCCATTTATAAGAAGCTGCTGATATGGTGCTAACAGCACCAAGGTCATGATTTCCATCCCCACTGAATCCTCTTGGCCATTCACAAAGATTTAGATTTGATGATCCTTGTGGGTCCCTTTCAGCTCAGAATATTTTGTGGTTTGGTACAGACATCCTTATCCTCATGTAAGGTAAAAGCCAAGATTTCCTGCATTCCCAACTCCTGTAACTTCGTGTGATTTTTTTAAATTAATAGAATTATGCAAAAATAAACTTCAGATATTTCCATTCTGCAACAGATTTTTAAAAAGTCTAGTAGTCTCAACTGTAGAAAAATGTAGAATTCATTCAAGCTGGTGCCAAATGTCAAAACATTAGAACTTTCCATGCAACCAAGATGTTCATTCTCTTAATTATGACATGTCAGGTTTTGTTTCCTCTTATTATGTCAATTGTAACATTTGCTTGCATTAAATGCTTTTTCCAAAACACTGTGAATGTTTTGCCTTCAAATTTTCCTAATTTGTCTGTCTGAATTTTACAGATAGCCAAACAAAACTCAAAATGTTGCAAGGCTATAAGATTGTGTGCTTCAACATTGTGAGAAGTGATAATCTTAAATTATAAGGCAAAGGAGAAAACCACTTACAGATTTGCAAGCCCAAACTTGATACCAGTTCTTTTTACTGTTCTTATTGCACATAACAACAAAACATTCCTGTGCTGATAGTTAACTGACTGTTTTGTTTTGGTTTTTTTTTTTTTTTTTTTTTCAAAAGTCCATAAAGAAGAAAGAATATTTAGATTCCTAATTTAGTTGCTAGAACCTTTCAGTTTGTTTGCCTCTTTGCTTTTGGGGGTTCTGTTGGGTTTTTGGTTGCTTGCTTGCTTGCTTGCTTGCTTGCTTGGTTGGTTGCTTGGTGTGTTTTTTGTTTTTTGGGTGTTTTTTTTGGGTTTTTGTTGCTTGTTTTTTGCTTGTTTTGGGTTTTTTGTTGTTTTTTGAGGTATTTAACTTCTGTTTCACTATGAGAAGCTAGACGATAAATCCTTTTTTGTCTTGGTATTCTGAGGACTATGGCATGGCAGAGTCACGCCATACTCAGTCTAGCAGAGATATGAGAGGATTTTGACTGGAAATGTCCTATCTTACTTTAATTGCCTAAGCCACAGGAGCTGAGTGCTGATCTAGGGTATTTCTCTAGAACATAACAAATGTTAGTGAAGTAAAATAGCCAACTCAACGAAGCAAACCTTTCAGAAGCTGAAAAAACTATCCCATCTCCAGCTGGTGCCTAAGAGTGTCTAAGATGGACCAAGTGAAACGCCACATTTTTACACAGAATTCCAGAAACATCAAGGCTCATTTGAACCTTATCAATGATTGAACTTTAACTGATGGGGTCCTCAGACACTGTTGATAATGACAGCCACATTAATATGTAGAAAACGCAGGTTAAGCTTCAATGTAAACTTACTGGCATTTAGGCAGTGACTAATGACCTAGTGTGTTTGCAATAGGTATGTTCACAAGTTGCAATGCATTTGCTGCTGAAACACGTTACCCAGGAGAGGAAATACAGATTCTGTTGTTGTGACCCACATTGCCCTTTTTATTTTTTTTTAATATCAACTCAGTTAAGAATTTTTCTTTGTTGCTGTCTGGTCAGTGAAAAAAGTGCAGCCTTTTCCGTTGAGTATTCAGATTCCTTCTGACTTTATAGCCACGAACCTGTCTGCTTTATGTGGCTTTTACTGGTTGCAACCTGCCTTCACATGTTTATTTCTTATGCTTAATACAGCATTTTCTGATCTGTAGTTAACCACTGTCAAAACAGATCAAGAATTTCTTCCTTTCCTCGGGGTAATTAATAGGGAAACTTCTTTCTTATTTTATTTTGGAAGTGTTTGTAAAAATTAATGAAGCATGTTTTGCTAAATTGAAGCTGTTGAACTTTTACAACTGAAATATATGCTGCCTTAGTGAGAAAGACTTGAGCATGGAGGAAAAAGTAATGCAGAGATAGTCCCTACTAAAGCAGTCACAAAAATGGCATGTATTTGTATTGCTTATTTTTTAATTGCATAACTTGCAATTCTTAAGGAAAAATACAATTATGTTACTGATCAACTAAGGCTAGTGCATCCAGTCTTGCATTTAAAGTACATTAAACTTCCATCTTCAATATCCCCAATTTCTATAACCTAATTATCCTTCAGGATATTATGTCAGTACACCGAGTTAGGAAAAGCAATGAAAAAATATATTCTCAACCTTTCATGGCAGCCAACACGGCTTCATTGAGAGCAAATCACACCTGATCAATCTGGTAGCCCTCTGAAACCAGGTTACAGCAGTGGTGGATGAAGGAGGAGCAACTGACATCATCTGCCTGGATTTGTTCAGAGCATTTGACACTGTGCTGTACAGCACCCTTGTCTGTAACCAGGAGAGGCATGGATCTGACTGATGGACCATTCTGTGGATGAAAAGTTTGCTGGATGGCCAGATGGCATTGTGGTCACTGACTCAATGTCCAGATGGAGACTAGGGGCAGATGATGTTGCTCAGAGGTCAGAGTTGGAACCAGCGTTGTTTAGCACCTTTGTAGGTGACATGGACATCAGAAAGTTCACTGATGACACTGAGCTGTGAGGTCACACACTGGAAGGAAGGGATGCCACCCACAGGGACCTGGACAGGCTGGAGAGGTGAGACTGCATGAACATCTTGAAGTTCAATGAGGCCAAGTGCCAGATCTTGCACTTGGGTCAGGGCAATCCCAAGCACAAACACAGCCTGGGCAGTGAATTGATTGAGACCAGCCTTGAGTATGAAGGCCTGGGGGTGTTGCACGTAATCCAACCTCTCCTACGGAGACAGGCTGAGAGACATGGGGTATCCACACCTTCTCTAGACAACTTGTTCCAGTGTCTCACCATTCTCACAGTAAAAAGTTTCTTCCTAATACCTAACCTACACCTACCCTCTCTCAGTTCAAAGCCAGTCCCTCTCAACCTATCAGAGCATGCCCCTGTAGAAAATCCCTCCCTCCCCTTCCTATAGGTTCCCTTCAGTTACCAGAAGGATGAAATCTCCTTGGAGCTTTCTCCAGATGAGCAACCCTGGCTCCCTGAGACTATTCTCTGAGGAATTGCTCCAGCCCTCTGATTATCTTTGCTTTGGAATTGTTAAAGGCCAGGTTAGGGAAGATGGTTGAGTCAAAGGTGCCCCTCCCTTGACAGGAGGATTCAAATTAGATTTGTGGTCCCTTTCAAACCAAATCAATCTATAATTCTATGATTTTCTACAGGAACCATTGTTAAAAGTCCTTACTTAAATTGTGGTATTTTAACAGAAAGTTTAGGTCAAATTTACACATATGAACAAAAAAAGAACACAGAGTGATAATGGAGAATTTCCATCTGAAGCTACAGGAAAAGGAAATCTTTGACTTATGCATCATAAGCCTTTGTTGCCCAGCTTTTTGTTCCTATTGTCATTATGATATCTTTTTGACAACGTTTGCCCTTCTGAATCCATCATTTGTTCTGATGTATAAGGCTTAACTATCAGTGTTTTCTCTCTCTTATTTCCTCTTTTCTTTGTTTCTTTCAAATGGATTAGTCATCTAGTTTGACTATAGCCTCATTCTAATGAATGAAATAGACTGGAAAGAAAAGATAATATTCAAATTACCATATGATTTAAACATGGTGATGCTGAAGGACTCAGCACTTAGCTTTTAGACTCTTAAATCCAAGAACTGAGTTAGACACGGGCATCCAGAACCAAATAAAAGAGAATATAAATATTTCAGTCTGAAGTTTTCAGTGCTGTGGATTTTAACAGGGGGAAGATAGGTTTAAGAACATATCTGAAATTTCAGTTCTCTCTTGGACTGGAGGTCCTATGCCTGGATTGAGCTGGGTGCCTCTTCAAGGCTGGGATTCCAAACCTCAAATCAAATCGAGGTTTTGTCTAAGAGCATGAATGTGGGAATAAGTAACTGTAATAAGTAAATGAGGAGAACTTGTATGCAAAAAGACTTACAGTTCAGCCATGTAGACTCCTTTACCAGAAGGAGTTTTAGTTATGACTCTTTCTTTATTTTATGACACCCGTCAGATTGAAAATTCTTTTTTCTTCTTTCATGTTTTGTTTCCTTTTACCACACTGGGAATGCTATTTGATATAACGACAATGATGCTGAAGACGGCGATGACAACAATTAACTTATGTAATATTTCTTTTTCTGCCAGTCAGTTCTTTAACAACATTTAACTGAAGCTGCCGAAATGACGGAAAGGTTAGATTCAACTCTCTTTGCATCAAGTAATATGTTTTGGCTAAACTGGAAAGTTGTCTGGGGAGGTACACAGACATGGATTTTCCAACAAACTACACTCTGTGTGTGTAGTAACTTGCATGTATGTGTTCTTTCTGCACACATGAAGGACAAGTCATTTATTGTTAGGTATACAAATATTATTGTGGCTTAACCCCAAACAGTGATGAGGCTCCACACAGACATTCACTCTCTGCCTCAGGATGGGAGAGAGAATCTGAAAAGTAGAAGTGTGAAAACTAGTGAGTTGAGATTAAGAGTGTACAGGTGAAAAAATAAAAAAACAAAAAAACTGAGCACGAATAAAAAACTCGTCTACGACTTCCCAGGGCAATCAGGTGTTCAGCCATCTCCAGGAGACCACAGCTCTGTCATGTGTAATGATTACCTGCCAAGACAGACATCATCACTCTGAACATCCCCATGTTCCTTCTTCAGGAAGGAATGCCATGTGATCTAGAGTATCTCTGGGGTCACTTGGAGTCACTTTTCTCGGCTGTGACCCCTACTCACCTCCTCGTCACCCCCACCCCCCCGACTGGTGAGGCTGAGCGAGAAGAAAAAGAGGCCTTGGCTCTGTGTAAGCCCTGCTCAGCAATAATTAAAACATCCCTAAATTATCGACAAGATTTTCAGCACAAATCCAAAACACAGCCCACACCAGCTATTATGAAGATAATTGACTCTACCCCATCCAAACAAGCACAATATAAATTTTGCTGTCACACTGAACAGCCCAATATAAGAGTATACTTACACAGCTTTGATTAAAGTGCTAAAAGAGAAACACAGGATGGAGGGAAGTTTGCAAATTACAGCAAGGTGTGACATTGGACAACCTGGGACTGTCAACCTCCAGATGAATATTTCTAATAGCTTATGAAATGTATTTTGCAATATTAATTCATTTTGTTTTGGGGTCATTGACATTGTGCTGCCTTGCACATGTGTGATGGGGAGTTGATGGGCTGTACATAGTTTCATTAGAACTGAAGAACTGACTTAATACCTCTGCCAGACAAGCAGAAAAAGAACCACTGTAAAGCTCCAAAGAGCAGTGTTTATAAGTTTTCAAATAGAAGCTGAGAAACACCAATAAAGTTTGGATTCAGCTCAAGTGTACCATCAACATCAGGCAGCTTCCTGGTATTTTTATTTATTTATTTTTTTATGATCCATTTATCTAGCACCACTGAAAGATCTATAGAGAAAATTACTGGGGCAAAACAGAGATCCAATTGCACACTGCACAATAGGAGCAAATAATTCCTGTTCTCATTATTTGAATCGATAATTTGCTAAACCAGTATTAACAAGAGCAACAACTTTACCAGGTTAAGGGAGTTTTGTACTGAGTAATGACTGCCTGGAGAAGGAAAGAACAGAGGGAGTAAATCCTAGCAGCCTTTTACTATTGAGGTAGCACATGCAAGTGAATCAATAGTGGCCGGAAAGGTGGTGCTGTAAAGATGTTTTATTGGTTTGACTAAGTAAGTTGGCAGGGAAGCTGCTGCAAGTATCAGTGCAAACAATCAAACTGGCCCAAACACAGAGTTGAAGCCCAACAGCCTTCACTTTCTTGGAAGCACTAAAAATAATGTTTTGGTCATAGGAGCCTACGTCATCCAGCCTGGCCTCGTGTCAAGGCTGTGAACTGCCTAGCCGGTTCAAACGTTTTCTTTCAATCACAAAGGACACCTTACCTCAGCCATTTGCAAAGGACTTTGTCCCAGCAAATGAGCTACAGGCACACCTGAGTCCATTGCAGGAGAAAAGCATATGATAGCACTGAAGAGCTCAGTTTTGACTTACAACAGCCTGGATCTCTTCCTACTCTGCACACCTGCCTGGGGTAGTTAGCAGGAATCTCAGTGCTAAAGCTCCATTTGTAGCCACAGAGGCTTCTCCAAGGGGTGCTTCAATCTTGCTCAGATCTGCCTGACTCTCTAAAGCAGCCTGCCACTCTCCTTTTACTGCACTGAGAGCCCATGGACACCAGGCTCCCTAGTTAAATCCTTTGCTTAGGTACCAACATTTAGAAAGGTTGAATCTGAGCCCACAAGCGCACAGACAGCATGTCAGTGTTTTTTAAACAGAGAGGCCATAACTTTGTTAATGCATGCTACATCAATTCGTTGGGGGGTTTTCTGAACATACATAAATTACATTTTCACCCAACAGAAATCTGTTGACCCACAAGACTTTCAACTTTGTTTTCAGGAAAGCACAATCTGCTAACATCCTTGCAGCACCAACAGCTTTGCCCATGCCTAGGGCAAAATAAGTCTTAACAGTGCTTTATTACTTTCTTAAATGTGTTTTATTTGAAGTAGCAATCGTAGTAATCATAATAAACGGTAATACTGTGCTGTGTTGGGTTTGCATGACAAGGTAGTGGTAACAGAGGAACTACAGGGCTGATTTCTGTGAGAAGTAGTTGGAAGGTCCTCCCATGTCTGGCACAGCCAATGCCAGCTGGATCCAGGATGGACCCACTGCTTCCCGAAGCTGAGACCCTCAGCAACTGTGGTAGCATCTCTGGGATAACAGGGTTAAGAAGGGGTAAGAGTGAAAAACCTGCACAACAGCAGCTGCAGCAGGAGAGAGGAGTGAGAAGGTGCGAGAGGAACAGCCCTGCAGACACCCGGGGCAGGGCAGAGGAGGGGCAGGAGCTGGTCCAGCCTCTGGAGCTCAGATTCCCCTGCAGCCCCTGGAGCAGCCCATGGTGAGGCAGCTGCGCCCCTGCAGCCCAGGGAGGGCACGGGGGAGCAGAGATCCACCTGCAGCCCCTGCAGGAGCCCAGGCTGGAGCAGGGGGATGCCCGAAGGAAGCTGTGACCCCATGGAAAGCCTGTGCCTGAGCAGGATCCTGGCAGGACCTATAGAGAGAGGAGCCCAGGCTGGAGCAGGTTTCCTGGCAGAACTTGTGACCCCATGGGGGACCCACACTGGAGCTGGTTCTTCCTGAAATACTGACCCCATGGAAGTGGCCAATGCTAGAGCGGTTCACAAAGAACTGCAGCCTGTGGGAAGGACTCAAATCGGTGAAATCTGTGGAGGACTGTCTCCCATGGGAGGGACCCCACACTCGATCTGGGGAAGAGTGTCTGAAGTCCAGCCTCTGGGGAGCAAGGAATGACAGAGAAAACTGTGATGAACTGAATGTGTGACGAACAGCTCACATTCCCCATATCCCTGTGCTTCTCTGAGAGAGGAGGCAGAGAAAACTGCGAAAACTGCGAGTGAAGCTGAGTGGAGTTGTCCACCTGAGCAGGGAAGTGGCAGAGTGGCCTTGGTGGGCACTGGGCATCAAGCCAGGGTGAGCCCACACCCTATGCACATGTAAGGAAATTTATAAGTAGACAGTTTCAAGTCTGTTTGTGCCCTTGGCACAGACAAAGATAATGGTGTTTACTACTGTTATTAATTATTATTTTCATTAGTAGTAGTATTTGCATTTCTATTTATTTGTATTTGTGTTTGTGTTTGTATTGCAGCAGTGCATAATGAAGAGCTATGGTAACAGATCAGAATTTCATTTAACTATGTACTGTACAAACATAGAACATTCTTAAAATAATTTATAAGCTATGTATAAAACAAAGCTAGAGAATAGGCACAAATATACATATAAATGTGAAGGGTTTTGTTTATTTCTCTATGCATGTGAGAGGGTGTAAATGTATTTTCTATGTGTGAGACTGCAGAACAAGGTGATGATCACAGTGCACTAGAACTAAACACTTAAACCAAATAAACAAGTCTGGAATATCAGATTCATTTGAGCCTAAAACTTACAGCAAACAATAAGATTGAGAAAATTTAATGAAATTCACATGAATTGACCAAGTGAAATTTATATAAGTCTCATTGAAACTCCAATCAAACCCAGGAAAGGTCTGACCTTCTTTAAAGCCAGACAGAAATGGAATATGGTTGCAAAAGATTTCTCATGAAAGTAGGATCAGAGATTACCCATAACCAACTCTTCTGCTTAGCAATTTTGTTTATACAAAGAAATGTGTTAAATGTTTTAGGTATTTCAGTCCGTAGTGTTTCATTTTTCCTCTTGACAGTCAAATGACCTTCTCTTGTGACAAGATGTTGGGCTGATAGCTAGACGAATGAATTACTACAATTCACAGTTTTGATTGTGTGAAGTTAGAGATTTGGACAGATTTTAAATCAGTTACTATTTTGAGAAGGGAAGAATTCACAAGAATGATTTTCACTATGTCTGGTTTCTACCTGAAAGAAAGCAGAAAGAGGAAGCAAAAAGGCTCTGCATTTTCTTCTGACAGTCTCTTATGACAAACGTACATCTCCCAGGTAAAAATGGTCATTGTTGAGCCTGGAATACATCACTGTACAGGAGAAATATAAGTTAGAAGCAAAACGTACCTTGACTTCTTCTAACGTTAGGAGACAAAGACACTTCCAGACATTTCAGGCAGCCTGGAAGTACTTCTCTCCTTTTCAGGGGCTACAAGTATTGTCTGGACACGTATTTCAAAATCCTTCCTTACACATCAAAATCTGAACCCCTTCTGTCTCTGTGGTCACTGCACTGGTGCAGGCTGTTTGGGTTTGAGGATTATCTAGGAACAGAATCTCAGTCATATACATAAAATATAGCACTGACTATGGATTAGAGAGGGGCTGCCAAGTGCAGCATTCAGACACCTGGCTCTATTGATTTTGCACTTCTCCTGTGATTCTACATCATGTTCCTTTAGTTTCTGGCAATCTCTATAACTTTTATACTGACATAAATTGTGATAAAAAAGGAATCAAATAATCCCTCTTCCCCCTCAAGAAGTAGTTGGGAAAGCTCTATAGCACCATTAATATTTTTACTAATGTAGGTGAACTCAAGGAGGACAAAAGTACAGGCAAAGTTAAATCTGACCTCTTGTTATTGTTTCTGTGTTGTCTTTAGATTTGTACTTCTAGGAAGAATCTTTGGAATATAAACATATGGAAAATTTCCTTTATTACATTATTGTTATCACTCTTCATTTAAACAAACAAACAAACAAACAAACAAACAAACAAACAAAAAGTCCTACAAGGGTTCATCTGAGCATCCCACATTAATTTCTTGGTTCAATTAGAAACCGGAGGTACTAAGACCATACTCAAGAGATGATGTAGGACACGTCCTTTCACTAATGGTGCCCTTGCACTTAATGAATACCTGCTGTTTTGAATACTGAAATAGCAATAAAAAGTGAATGCAGTCCTCTGAAACCCTCCATGTTTCACACTGTGATAGGTGGAGAGACAACTGTCCTTGAGGACCATTTCATTTTCAAACTTCAAAATCACAGAGTTGATTGCTTACAGAAGAGTATGGAGGGTTGCTGTGGGGTTTTCTTTGTTGTTTTTGTTTGTTTGTTTGTTTGTTTGTTTTGGTTTGGTTTTTTGGGGGATCTTTTTGAGCCTGCAAATGAACATGCATTCTTTAAGGTCCCTTGCTGATGAGTTAGTGAAAGTCTTCTAATGAAGGTAATAATGCTCTCCTAGGTTCAGACCTCTAGTACGAAGCCAAAGGTATAGCAGAACACCCAAACTCTGGCAAAAAACCTTCTGAAAATAAACCCAAAACACCTAAACTCAAATTGTGATATGCAGCTTCTTGAATAACTAGCTAAAAAAGAGCAAAGCCAAAGTTTTGTCATGTCTCTATCATCAATGGAGGGGTTTGGACCACTGCCCAGAGGGAAGTTGTGCTAATACTGTCATTCATTTTGCACTTCACAGTACTATGTTAATAAATGCACTTGCTGCTTTCTTTTTCTTTAAATTTGATTTTCAATCATTGCAGTAAATACTCTGTGCAAGATCTGTAAAGACCGAAGTCCAATAACAAAAATGGTATTAAACTTAGACAGAAGGATAATTAAACATGCACAGGCACAAACAGAACAGAAGTGACACAGAGAGAAAATTTCACAGGATCCAAACAGAACATTGTGGTTTATCTGTCAAAGAAATTGCTTAATTAGAAAACTAACAGTTATTGCCGAGAAATATAAGTGTACAGCTAAGCTTTTTAGTAGTCTTTCAGTATCCCACATTGTTTGGATCATAGGCTTCTCCAGGGCAAATTAGCACTGTTTATTTCAGCAAATCATCTGGCTGCTCCCACGGGGACCTCTACTTCTTTGACTCTGGCACCCAGGAACCACACAGATCATCATGTATCACCTCCAGGGGCTGAGGAGAATTTTAATAGCAATAATGTTTTGTTTCAATTCTTGAACATGCACTGATGAGTTTCACGATTGCAAGCCATATGACATGAGAGACAGTAGTGGCAGCTTTGAATTTTGAAGGTCTTAAGTTCCCAAGAAGGTGCTTTTTAAGAAACTTTTAATGAGTTGGGTAAAGTAGACTTTCTAGCCTAGGCAGTCTTGAGATGAATTCTGGGAGATGATTCTGTGAATAAGTAAAATAAAAGGTTGCTGGTATAAAATATTTTCCTAGGATTCTGCTACTTCTACTGTAACCAAATAAAAGCAAAAAAAACAAGGCATTTAGGAAAAGTTATGATAGATCCTTTTCTTTCAGGGCAAATCAATTGTGGATAGGATAGACAGATAAGAGCTCCTCTATAATCATGAACAAAACAAATCTTTTGTGAAAACTCTTAAATTTTCTCCAAAATTTTTGGAGAGTAGAGAGTGAAAAGTAAATGGAAAAGGAGCCCTGAAGCTCTTCAGATAGGGAATAAAGGAATATGTCTTGCAATATGAAGGAAGAAAACTTATTTCAAGTCAAAAATTAAAAAATGCTAGTTAAGTTGTTTAAAAGCCATCTGTCAGAGAGCATTGGTTTTTCTCTAAAAAAAAATGCTAGGAAAACACCCAGAGAAGAGTCAAATTGAAGGAAGTGTTTGTGAAACCACAAATCTCCCACTGATGTCATCTTGGTTCAAGTTCCATAATGGTCAAAAACTGTGCAGGAAAAAAAAAATATGAAAAAAAAAAAAACATTGTGAGACAAACCCGAATGTTTTGGAATTCATTAGATTTCTGAGGATACCTCTAACTGGTTAGAAAAAAAACATGATCTAAATGATGTTTAAACATGGATGTGGAAATACCTGAATAAAATTAAGGAAGTGATATTAATTGACACATACACTTTGCCAGAGTCCCAAATAGTTAGAAAGACACTACCCAAAATGGAAAAAAAATTATTTGGCACAGACACATCCAAAGCGTTCTTCCTAAGGCGTAAATAATATGTTACCAAAAGGGCATGATTCATGAATAGAAATTTGAATGCCTATGGGGATGACAGCTCACCAAAAACAATTGAGTTAAGAATACTGCTTAGAAATGCTTGAATTTGCCAGAATTAATATATGTGCCTATTGCTTGAGTCTGGATAAAACTGAGTTTATGTGGTTTCTGGGATTACGTTGAGCAGGACACTGTCTTGAAAGCAAAGGTTATATGAGCATTGACATGAGAAGTTTTAAATTCCAGTAAAAGAATTAACTGAAAGTTGTGATTTTACTACCATTGGAGAAAACAAGAGAAGAATCTTTCAGTCAAATTACTTTTTTTTTTTTTAATATAATAATTATGCTAGTTTTTAACTGAGCTTTAATTAAGCTGCTTTGCATTCCTCAGCTTGTGTTTGCATTCCTGACAGACTTAAAATAAAGCACATTTTTAATTTTGCAATTGCTGCACTTGCTTTTCACTCTCAGTTGACCTCATCATTTGTTAGAAGCCTACATGGCCTTAATAGCTGAAACGTGAAGGAATTTTTTCAGAATAGAGGAGACTGATGAAGAAACAGCTGTAGGATTGCCACTGCTGTAGTAAAAATCCTGGTGTGCAGGTGTTTTTTTAGGCGAGAATGAACTCCCAGATTTAGAAGATGGGCACTGGCTACTCCTCCAACACCCTTAATTATTTGGAACAGAGCAACATGGAAAATGATAGGGCTTATGGGGTCTAAAAAGTTCGTCTATCTGTATATCCCTCCTCTGCATAAACTACCCCATTCCAGATAGTTGTTCATTTAGCATGTTCCCAAATGCCTTCACTCATGAGATTCTGCAGCTTCCCTGGGCTATCTTTTCCAGAGTGATGAGAACAGTAGATAAAGGCAAAGTGAACGTGTTAACTTTCTTTTTACAAAGAGAGGCTGTGTTTTTGCTAGTTGGGCTCTTTGTAGTTCAACGAGAAGTTGTGCTGGATGGATTCTAATTAGATCCATAGCCCCCTTGTGGGTTCATTTTGAAATCCTGTTAACCCAACTTCATCTTCCTGATTAAGCTCCAAATGAGAAGACTGCCAGAAGTCTGACAAGCAGGGTGGCAAGCCACCAACAAGACCTTAATCAGCAAGAATGTTGCATGGTGGGAGCTCACAAGTCACGAGAAATTAGATAATGTGGGATATCTGAAGTAAGGCCACAGTACCATTGTCTCATTCCAAAAAAGACTCTCTGATAGGAACTATCACCACCAGTGTTGAAAGAGTGGAATTGGGTTGGAAAAGTGTTGTGAATTCAAACATTGTTTTCAAAATGTGTTTTGAATTTTTGGCCTTGGAAAATAGTTAACTCAATTTATCCACAGAATAAAAAGAGATTAAAAGAAGGAATACATCCTTTTCTTTACAGAATATTATGGAAGGAGAAGTCTAGATCATTCAAATCTATGAGGTGAAAGTGTTTTTATTGCCTAAGAGCAGATTTCTTTTCCTGTTTCTGTAATAAGAAGCAAAGAGAGAAGGGAAGGGAAGTTCCGGGAAGGGAAGTGCCGGGAAGTTCCGGGAAGGGAAGGGAAGTTCCGGGAAGGGAAGGGAAGTTCCGGGAAGGGAAGGGAAGGCAAGTTCCGGGAAGGGA
>VZRR01011628.1:701337-723536 GCA_013398015.1 Oreocharis arfaki
AGGGAAGGGAAGTTCCGGGAAGGGAAGGGAAGGGAAGGGAAGGGAAGGGAAGGGAAGGGAAAAACCTGAAACATCACGAGAAGACAATTGTGACTTTCCTCTGTGTGGAAATGACTTTATTCTATTTTTTCATCACATTTTTTCTCCAATTATTCTTATGACTTTTATTTTTCATTTAATTACTCATATTCATTGCCATACTTATAAGGAAAGTCACATCAGTAGCACAAAGAAAATCATAAAGCAGAGAACTAGGAAAAGGGAAACAATCTATTAACAGCATTTCAAAAGAAGTGAAAGACAATTGCAATTGGGAGTTCATAATTACAGCAGTGGGAAGACAAAGAGAAAATGACCTCAATTGATAGAAACTGGACAGACCACATAGAAATGAAATTGTATATTAGAATGAAAGAAAAAAATAAACAAATCATGAGATAACATCATGGATTTTTTAGTCATAAAGGACAAAAACTGATGATTTGTACAGATTCTTGTACATAAACAATAGTTTACGATAAATAGCTAGTGATTCCCAAGCTTGTATTACACCAAGTCAGCTTTTAGACATTTTTTCAACTTGGTACCAATTAACGTTGGATTTGATTCCTACTTTATTTCCCACAGACAATTATTTATATAAAGTTGTGTATATAAATATATAAATTAAATCAATTTACTTCTTCACTAAATCCTTTGGCTTTCACTACTGTAATTTTACTGGATCAATTGTGAAGTGAAAGCTGCATGATGTAACTGAATGAAGGTAATAACCTGATAATGAAATATCGTAAGACAAGTAAAGCAAACATAGTATTTCTGTAAGACATAATGGGGAGAAAAAAAAAAAAAAAAAAAAAAAACCCAGAATGTTTTGTGACTTACGTGCAACACAAAAGAGTTTTTCCAGAAGTTTACAGAAAAAAAGGCACACAGTCAAACCAACCCACCTCTTTTTAGATAGAGAATGTATAAAATTTGCAGTTCTAATGTCCTGTTTCAGTTAGTTGCATTAATCTTTTTGCAGGTGACTTATCTTTACAAGCCTTTCAAGTAGGTTATGGCAGAATTATCTTGGAAGAAGATTATGTGTCTTTCTGGATCATCTCAAAAACATTCTCAATATTCATTTTCCATCTCTTCCAACAAGTTGTTTATTCATGAAGGAAATGACGCAAGTCATACTTAGAAAAGCCTCCGTTTTTATCTGAGGAAGGTAATGGAAAACAAAATTCAGATGCAACTTCTGTCTGTCTCGTTGAGGAACTTTCTCTCATTAGAATAACCCAATTCATTTAAAAGCCATTTGAAAGAGAAGAAAAGTACGTCAGAACTGGTAATGTAGAATACGATAAATATGAGATGTCTTCTGAATATTATCATTTTAGAAGAGTGAATTTTGTGTCATCTGTATTACCAGAATGAAGGAAAATATACACGAACACCCTCGTTCTCTGCTTACAGAGTACCAAACGATGCATGCTTATCCAGGACCATACATTTGGAACAGATCTGTGTACTTTCTGATTAAATGACGGCCTCCTGCCAAAGAAGATTTTGTGTCTGGAGCCTGAACAAAATACCAGATTACATTTCCAACATCTGTAAACCACTGATTTATAGGCAGCAAGAAGCTGATTTGTCACTTTAACTGCCCATTAGCTTTAGAGAAAATAATAACTTGCAAAATATGAAAAAAAAAAAATAATTGCAAAGATGAGAGAATAACATACTGACAGCTTCAAAACTGGCTTCACAAGACATGCCTTCTAGTAGATATCTGGCAGACCCAACGTAATGACTTTGTTATGACAAAAAATAGCCATTTATCAGAGCCCATCTCCCCCCTGCCAGATGTTTTCAGTCATACTTCAGCAAAAAGGAGAGAGAAAAACCTCTTGATTGCATGTGGTGCACTTTAATTCTTTCTTTACTTAGCAAACTGTCGTATATCTTTTTCCAGGCAATTCTTGTGCCCTATTAGACTTTCTAGACCTTGATATGCTCTTGTCTAACAAGCCTGTAACCTATATAGCCAAATTAGACAAGAGAGCACACAGAGAGAGACCTGTGCTGGAGCAGAGGGCCCATTAGTCTCTTATTAGAAACTGAAGGATAGATCCTGTTCTTCTTCATGGTCCTGCAAGAAGAGCAGCTCCAGAGATTTCACGCGAACTGCAGTGATGTAAATCTACATGAGAGTTTGTTCCTTGGTGACAGCAGCTCTGAACTTAATAGAACTGTGAAGATTGAGGGGTTAAAGTAATGAGTTCCTCAACAGTTCACCTCTTACTGCCAAGTATTCATTAAGCTTGTACTGGACGTCTTAGACAGTCACCTCTAAATTCTCTGACTGGTGAAGATACAGTCGGTCTTCACTGTAATGTCCTCAAAACTTATATCTCTGAAATGTGCTTTCATTAGATCGCTCTACAAATCACCCCTTTAAGACCAATTCTAAATATGCTTTCTGAACTGTAGAGTGATTAGTGCTGAATGCAGTACTTTGGGTGAGGTCCTAACGAAATACACCGTATTTCCTTAACAATAATTGAGTTGAAAGCTTTAATATAAGGGGGTTTTTTTTATTATTAAAATAACTCTCATATCTCTCTCCAGGTCAATATGCTGTAGTACCTTCCCATTAAGCAGATATTATGTCCTTTTATTACATTCTCCGAGACTCATTATTCTGCATTTATCTGCATTGAATTTGCTATCTATTAGCTCAAGTACTTAAATGATCTAAATCCTTCCCTACCTGACTGTATTGTTTCTCACGGATGACCTTTCCTCCCAATTTACTATCATCTGCACACCAGAAATTTTTAGTTTAAATAATATGCTCTGAGTCATTTAAGGTACTGAAAAAGCTGTGCTTCCAACATTGATCCCTGCGGTGCCCCTGACACGAGTAACTTTGCAGCAGCTTAAAAGCATAACTCAAATGTGCGATCTCACCAGCTACAGTCTAACAATATGGCCTTCCCACTCCGAAAGAAAGGTAAAGCCTTGCTTAATACATATTTAACTTTTTTAAATAGTGTTCTGACTTTCTTGAAAACAGATGGCCAACATTTCTAAAAGGCTTCAAGGCATGTCTGCACTATAGCTGCAGAAAAACCCAGGGATGGTGAGCTCCGTCCGCTGAGCCATTTCAGCTGCTTTTGTACAATAGCAACATCAAGCTGTATCAAAAACCTTTGTCACAGCACTGCTAGACTGTAGCAATGATGCACCTGGAGAAGAATTTGAAATATATGTGTGCTTGTCTTTGAAAGCAGGCTCCTCCATCCCTGGAATTGTTCAAGGCCTGGTTGGATGGGGGCCTCAGCAACCTGGTCCAGAGGAAGGTGCCCCTGCCCATGGCAGGGGGGTTGGATAGAGATGATCTCAAGGTATCTTCAAACCTGACCCATTCTATGATTCTGTGAGGGATGAACCCTGCCCAACTCACTGCTGCACTTGCTCAGGGCCAGTTTGAAAGGTTCTAAATCTCACTACTTTGCACAGGGTGAGTGTGCCAGGTCAGCTATGAAAAGAATGTAATGGTGCTAGGATGAAAGCTAAGGTGCTGGCAGTGCAGTGAGTAATTTGCACAATCTACCCACAGGGAAGGCTAAGGGATCACACTGCTTTACCTCTAACCCCTGAGGGAGATACTTAAAGATGAGCAGCCTCTGGATTCCCACATGGTCAGAGGGAAGGGCAGGCCCCTGAGGCATTGAAACTCCTCCCCCTGACTGCATATATTCATATGCTTCCCAAATAAAGCAGCCAAAGTAAAATATTGAGCTTAGGCAGATGTAATATTTCTCTTTATCAGTCTTATTTAGGAGAGATATTTTGGATCTAGGCATGATGCAGGCAGGAATTCTTAGTGTCCCTGTGAGGCTTGTGGGAAAACCAACGTTCTGTGGAAGATGGGGTGACTTGTCACAAGCAAGTTTATGTATGTTAATCTCTGTGTTTTCTCAGGTAGAACTCTCTACAAAGAGAGCTTACCCAGGATTCTCTGAATTATAGTTTTCAGTAGAGAAATATTCAAAGCTTCTGGCTTGTCCTTTGGCACAAGCAAGTTCATCAGAAGGGGTGAGAAGATGTGGTAATATCCAGCTTTTAGCAGTTTGGAGGACTGGATTTAAAGGATCAGTCAAGGATTTTTGGTGGAAAGCACCTCAGTTCCTTGCTCAGAAAACCACCCTCCTTCCCCAGGGGTGTCAGACAGACTCTTTCCACCTGTGTGCTGGGACTTTCCTCTTCACTGTAGCCCACTCTTTCAAAGCTTACTTCTTAAGGCTAGCTTTCCTTGCCTCTACTCTGCTTGGGGTTATTGACTCTAATTACTGTAGTCTAAGCTTTTCTTACCCTCTTACACCCACTTTGTGTTCATCTTGGCTGGGAGTTACAGCCCTCTCTGAGGGCATACAGCTGCACACAAATCCAAGCTTCAAGTTTTCCTTGAAAAGGAGGTAGGAGAAATGTTGATGAGCAAATCAACAAAAAATACTTCAAGAACTGTATTTCATTCTAGTAATTGAAATGTGTCTCAGCTCCAAAACTTGTGCTGATATTTTCCATTTACTCTATTTTTTCCTTCCTGCTGAAAAATAGGTTGCTATGACTGAGTAATTTTCTTTTTCCAAACAGCAGCAAAAGAACCAATTGTGTATGCACAATTTTAAGTTATTTAAATTCCATCACCCCAAAAAGTGATTATTTCCCTTCCCTAGGAGGCGTTCCAACAGATTTCATGCAGTCAAAGGCAGGCTTAGCTACTTCTTTCTTTGGCTTTTCCACTTCTCTCTGTTCCCTCAGGATGTTCTACAATGATTATTTCTTTCTGTCTTTATTTTCTCTATCTTTCTTTCTTCTTTTTTTTTTTTTTTTTTTTTTTTTTTTTTTTTTTTTTTTTTTTTTTTTTTTTTTTTTTTTTTTTTTTTTTTTTTTTTTTTTTTTTTTTTTTTTTTTTTTTTTTTTTTTTTTTTTTTTTTTTTTTTTTTTTTTTTTTTTTTTTTTTTTTTTTTTTTTTTTTTTTTTTTTTTTTTTTTTTTTTTTTTTTTTTTTTTTTTTTTTTTTTTTTTTTTTTTTTTTTTTTTTTTTTTTTTTTTTTTTTTTTTTTTTTTTTTTTTTTTTTTTTTTTTTTTTTTTTTTTTTTTTTTTTTTTTTTTTTTTTTTTTTTTTTTTTTTTTTTTTTTTTTTTTTTTTTTTTTTTTTTTTTTTTTTTTTTTTTTTTTTTTTTTTTTTTTTTTTTTTTTTTTTTTTTTTTTTTTTTTTTTTTTTTTTTTTTTTTTTTTTTTTTTTTTTTTTTTTTTTTTTTTTTTTTTTTTTTTTTTTTTTTTTTTTTTTTTTTTTTTTTTTTTTTTTTTTTTTTTTTTTTTTTTTTTTTTTTTTTTTTTTTTTTTTTTTTTTTTTTTTTTTTTTTTTTTTTTTTTTTTTTTAACAACTAGTTATCCTGAGACAGAGACTGCAGCAGTATTGCTGAAGCATTGCTAGATGCAGTAAGGAAAAATCATCAGTATTTGATAGTGTCACAGTAATAGCATGTTGGATAATCTGTTATCTCATTGGTGTAGCATGAGCCAGGAAGATAACATGAACCAGAAATCTGTATGCTTGTGTGCGATTTTATTAATTCAAAATATTATTCCATCTTTGTTTTGTGTAAATGATATCAGACTGGTTTAGATGAAAGGAAAGACAGGAGCTAATATGTCTCATGGGACAGATATTCAGGGTCTTTTGACATCTCAGTATTTCAAACATGCAACATTTTGAATATGCTTAATCTTGAATTTATGAAGCTCTAGAGAATGAAGACTTCCATTCATTCACAGCATAGGTCATGATGGCACAAGAGAATATTTCCAGATGAGGAGGGCCCACCTATACAGAAGATGCAATGTTTCATATTTCATGGCAACTTACACTTTCACTCTTCTTTTGCAACTTTACGAAGGAGCACATAATTTATTCAGTTTTCTGGCAGACTTTTCCGTCCATTAGAAAGTCAGAGACAGTAATAAACTTATTTAGTTTAGAGACTGGGGAAGGTATCATACGGCAGCTTTTTTCAGGAGGTTAATTGCCACTGATACTTCTCACAGACATTCAACAGCAGCTAAGCCTCCTCCCTTTTAAAATCACTCTCAGTCACTCATATCCGTAGCTCTGGACCTCATCATCTTTCTCTCTCTGTCTTTCTTCTTTCATGTGGAAAAATAGAGACAGAGTTCCGTCTGATAAAACAAAAAAATACAAAAAAATCTGAAACACTCAACATTAGCTTTCTGAGGTTTTGATCTCCCCTCTACACAGCCTAATTTTCCCCAAAAATACGTTTTCACCCCCATCTTTGTTTTGTTTTCCTTTGTGTTTTGTTGTCTTGCATGTTTGTATGGGTTTAGTTTCAGGATCACTAGATTATTGTCTTATCACTAGAACAATTCAGGGAGTTGATAGGTTTTTTTACACCCTCAATGGTAAGTGCTTAGTTTGTCCATATTCTCATTGCTCTGATATTACTCAGCTAATTCAGAGGAGCCACTTCCTACATCTCAGTTGAGAAAGGAAACAAAATAATCTCAAACTTGTCTATTTAAACAGTTTTACTGATCTTACTTGAAAGCACCAATACAGGAAATATTTTAGGAAAAGTGAATCAAATAAAAATTCAAATGTTCTCAGGAAAAAAATATATTTTTTTCTAAACTAAATATCTTCTGATATTCTTTTCCATCTCCAATGCTATTCAAAATCATTATTCAAAATCATTATTAAATACAATTTGTTAAAATTGATTACAACTATTATTTTTAATAAAAAAATGTATATTTAAGGAAATTGCTGTTAACTAGAAAATAGTTTTGTACTTAGAAAAAAAAAAGAAAAGGAAAAAGTAGAACAACTTTTTGATTTGTTCAGACTGAATATGGAGTATTTGAACTTTGATATTAACCTAACTAAGCTTTCAGACATTTTATAGTGCAGTTACCAATAAGACCTTAATCCTAAGTTCTTAGTGTCTAAATCTTGGTGCCAGAAGACAAAGGAACCAGTCTTTTGAGATTTACACATGAAAGAAAATAATAAACTCTATTTAAAAAAAAAAAAGTTGTCAATATTTTCTTTCATTTTTCATCTAAATAAAAAAAATGGTTTATCTTTTTTTTTTTCCTCCTTTTTTTCTAAAAATGTCTCTTGCCCTTCCACTGAGATTTTCATGAAACACCTAATCTGAGTTGTCAGACATCAGAAAACTCGTTTCTTTCCTGGGAAAAAAAAAAAAAAAGGGAACAACTTTCCTATGCAAAAGCATAATATAAATTGCTGGTATCTGAAGCCTAAACTAAAACTTGCTGAAGTCAGTGAATATGAAGCTATTCATATTCAGAAGCTGTCTTTTGAATATTTTCATTTCTTTGCCTTTGTGATCATACAGATGGTATAACACTAGGAGGTAGAAGACCTGAGTTTCTTAACCTAAGGAACATTGTTCCAGCAATTCCACCTCAGAAGCCCAAACTAGCCTTGGAAATAGTTTCTCCTACCTACATATGAGTTTTGCATTCATGGCTTAAATGAAAATGAAAGCTGAATTTCCAGCCAAGGAGCTCAGGTTTGAAGGGGAGCACCTTTTCCCAGAGTACTCACAACAACTGTTCACTTAAACAAGTAATCACTGGACAAAAATAAGGACAAATTTAGGTGTCAGCTGGGGTCTAGACTCTTGTCTTCTTTTGGCATGCCTGATTTTGGCAGACTTCTCCGCACAGCTGGAACCAGAGATTCACATGATCTGCAGGTTATTCCCATCCAGCTTCACTCCACAGAGGGGAGGTGAATTGCAGCTCCTTCAGCCTAGCTCAAGGCTTGTGTTTTGTGGTGAAGTAACCGGCATTTGAAACACCTTTTCATCGACCCCAGTGCACTTCTTAAACACCTTTTTTTGTTTTATACACCTCGCATAACATACAGTTATATACCATGATATAGACTGCACCACCATTCCAGCCGGAAAGACCCCGAGTATACTTCATGCCACGATGTCCTGAACGTATCAGTGATACATTTCCATAAAAAAGAAATAAATATCTAATCACTCAGTTCAGTAAAAGCAGAGATGATGAGAGAAACTTCTCAAAGTAACCCTAATTACCTGAATTTTTTTCTCCCTAAGACTTCAGTAGATAGGGTGTCTGAGATAGGGTGTCTGAGATAGGGTGCCTCTCGCTGTCTAGACAAAGTGTCTTCTTTCTAACTTTGTTTCCTGCACGCAGGAACTGAAATTCTACCAAAATGTCCCTTTAAATGCCTAGATGGTGAGTTGAATCCCGCACAAAGTATCTCAAAAAGATGTTTAGGTGCCTAGACACATATGTAGCTGTGCTTAGACATTAAACTTCGGGGAAATGCATCTTGCTGATAAGGGTGATATAAAAGGGATAAGTATCTTCCTATATCTGGCTTTGACATTGAGTCTCTTTAAATTTACTTTGGGGAAGGGAGGATTATCTCTGTCTCAAAACAAAATTAACATCCTGCAAGCTATAAACAGGTGCTACAAATATTATTTACTCATGTACTTATTTTACAAGCATAGAAAGACCTGATTCAGATCTGGTCTGATGACTCATTTTAATAGACCTGGTGTGATTTTAATTGGTTCAATGTTGATTTTATCCTTCTTGTGAAGTATTTTGCTGCAGAGAATTGGAATTCTAACATGATCTCTGCTGAGATTAAGTAATATTTCTCTTTTAATTTTCTTCATTTTGTCCTTTGATCTGTATCTGTATCTAATGGATGCAAAAGAGTGCTTTATTTCAGAAGCTATTAACTCAGAGTGAAATATTCTGTTTTTTTCTTACTAACAGACAGTATTTATGGATTCTGCTGGGCCATATGGACAGTATTTCAGTGTCACCACAGTCTTCTGTGTAGAGGGAATTTATAGTTTGTAAACTGTGCTTTCCACTCCCCCCAAAAAATGGAAAAGCATACTACTCTCAACAACTTACTGGACCATTTGTGGCATTATAAGCACATGAGGTGAAGAGAGACAAAAACCCAATCAACCAAGTAAACAAACAAATCTTCCTTTCAATATAATTTTTCACTGCTGAAACTGCTGAATTTAGGAGGAGAGTTACTTTTGGAGAGTAACTCTGTGATGAACAATATATCATGTTGTTGCATAGATGGATGAATCATGTGTTGTGATGGTGGAGAAAAGTATTCATTTGGAAAACAGGAACTGGAGTTGGTGGATATACCAGAGTTGGGGAATTGTTAGAGACCAGCTGCAGCTCTTAGGCGCAAACCAGTCTCTGGGGGCCAGATAAGATCCACTCAGAGGTACAGAGAGAGCTGGCAGAACTCACCGAGCCAATTTGCATCAACAAAGAGAGGAAACAGCTTCAAGTTGTGCCAGAGGAGGTTTAGATCTAAGATTAGGGAAAATTTCTTCACAGAAAGAGTTGTCAAGCATTGGAACAGGCTGCCCATGCAAGAGGTGGAATCACCATTGCTGGAGGTATTTAAAAGCTGTGTAGATGCACTGGGAGACATGGTTTAGTGGTGGCCTCAGGGTTGCTGGGTTAATGGTTGGACTCACTGATCCTAGAGGTCTTTTAAAATGTAAATGGTTCAGTGATTCTTTGGGTTGGAGAATTTAAATTTTCATGGAAACATTTATGCATATTAAAGGTAAGAGGGAGGTTACAGGTTCATCTGAAACATTTTTACCTTTGATGCTGATGCTCTTTGGGCAAGAGTAGGTAGAGTCTTCTCCTAATAAGACTATAATAACATTAAAGAAAAAATTTTTAAGGAATAGGTGAATTCCTGAAAGTGTAATCAGCATAGCAGCAATAAGGTGTTAAGCTACTCTATAATCTATATTTTTACAGTTATTACAGTGCCATTGAAGAAGGCCTCCTACCTTTTGAAGCTTCCACAAAGACTTTATTACTTTGATGTCCTTTGACGATTTTGACATGACACAAGGCAGATGACTATCAAAATTAATCTCCTATTTCTGTCTTATATTTATTTGTTTCTTTGCTTCTGTTTAGGACATGTATCTTTGTCTGTTAAAGGACTTAGTTTCAAGATCATCACCAGACAAAAAAAGAACAAAAAATTAGTAGGCACTGAGAAGTTTGGATCAGAATTTAAGGTGTCCTGACAAAGAAAATCCTGTTCTCATAAATGCTACAATAGTACAGCATTCCTGAGAATTCTGGCACTTGAGCAGTTAAGTCAGTTCAACTAAAGCTGAGTTACTCACCAAGGTAAAATGTAGAATAAAAAGCACTGAAACACATCTCATCAGCACTCAGTATTATTTATGGAGAGTGCCTGGGCATTCCGGTGGGTAATACTCCTGTTGTTTGTTTAAGTAAAATAACTAATTTGTCTCTTTAATAAGAACATTATAGATATCCTGTGAATTTCTATGTCAGCAGCACTTCGAAAAGATGGTGTGTGCATAGACAGACATACTGAGAATAAACTACTGAGAGCTTTACTCTTTACCTACTCTGTAGGTAGAAAGATGAACCTGAGGGTAAAATATTTCAGAACTATTCTGACAACAATGCAAGTTTATGAAATGCTTGTGTTGGGAGAAAAAAAGATTATAATAATACTCTGCACATGAGTTGCACTTTTCACCTGGGAAACCTAAAGTATTTTTCAGACATCAGCACTCCCAAGAGGAAGGTCTTGTGTTATTCTACAGATGGATGAACCAAAGTACAGGGGCATCTATCACCTTTCCAGCTCCCTCTGGAGTAAAGAAGACTTTTCTATTGGGCGGCAAATGATGCCCTATGATCTAAACTGCTTTTAAAAAGGAAAGGAAAATGAAAGAGAGGAAGAGAAAGAGAGAAAATGTCTTTTACAGTTTCAATAAGGTGCCAGTGTTGCTGTGCACTGGTTGGAATCTAGCTAATACTAATTTTAATGAAAATGGCTGGAAATTTTTGATGGTTTTAACTTATTTTTGTAACATGGTCTTGATTTTCTCTAAGCACTTGAAACAGCATGAAACTTTTTCCTCCACTACTCATCTTGTTGTGAGGGTAGTTTCTCTACTAAGTGATTTTGAGCTCAGCAGGCATTATTTGTGTTAGTGAAACCAGAAATAGAGGTCCTAATGGCAGGACAGTTTTAATCTCACCTAATACTATAAATAAACCAGAAAAAATGCTCAGCAAAGATGACATGCTTTGAACTCATATTGCATGAGGTGGTTCTGGAAGATGCATGAACAGACATTTAATCAGACTGATTAATAAGTGTGTAATCTGATAACGGTAAATCTTTGCTTAGTCCCCATCTGCTTTCTTGATTTGTTATAAAGTTTACTTCATGGGAAAAAAAAAAAAAATCAGCTGTGGAACTTTGAAGAACTGGATTACATCTTTTTTGTACTATTTGGACTTTTGCCTGTCAGTTTGCTTGTCTTTAGGAATGAATTATTAAAGCAATAGGCACAGGACAAGATCCACACCAAACAGAGCCTTGGCTTAAAACTTCTCTAAAAGTTACAGGTCCATGACTACTGCAGTAGTAACGCCAGTCAATACCAAGGGCCTTTTCCTTCAACAGGTTTGTAAATATCCTAAATTAAAGAAAGCCAGGTCATCTTAGACAAACATATCAGATAATATGAATAAGAAGACATGATCATCTGCAAGGGAAGATGTTCTTTTCCTGGAACTTACCAGTTCAGAAACTGCTTTTAGGGTGTTCTCGGTTTAAAACATACTCTGTGGCATCTCTTTGGTGTCACTTAGAAAGTCTGTGCATCATAACTTCTGAGCTTTGCTGTCTAGGTTTGCTCCTTTCATAAAAGAGGGATCTCAGTTCTCTGTGAGGTCTCTCAAGCTGAAGTTACATGGCAGATTCTCTTCTGCCAAGGCCCCTGTCACCTTTTCCACCTCAAATTATGTGCAACACACTCGCATAGAGAAAACCATAGCTGTGGGTGAGAAAATACTTAGGAAATTTTCTTGTGGCCGATCAATGAGCTAGAATTCCAGAGCAGGATGCTCACTTAGTCCAGTAATTTGGGATGGATCAGAGGTGAGGGACACGCTGCACAATGCATCAGTGCTTGCAGTGACATCTCTGGAGTAGCTTAGAGAAGTCTCCTACACTGCAGTTTCTTTTCTTATTTTCATAGAGATGAAATGTCTGAAAAAACAGTAAAAGTGTTCACTATGAAATAGTTTATTTTAATGGTTCTTTGAAAAACACATGAAGAGGATGATCCCCTAACACAAGGAATAAGGAGATTAAGGTCACATCTAACAACACAACAATGCAAGGATTTAGCAAGGCAATGCAATTCAATGAAGCTTCCTTCCCTACATTTGTGGCAGTACCAGCTTGGTTGTACAAAAAAAAAAAGGCGGGGGGGCGGGGGGGGGGAGTGTCATCTGAAGTTGAAAACTCTATGTGTAATTAATTACGATGTTACCCATGATATTTAGATTTGTGATGAAGATTGAGGTTTCAGCAAAGCCATTTTTCTGGTTTTAGTTGCAAACAGAAATTCAGCTGGATGACATGCAACACCTGAGCTGAGGGCATCCTGGAGGATGTGGGAAAGGGGAGCTCCCTGACAGCCACAGCTGCTGTGCTGCCTCTTCCAGGAGCAGGGAACATCCCTAGAGTGGAGGACAGGTTGAGGGAAGGCTGGGACATCCTTCTGCAGGTGAGTATGTCTTGGCAGAGCCCGTGGCCAGGCTGGACAGGACTGTGGAGAGATAGAGACCGATATCCTACAGCCGCAGTGGGGTAGGGACTGCCAGCGCCCAAAATGCGGTCCTGGGCTGTGAGCATGGACAGAACGTCCCGCAGGTGCCTCAGGTCTTGTCAGCGTGCATGGCCCTTTTGCGGATCAGAGGTTTTCCAGATTGGGATGAAACCTCTAAATCTTGAGACAACTGTCCCCACTAAACCTCTATTCCACAGCCAAAATGTGGCGGTGCTTGTAGTCCATTAAGTCTTTGCCTGAAGTTAAAAAAGAAAAAAATTACAGAAAAGAGAGTGAAAATGTTTCAGAATCAGAATGTACCGATATCTAACAATAGTTAAACTGCTTCATTTTCATGAGGTTTTACGTTGATTCACTTATCCATTTTTGATGCCGGTGAGGGAGAGCGAGAGTGGCTCCCTACTCTTCTCTCTCTGAAATTAAAAGGCAGTAAATTTTAAACCAATAAAAGCAGAAGTTTCGTTTTGTTTTATTTTGTTTTGTTTTGTTTTGTTTTGTTTTGTTTTTAATGTAGCTGATAGTCAACCTGAATAATTCACTGTCAGACGAGGTCACTAGAGGCAACTGCAATATCAGGACTTTAGAAAAGGTCTGAGTAATTTTATTGCCAGTAATAACAGTTTTGCCATTACAGAAGCTAAAAAAATGTTGGAAAGGTCACCAGTCTTCATGCTTCAAGGTCTGGATGGTCACCTGTGGGGTCAGGACAAAACTCAGTCGTGCAGCGTGCACAACCAAAAGTACACTTGCATGCATATACTCACATCAGTACTTTCGGAATTACTCACTAATAGCTTTTAACAGCTGATAGATAACGTGTTACCTGGAGAAATGAAGAGTCTTAGTTTTGAGCTGATTAGTATTTTTAGCCACGTCTTAGGCAGAGAAGGGTTTCCCATGGTTTCTAGTTCTCATAGGAAGATGCACTTGGATATGGGTCATACAAAGAGTGTATTGTGAGTGGTTTACAGCAGTGGTTCAGACCCCGCATTACTCCAGAGACCACCTGAGACAATTGAAAATGGACTTTTTTTGATGGGTTTGGTCCCTCTTCTCCATCCTGTCACAGACACTGACCTCTTGTTCCCTAACTGCACCGAATAGCTCCTCAGTGTACAGGATCATAGTGTAGGGGTCTCTATTCTGATCCTGCAGAGACCAGTACAACCATATCACAGTTTTTAAACTTGACATGGTCCCTCACCAGCAAGGACCAACCCACCAGCATGGAAACATTTTCCTATTGTGCTGTTGGTAGATTGTACTGTTAATGAAACATTTTGTGCCTTCAAGATTGGAGGAAATCTGAGGATTGAGTTGAGAGGGGAGAGTCAAAGCTTAATCTGACCAAATGGAAGAGAAAAAAAGTATTCAAGTGATTCTGAAGTTTCAGCGGAGTCTCTAATCACTGAAGATGTTCATCCTCAGCAGATGATCAAGCCCTTTATTATCTTATGAAGAAAAACCCAGAACACAATGTTCTGGTGTAATCAAATTTCCACGAAATTCTTTGAACCATTTAAGGCTGATTAGATGACTCAGATCACATTCTGTTCAGGGTACCTTAGACCTATTACTCATACCTATATTCAATATTTTCTTCATGGGCTACAGCAGTACAAATATGAAACTGTCAGGCTTCAGGAAACCAGTTATGACTTCTTAGAATTGTGAGCTTTTTGAATTCCTCAGTCCTATTTCATGTGATGTTTTACAGGCTGCCTACAGAGGCAGAGTTTGAGAGTGAAATAATCTTGCTGATCTCAGCCTCCTGAGGAGAGGTTCACTTTTCCTGTTTATAAAACTAGCTGATACCAGCTTGCACAATGTAACTGGATGCAACAGGAGGTGAAAGTTTGTAAAACTGTTTTTTTTTTCCTTTTTTTTCCCAGATATTGACCAAAACTGAAGCATGAAAATGAATGAAAAAGGAAGGGAGATAAATTACAATTATAGACAAGGTGTCTCTTTCACTTACTCAGTTTTACTTGCTTAACAAAAGATGAGGATGTTTAAATTGAAAAACTCCAGAGAGTAGTCATTGTTTCTCAGTCTCCAGACACCTCTGGACAGATGTGTGTCTGACAGATGCACAGCATAGCAATTAACATAAAGGCAACTCAGTCATGTTTAATAGCCTGCAATAAACAAGAACTTGATCTAGACCACATAATCCTCCCTTTTTTGTACGGTATGTCTAGGATTGTATATATTATTTTCATGATTTTTCTATGATTTTATCTAGTATTTCCATGTTCATAACAACCTTTTTAAACTCATCGTCCTTCACATACATACATACATACATACATACATACATACATACATACATGCATAGCATAGCAGATCCTCTACAGAAAGTATTTTACAATTGTAGAAGAAAAGAGAAGATAAAAAAAGAAACAAAAACAAAAACAAACAAACAAACAAAAAACCCAAAACAAATGAGAGAGATAGATCCTCTTCACATCATTTCACATACTCAAAGAAGGTGTTCAGGAGAGAGCACAAGGAAGGAAATGTAGCATAACAGCCTGTGTAGGAAGAAATGGAATAACAATAAAATCTCTGTTAAAGAACTGGAGGAGCCGTGGAACTCACAAAGGTCTCTGAAATGACTGAGTAAGATACCATCCTTTCTTGTTTTATTTCATTTGAATTTTGGGGGTATTTATTATATTGGTGAATCTTCAATATATTTCTTTGACTGACTCGTGAGTTGCATTTTGCTGCGTATAGAAAGCAAGCTTACACAAAAAAAAAAATATTCTTTCTGCACACTCCATTTCCCTTTGGTAAGTCTGAGAATATGATTGGCTGAAACATTACAGGCTTTATATCTTAGAAAGTAAAGGTGCTTCATTTAATACAAACCAGACGTACTGTTGGATGGTCTGAGTCAAGGAGATTGAAAGGAAACACAGTGGACAATCAGCATCTGCATGAGACCTCCTTGGCCCCTGTTATACTCTGTGGAAAGGGAAAGGGACAAAGAGAGTAACACACCTTACACCCTAAAATCAGTGTCTTCTCCCAAATAACTTTTTCTTTGTTCAAACGAAGGGATTCAGCAATAGACATCAGCTATGGGGATATCTACAACTGGTTTAATCACATTTGGGATGTAATGCGTTTTATATTCTGTGCTGAATAATCATGTTGTGTGTGTATCAAATATATGCTCTTTCCCACTCTTTTTCTATCCATCAACAATATCTTTCTGCACAACTGGTTGGCTTCATCCAAATTCGACAGAGAAATAAAGGTTTCAAAGACGTTCTGTCATGTGCTGCTACAATGCTGTTTATTCTGGGAAAACATACAACTTGAAAGACACTGTTGTCATACTCCCCTTAGTGAAACCTTCAGATGCTCATACTTTATTAAACATCAGAGAATTCACATGGTGAAAGTAACGCAGAGAGAAAGAAGAAAAGCTGGAAGCAGGTATTTATTCTCTCTGCTACTCTCTGGACTTATTATTTAAACATTGCGATTAGCTTTGACCATGGTTTAATGGCAGAGTATCTGCACCCTTTTAAAAGAAGCTACCAAACTCGTAATTGATAGAGAGGTTTCAAAGATCCAATTTCTAAAGAGAACAGGATATCTTTTAGGTTTGGAAGTGGTGTTTCATGTAAGCACTGCAGTACTGGTAACAAGGACTAATTTTTATTGCATATTATCTCTATAGACAGGAAACTTAATTCTCCAGGACCATCCATCTGGCAGTGTGGTTTTTGAATGCAGAAGCACAGAAAAAGTCTTTTGAAAGGGAGAGAGAAAGAGAGGAAGAGAGGAAGAAAGGAAGGGAGGAGTGGAGGAAGGGAGGGAGGAATGGAGGGAGGGAAGAAACAAGGAAGGAAGGAAGGAAGGAAGGGAGGAAGGAAGGGAGGAAGGAAAGGAGGAAGAAAGGGAGGAAGCAAGGAAGAAAGGAAGGAAGGGAGGAAGGAAGGGAGGAAGGAAGGAAGAAAGGAAGGAAGGAAGGAAGGGAGGAAGGAAGGGAGGAAGAAAGGGAGGAAGGAAGGAAGGCAGGAAGGAAGGAAGGAAGGAAGGAAGGACCTCAAACATGACATACAATGTTTCATGTGCTCTCTTAGGTGATCTTAATAAAAGGAAATGCAATATGAAATAAAGTCCTTTGTTGTGTGATGTTTTAAAGCATATTTATGTGTCTCATGTGTCATAAGGTGAACTTCGTTGCTGCTTAACTTGTACCTTAGAGCTTAAATAATGTGTTCCATGTATTACATATTAAAACTGATTGCACCAAAATGACAAACCAGCTCAAAAAAATGTCATTTTTTAAATCTTTTCAAGGAAAATGCTATAGTCTAAGTTGCAAACAAATCTCTCAGAGGGATTAGGCAGACACCATTTTAATTTATCCATTCCAGAATTCGGTGCCAAGAACACTACAAAGATGAAAATAAAGAAACCGCCGACTGTGCATTTTTGTTGTTGGAGCTGCTGCGGCAGCAGTCTCAGAAAAAGGAGGGAACTGCTGTGCTACCTCGATCCCACACATACTGAAAGCCCCTAAGAAGCTGGATTCTCACATCCTTTTGCCAAATAACTGGATAGCAGCTGAAATCCACCAAGTGCAGCTTTGTATAAAGAAAAGAAGAAAAAGAAAAATACAGAAAAAATAACAGATGTTTGGAATAGTGACTGTACTGCAGATTACTCTAGTGTGGGGGGTCCGAAGAATGGAGCAAGCTATTTTTGGAGTGCCTTGCAAGAAGCAATGTTGTAGCTGTTGGTATGGCACTGTATCGGGCTCTGTGTTCGTATGTGCTTTCTTCTTCTTTGTAGGCACATGTTGGGGTTTTTTTTGCTGTTTTTTTATTTTTTTTGCTAGTATGAAGTTAAAGTTCAAATGGCAAAATGCATCTGGAATCTGCCTGTAGCCAATTCTGCTGAGATGAGCAGACAAAAGATGTCCTTGTTACATCCTGGCAGTTGTTAAAAGAGTTTGACTCTCACCTGCCATCAGCTATGATCCAGTCCAGAACATTACAGTTTTTTGTCATTCTTAGGTCCTCTACAAAATAGGTTCAGCCCACTTCCATTTTTCTCAGATGATACATCACACTGACGTGATATTAATTTTGCACTTGCATTATTGATGTAAATCGACAGTATAGAACTGGAAGCATGGTCACTAGAGTGTCCAAGAGCAGGATAAAATTTATTTTGGGTGATGGCAAGCAATTTGGAAGCCACTGAGACAGCTGGCTTGTTATCTTTCTTTGGACTAGCCTTACTATATTTAATAAATTGTTAGCCTGTTGTTAAGGTGACACGAAATTGGTTATGCTGCATATTCAATGCGCCACAGTAACATTTTTCCACATGGGGAAACATACAATTACAACAAAAATGACCATGATTAGCAACTTAAAGCAGATAGCACAATTTGCATACAAATACATTTTCTCATGTCTGTGCAGTTTTGAAGGCTGCATTTAACAAAATACTTGAATAAACCTACATCTTTAAGTGAGGAAGTAATTCCCCTGATGTGACCATCAATATTCCTCTAGTTGTTGACCTGACTGGATGATCCTCTGGAGACCAGAATTTCCATCTGATCACACTAAAGTCAGGAATCTGATTCTCTCTAAGTCATTTCTCTCTTAAACTAATCAGCTGAACTTTTGCCAAGGAAACCATAAGGTTTATAGCTACAGTTCCATGATCCTATAAATCTTTTTCGTAATTAGGCGGGAATTAAGTAACCATGGTGTATCAATATTTGCCTGTGTTATCTATAATTTCCTTCCTACAATATAAATTACTCCTCCAGAATAGTAAATTTTGGTAGTCTTATTGAAATATATTTTTATAGTATTGTTCTCTTTAAAAAAAATTCACTCAGTCACTACTGTATGTTCAGCTCCTGCATCTAATGTGAACTGTGTATGATGTGTGTATGATCACCCATTTGCATACACGCATACATTTATGTTACAACACAAAAATGTTCTAAACCAAAGCAAAACTAAGAAAAAAAATCCCTCAATAACTTAAAAAATGCTGAGAGATGAAAATGACTTAAATAAAACGAAACTTGCAAAAGTGCAAACAGCTGCCATGACTGTTCTGCAATAATTCATATATTTTATTGTTCTGTTTTGTTTTTTAGATAATTAGTTGGTGGCAAAGGAATAATCATGTTGCATGAAAGATTGTGAATTTAATTTCACAATGAAAGCTATACACTGTATCTACTGAGAGTTAAAAGGACAAACAAAATCTGTTAAAGGGCCAGGCTCAAAAGGAATTTCATGCCCTCAAAATACTATGTTTGGGGTTTTTTGTCTGTTACAATATTGGTCTAAATACCTGTGGTTTCTCAAGGGGCAATGCAAAATCTTTATTTTAGCTTATTTAAATGTTAATTTTAAAGCTCTATCTAACTTTTTTTGATGAGTGAAATGATTGGGGAATGAACTATCATTTTGAAGGAAATGTCTTTCAGTAGAATTCATGATCAAGTATTAAATACTCTTACTGCTTTCACTAGGGCTATTCCCCTAAGCATGAAAGTTTAGTTCTTGTGCAAAATTCCAGGTTCAGACCCTTCACTGCTCTGAGGGAGTGAATAGCACCCTGCTGATGGAAAAGAACTTGAAAAGAAAGAAAGAAATCTCTGTTGTTCAGAGGCAATAATGCAATGACAAACAAAAAGCACATCCACACAAGAGAACCACACGAGTCCTAGACGATAACAGCCCAGCTGAATTTTCTCATCCCCCTTTTTTTTCCCCCCCATTTGTGACTTCAACAGCAACTATAACCTTTCTATCTTGATGTTACCAGCATTTTAAATAACACCTATCAGCAGGCAGTTCATGGAAAGCTCCACAAAGAAAGTAGTTTCAAAGTTGTGCTGAAGCATCTGGAACACTTTTGTTTTGCTGAATGGGGATGCGAGTGCCGGCGATGAGGATCTCACACCCGGGGAGGCAGCCCCGGCAGGCAGTTGTCATGGTGTTATTTTCTACGGGCTGTTCGCTCGCTCCAGTTGAAATGTCGCGTCTCTGTGTTTTCAAGGAAGGGCAGGGGGCACGTGTCCGACCACCGTGCTCCAGGGGGGTGGGAGTCTCTTCTGCCTGGAGCCTGAGACGTGCACGCTGTTAACTCTTCAAATGTCACCGCAGCCTCCAAGACGCAGGTAATCCCCGTGTGTTTGCTGTGCACACTAGAGGAGAGCCATCGCTCAGACACCTCTCTGCAGAATTTGGGTGGTTTCCTTAGGCATTTCTCGTCTTGTCAGATGAACACGGGCTTGAAAATTGGTCAGTCCTTTTCTCACCCGATGAGTTCTATGTTTATCCCATTCTTGAATTGAAAGCAATGCTACGAAGATGTTCTCAGTTTATCATGCCTCATATCCCTCGCACAATAGCACTTAGGCATAATTAAGTTTTATGCCTAAGTGTAAGATCTGCTGCAGGGCTTTTCTGTCTTTTTTCACCATTTGAATGTTCAAAAATCATGATGATCTGTCCCCAATCCAGTACTTCTCTTCACAGGTCTTTTGGTCAAATTTTTTGACACACCCAATGTAAGTTCACGATGTTTTTCCACTAGCTAGCAGGTAATCAGTGAAGCGAAATGATCCAGCAGCTCAACAGCTTGTAAAGAATATATCACCGGATTGCAGTCTTCCTTATACAGACTTCCCTGCATAACCTTGTTGGTTCCATTTCAGGAGAAAATGTTTGTGAGATGGGACAGGAGGGAAAAAAAAAAAAAAAAGCATGAACCAAACTTTTTTTTTTTTCAACTTTCCTGATTCAAATAGTCGTGTTTCTGGTGATTTATGGAATCATGGACTAGTTTGGGTTGGAAGGGACATTTAAGGGTCATCTAGTTGAACTCATCTGCAACTGGCAAGGACACTGTCGTCCAGACCAGGTTGCCCATCCAACCCTGACCACTCTCAGGGATGGGGCATCTACAGATTGGCTGGACAGTGCCTCACCACCCTTGCAGTCAATAACTTCTTTCTAATATCTTATCTGAAACTACCCTCCTCCAGATCAGAGACATTACCATTTCTGTCACCACAGGTTCTAGTGAAAGCTCGCCTTCCTCATACGCCTCCTTTGAGTAGTGGGAGGCCTCAGTGAGCTCTGCCTATAGCCTTGTCTTCTCCAGGCTGGACAATCCCAACTCTCTCGGCCTGTCTTCACAGCAGAGGAGTTCCAGTCCCCTGATTATTTGTTTGGCCTCCTCTGGACCCACTTCAATGAGTCCATGTCTTTCTTGTCCCGGGGACCCAGGAGTTATTCCAAAGTACTGGAGCTCAAATAGACTCAAATCGAGTTAGATATCAAAGCATGTTGGAAAATCTCACCAAAACCTTGTTGTTTTAGATACTTACCATTTTCCATATCTTCCCTGAATCTTCAGAAACAAGGAACTTGATGGAGCTCTGCTGAAATCCACAGAATTGAGCTGCCTAATTCCCATCCAGAGCAAGGTTGCTCCTTTCTCTTACAGATTAGTATCTGAAATATAGATCCTCTTAGAGTAATTCTGTATATAACAATACTTGGCTTTCATCTCTTCTTTGACTATTATACAGCTCTTCCTACTAAAACAAATAATTGATACATCTAACTGGTTTCAGCAGGGAAGAAAGGAGTAGGTGGTCTCATTAAGAACCCTTGTTTCACAAGGAAAGCATTTCTCATTGTCTTTACCCAGAAATATAAATGACCTTTGCCACGGAATTAATGAATGTATAAATCTTTCATAATATATTTTAATGTCCTGCTGGTAGAAATCTTTATTACAAAGCAAAACAAAGCAAAAAAGATTTTTAAACAAAAAAATTGCTATTAAAAGCATACCATTCTTCTAGTTTTACAAAAAATTATTTGAAGGGTTTTTTTTTTTTAATTTTATCTTCTCTATCTTATGCAATAATAGAAGATCATATTTTATTTCGTTTTTTTAAACTATCCAAACAGCAGCCTATCTCTTTGTCCCATGGTAAATTATACCTCCAACTGAAGTTACAATACTGGCTTTTACTCAGGTGTATCTGCCAAATACCTCCCTGAAATAAATTCTGAAGCTTCGACAGTCTTCAAACTGTTCTGTCTTGAAAAGTTGTGTGAGTTGCATGTGCTTGAGCATTTTATTTTCTTATATTCTTCAGTCTGCATATCAAATCTGAACCAGAAACAAAGTACTGGCTAAGACTCCCAGGGAACTCTGGTCTTCCTGTCTGTAGCCAGAACAAAGCTGGCAGGCTTAGGACAGCAGTGGTGCCTCGTGTCTTATCTACTGAAACATTCAGGCCAGAAACTACAGGTCTGATTTAAGACATGATTTTGGTTTTCTCCATCTGACTTAATCCAAGCCTATGTCTCTAATCTCCTGGGTGAGT
>VZRR01011628.1:723609-739668 GCA_013398015.1 Oreocharis arfaki
AGCTGTGCTGTGCCGCAGTGCCAAAACGAAAGCCAGACTTCTTGTGTCAGAGACAGAGTGTGTCTAAGCAATGTGAAATCTAGGATACTTGAGTGCAAAGTCCTGAAATCTGATTATGACATAAAGATCTTATTTATCTAAATATTAGTGGACTGCCCTTTGTTTGCCAGCCATGTGCTGTACACAATTCACTATGCAGATCATGAGAAGAGAATTAGTGCCTCAAACTGGCACCAAATACCCTTAACACATGTTAACACTCAGAAACCTGAGCTTCAGTTCTTCAGTACACAGGACCAGCCAGAAAAGAAAGGCTGAAGATATTATGCAGCCTGCAGCCTGCAGCCTGAGGGGGAAGGGTGGGGGGTGCAGGGCGGTGGGGGGGGGTGCTTTAGGGACTTATTTTACTTCTCATTACCCTCCTCTGATTCTGTTAGTAATAAATTTCACTTAATAACCAAGGTTGAGCCTGTTTTGCCCTTGAAATATTTCTCCCTCTCTCCTTATCTCACCCGTGAATCCTCCATTAACCCTTTTTCCTCTTTTCCCTCCTTTTGCCCAGCTGTGATACGAGAGAGTGAGCAAGCAACTCTCGTGGGTGCCTCGCATTGTTTCACAGTGCCAGTGTCAAACCACAACAGGAACACATTTGCAGAACCTCTTACTTGAAAAAAGGATGAGAAGCACAAGCAGGAAAAGATGCAGAAACCCCCACCTTTTATAAAATAACTTCACAGGCAGAATCCAGGTACTCAAGCTTGAACCCAAGAAGGTGATACAAAAACTGAACTCAGCACTTGTTGGTTGGGCCAGGATGAGCAGAAGGAGATAGCACACCCTATCTGCCCTAAGTTAGTCAGAAGTAAAACACATGCACTCTGTCTTAGCAATGATGCCTGCTCAAGTCCCTTCGTGCCAAGAGAGGTAAAAATCTCACCTGTCCTAGTTCCCAGGATAAACACAGACTGTTTCAGATGGGGAATTGTCAAGATAGGAGATGCCTTCTCATGCCTTTGAAGCTTTGTCACTGAGGAGCAGATAATTTTTACATTATAAAATTAGGTGCCAACTGCTACTCTTTAGTCATATTAATCTACAGTTAAAATACTTATTTGTCAGTGGTTAATTTACATTTCAGAAAGGCTGTAATTTATTAATTAATTAAGTTTATAATTTATTTGTTTAATTTTTTAGATAAAATATTGGTTTTCTTTCTCTTGCATATAGGTATCTTGTTTTCACTTCTATACTTTCATTATCTCTCCTGTCTGTTGAAGGATCCTTTATTGGAAAATGAGGCTAAACACCTAAAACCAGACATATACCTACCTTTTCTCTACCCAACTCTGCTGCATGTGATACTGTTCCCATTTTGCTGCTCTCTTTTTCTCATTTATGTGACTGAAGAGCTTTTTTTGTTATTTGTTTTAATATACTTTGAAAGGCCTAACTCAGCGTGGCTGTTGGCAATTCTTACATTATTTCTACCCTTCATGACCTCTGAGGTGTACCTTTACTTGCTGATCAATCCCTTTTTTCCCTCAATTTCTCGTAAGCTTTATGCTTACTCTTAATGTCCTTTTTGAGGTGGCTATACATCCAAATGCCTTTGGAAACCTTTTCTGAAAGTTTTGTTCTCTCTTGCTTGATGTGCAAGTTTCAGATAACTTCTCACTGCTGACTTAAAGAGTTTGGAGGAATCTGTCACACTGCAAGCCCCTGAACTCATTGCTTCCATTGACTTCACTTGCTTGTTCATGTAATTTGTCAAAGTTTTCTCTTTTGAAGTTGAGTAACCCAGCTGAAGACCTGCTTTCACTTATTCTCCATTTTATTCTTATTCAGTCCATTTATGACTGCTGACTCCAAGGATATTTCACCATCATCATCATCATCATCATCATCATCATCATCATCATCATCATCATCATCATCATCATCATTATTATTGTTATTATTACTGTTATCACAGGATTAGAGAAGCGTTTGGCAGGACAGCTGAAGCAGGGGCAGTAATTCCAGCTGGGCATCTGGAAATCACATTCACGTCCCTCGTGAATGTGGAGGTCAACACCACTTCTTGTGTTTGCCAAACATTTGTATTTGTGAAAGTCATTGAAATTATTGTGCAAATGCCACAATGTCTTACAAATGGATGGTATCTATGTGTTTGTGGCACTTCTGATTGATTATAAATAGATACAGAGAACGGTGCTTTTAGGATGATCCGGATCTTCCATTCATGATTCACTATTACATTGTAAATTCAATACAGCGAAAATAAGCAGAGTTTAATGTAAAGTTATATACACTAAATATGAAAGACTTCAGAGGGTTTATAAGCACCAAAGCAGATAGACTGCCTGGCCACAGACAAAAATGAATGTTCACTTGCCTGTGAGATAAAAAGGATTTACTATTTTTCCACCAAGGAATAGGCTGAAAGTTTGATGTTTGTTGCCTGTTGGCAGTTTTGTTCTCCAAGAACCCTTTGCAGGATTGGGTCTGCTACTGTGCCACCTTGCTTCTTGTTAAATTTTCTCATTTTTATGGCAGTAAGTCAGACCACAAGTTAACTTCTTCCATGTTTGGTATGCTTGGATAATGAGAAAACTTCTAAGAAATTGCAATGAAAGGGATCATCCAAATTTCACCTTTCTTTTCTCTTATTGTTTCTACTCAAATCTCGTTCAGCTAGAAAACATTTGTGGCGAATTGAGAATAAAATTGCGTATCATCACAATCATACCTGAATTATGTAGCTTTTTTAGGGTGCTGTCTTCAAGGTCTTACTGCTTTACCTGCCCATGGAAAGGAAACAAAGCAATTTTAATTGATCCCAAAGCAATCAAAGGATCAGTCAAGACACAACAGAGAAGGTGTCATAATGCTGATAGTTCAATAGGCCTCTTCCGAAGTAATCTTACCTGTCAGAAAAGATTATTCTGAAAAAAACAGTGCATTCTTTTATCCAGACAAATAGGGGTGGAATAGGGGGGAGTTTGACAAAAAAATACAGAAGTGAAATTGAAAGACTAAAACAGACAAATGAAGAAAAAAAAAAATATATAGGCTAAAATAATATGTCTCGTAGAGTTTTTCATTTGGAGAATCCATCCATTCACTCATGTCTTTGAAAAATGCATCATTAAAGGAATGTGGAAAATTCTCTCTGGTAGGCCAAAATAACATTTGCATATTTTCCAAGTCTCTCAGCTTCATGCATCATCCCATCTTCACAAACATTTTATATCTTCAGTGGCACACTATGGGCATTTACCACTGAATCAACAAAGAGCTGAGCTCTCTCTTTCCTTTTCTGACTCCCCCACAGCCATTTTTGCTCCTTTCTGTGTGTGTGTGTGTGTGTGTGTATGTGTGAGTATGTTTTTCTTTGCTTATCACTTATCTCTCAGATCTACGGCACTGCACGGTTATCAGTGTGATAAGTGGAGACAGCCTGTCTAGCTCTGCCCAGCCTTAAAAAGACAGGTAAAGAAAAGGGGCCCGGCTAGATAAACCAGATGACATCCCAGACCTGAGAAGAGAGCCAGGGTGCAAAGCAACATCTGCTGTGGCCAGGCTGCCAGCCCAAAGCATCCATCCGTGTCTGACCAGTCACCATGGATCCTGGGAACATCAGCAAGAGCTCTATTTCTCCCACCTCTGCCATCACCTCCTCTTTCCCCTACTGCTGCCTAGAGCTTTGACAAAGGCAAGGGAAATGATCGCAGTTCTCAATTCAACATTAAATGTGAAAAGCAACCCTTTACTCCTCACTGAGGAATGATATTTGACAAAATAAGAGGCTGTAATGCCATTCTTTATTCTAAATAAAGGAATCTGGCACATTTGCAATATGTACATTTTTCATAGCCACTCAATTTTTGGTTTAAGATTTGTTTTCGTTCTTTGTGTGTTTGTGGTTAATTCATCCTATTCAGGGACAGATGCAGCGTGGATTGAAATAAGGTTTTCTCAATGTGGCTTTGAAAACAGCGTGGCACTATAGGGGTACCATCTGCTATACTAAACAGAACCAGTACAAGAGATCTAAAGCCCTGTTTTCCAACTGGTAAATAAACACTTGCTATTCATACTGTATCTAAAAATTGCGATGAATTTTTTAACATATTTTCCATCAGCTGAAATCCATAAGTCATGCTTGACTGTTTCTGTGACAGAAGCATCTTAAGATATTTTTCTGTTTTGAGTTAATTTATTCTATCTACACTAGAAAAATATAAGAAGCTATCACAAACTTTTCTCCTCTGTCATTTGTTCTCATGACAAAAATGCATAAACTGGATTTTATCCCTGGGGGAATGAGCACAGTGAATATGTGGGGGGGAGAAAGGGAATGAGATGTGAGTAGAGGTGGAATAACTTAGTTACAACTTTGATTTACAGAAGATTTCCCTATGTAAGAACAGATTTGGTTTGGAATACAACTCCTCCCATGTGCTCTTGATTTAAGCATATATCCATGCTGGGATGATACCTGGTGGCACAGCAACCCCATCCCTACCCAGTTTTTTGTTTGTTTGTTTGTTTGTTTTTTTCCTTTTTTTTTTTTTCTTCAAGGAGGAGGATAAATCATGGATGAAGCTAAAACATTCTTCAGTATGGACAAGCAGAGCAGAAGGACTGTGGACTGGGACAAACCCCAAAGAGGTGTTCGTTCAGGCCTATCAGTTCCAGCTGCCTGCCAAGGCAAGAAGGGTTAGGGAGGTAGAGCTTCCACTTCAATACAATCTTAGTCAAGAGGCACCTTCTGGAGTGCCCAGGTAAGATGCAAACCCATCCTTGCTAATACTCGAAAGCTTGATCCAAGATGCCCTGGAGCCAACATAAATACAGAAATTGTTTTCAGGGGGTGCTTGAAGCAGCGTGAACTTGCCGCACTGAAATAAATGGGATTGAATCAGTTACAGGAACTTGAAGGGTGAGAGGAGGGACTCCTGAGGGCCTGAAAAGTAATAAGAATAATAAAAAAGGAGGGGACAGCAGAGCAGGAGCTGGGTGGCAGATGTTTGCTTGCTCTGAAGAATAAAAGGAGCAATCACAAAAATCGATAGCAAGCCTTATTAAAGGTGAGCTGGGTGCTTTCACTTTGATATTTTGCTTGGTTGTATTAGGCTTAGATACCTTACAGGTCAGGTATTTCAGACCCAGCATCTCTAGAGATCCCCTGCTTGTATTGCAAAGCATTCCCTCCAGAAATCTGCCACTGTCAAATGTACTTTCTAGGCCTGAGTTTGCGGCGAGAAAGTGAGAAGAAAAGGAAAGAAAGGGGAAGAAAAGGGAAAGAAAAGGAGAGAGAGAGAAATAGAGGAGAAAAACACTAAAGATGAAAAGGAAGAAGAGGTAGGGAAAGATGAGAAGAAACGGAGGAAGGAAATGTCCCCTTATTCCATGGCAGTGTATGTCTCCTTATTTTCGATTTTCAGATTCATTCAATTTTTCTGTTGGACCGTGTGCTTGTGAACAACCTGTACAATTTCCCTAAGGTGAAAACCTCCTCTTAGATAGCTGCAGTGAATATTATCCCAGGGTCTCAAAAATGCCAATAAGAGAACAAATAATATTTGTTCATGATAGTGTTCAGTGCAAACGATGACTGATTAGTGTTACGTGTGACATCAACAGAGACAGTAATCAAGGTTACTTTAGCATTGATTTTTCACAGAGGTGAAGCCTCTTTGATGTATTACTCCATCAACACCTTCAGAGCCAAACTTTGCACATGAAATTAATCCCAATTAATTATAACACTTGTAGATAGTGCTGGGTTCTTTTATGTCGCAAAATAAATATTAATTCAGTGGCATTTTTTTTTTTTCACCTTGTGCAGCTTGTGTGACTAGGAAGGGAAAAAAAAAAACACAAAAACAACCCTATTGATCAGTGCACTGAAATACGTTAGAAAGTTTTGGCACCTGAGGTGGTCTGAGAGGCTGCTTGCCTGGAGTCAGTTTAAGACATAGTAGGGGAATTCAGGAAACTGGATCCAAATAGTTTTGACTTCACTGATACAGTCATGGAAAAAGTATTTTTTCCAATATATGAAGGGGAGTAAAGCTACAAGTTGCATATATTTTCACAAAATATGCATAAAAGAGTGACACTTCCCCACGGGGGAACCGCCTGAGGGCACTGATCAGAGGCATCTTTGCAATGCAGAGACGTAATTGTTCAGCGGTTTTTTCCTAATATTGCGGATTTTTTTATTAGCCAGAGTGATGAGTAAATTTTTGTGACTTATATTGGTCTGTCTTCAGCTGATTTCCTCTGGATGAGACAGAAGCCATGTTTATCATCTCCACTCCTTTGAAATTGACCCCAAATCCCTTTTGTGTGTGCGATACCAGTTTCTTCTGATTCCCAGAGTCTAGGATTCTAATTCTGATTCCCAGAAGTATGTGCTATGGCACTGGGAAGAAAGATGAACAAGGCAGAGAGGATTCCTGCTATTTGCTAATTGAGACACTTAATACCTCACGTTGTAATCCTCTCCTGCTGGTGCATACTGCTTCTTCATACTGAATATATAGGGAATTTTGACCGTGAAATTATACTAGAGTCTCAACTTACTTAAACTCTTGAACCCACTCAGTCTTACCCGTAGATACAATCTCACATCTTGATTATTCTAGCATGCAGAGAGTGTGAGAAAACTAAGCATTTTTTTCAGCATGTGCTGCAGATCACAAACATGGCTATAGTCAGTCTCATTTTTCACTGAGTCAAAAAATATAAAATAAAGACCAAACTAATAGCTGAAAACATTCTACTTTAAACATCAAATAAGTTGTCGAAACCCAGACTAAGAAAAGTAACAATAAAGAGTCTCTAACTTGATTAGGCTCTTTGGAACCTCATCAAAGGATAAATAAATGAGTGCTTGCATTATTACAGTAATGCTTGGATGGCCATTTCCTCACCAGATTTAGTCATCACATAGCATTATCTCAGAAACAATAAACTATTTTCTACAGCCCATTATTCACTGAAAGGAGGAATTTAAGACCGTTCTCTGCTCACATCCCAGCCTATGCTATCCAAGTGGGACCAGTGAGGAGAGTCAGTGAAACATTGGTCCTATCCTAGGGAAGAAATGCAAAGTGGTGTAGAATAGCAGGAAGTAAAAGAAAGTGACTTTGATCAGTCTCTGCTTCCTTCTAAATCAAGAGAGGAAAATCAGCTGGGGAGTAAACTGCCAGTGACTTCAGTGCACACAGGAACCTGGTGGATGAGGGTTCTGCTGCTCTGTGGTGATGGCTGTGGCAGGGGCTCTGCAGGAGCGTGTGCTGCCGCAGGCACGCAGCCAGCACTGATAGCATTTGCCTGCAGCAGCAGCTCCTGCTGGGAACCCTGTCCCAGAATACCAAGGATCATCATGATGACAAGGATCCCAGCTTCTTCAAACTCCAGTTCAATACTTCAGTGTCATCCTTGATGGGATCCTAGATAGAGGTGAAGATCAGAACAGCCTGGAAACAATGCTCACAGGCACCGATCTACACTGATCCGCTTGCTGTCAGTCTGCTTCCTTAACCAGTGAGCTGAGCCAACAGGTTTAACTGGAGAGTAGAAGAAGAGATCAAGTCCTACTTGCTCTATATTGTCTTCTTATTCCTGAACACCAATGGAGGATTTGGATTTGAATCACTGTCTTTTGCCACTAAGTAGCACAACAGGAATGGAGCTTGTTCTGTAAATTCGTGGAAGCTACAATGGAGTCACACCGATATACAATGAAATATACAATGAGAATGAACCTAGATAGGTTCATTTAGATGATGGGTACTTTACTCTCCACCCATATTGTCTGGGTGAGTGACTGCTGCTGGTAAAGATTCTGAATTCATTTACATGTTCACGCAATATCCGAAACAGTGAAGATCTGTAGGTAGCAAATAGGTTACTGCTGATAATAAGGATGATGTTAGTCAGAAATAGATGGTCTGAAATTCCACACTACCATGGCAGTAGACCTCTTGTCAATTTTGTATTGTAGACGTCTCGTTAATTTACCTCTGATTCATAGCGGTATTAACAAGAGCAGAAACATTCTGTGCATATATAGGGCATTAGTATTTTGAGTGTACCCATGTCTTAGGATTTGCATGTGAATATGGAATAATTCTATGCAAGTATGGGATGGGATTTAATTGTTTTCTCAAACAGTTGTTTTCTCAAATTGTTCTCTCCTTATCTTTCTGGAAGCAGTTCAGACCATCAAAGAGTTGTTGTTGATGAACTCACTAATTAATTTCCAATACTTAACCTTGTATTTCACTTCATTACTGGTGCTCTGTTCCCTCTAGTTTTACATTTGGTATCAGAAAGTTCATTTAGAATCCAGTCAATCTTCCGGTGCTAGCTCTGCACTTTAAATATTTTATTCAGTGAGGACACAATGGGAATAATGTTTGTATCTGTCAAGGAGATACATGAAAACTTCTGAGCTGCATTGTCTAGAGAAAAAAACTCCATACAACCAAAAAAACAAAACAAAACAAAACAAAAACGGGATGATGGGACTTTAAAAAATACCAAAAAAGCTAGATTAAGTTACCAAGATGGTTGGTTATTAAAATAAAATAATTTGTAGACAACCAACGAGTTTATAAAAGTAGAAGGGTGAAATCCTTAGATTAAGATTTTATTTCAAAATTATTTAGTCAGATAATTGCTTTTATTATATTTTATTTGCTTTAATGGTTAATTGTTTAGTTGCATTATTATCTGGGCAGTTCAGGGGATAAATACCTTCAGGAAAGACAGAAGTGGCAATTCAGTGTTTGAATGTTGGTATTGCATCTGATCATCTGCCTATGCATGAGGTACAAGATGCTTGAGGTTCAGTCTCCTTCTGAGCTGAAGGGCTTCTGGTATGGAGGGGGAATGGTGGGGGAGTGGCACAGAGAAACAGAAAATATGTTTCATGCTGGTCAGTCCCCTCCTGTCTACTTGCGTAGCTCCACTTTCTGAAACCAATTCACGTAAGCAATGAGGTCTATAAGCACACAATGAGGCTAATTAATCAACAGAGCAGTTTATGGTTGCAGCAGATTCTCACTCAGTGAAGATCTGTAAATGAAGATTAGATGCTTTCTGCTTTGTCTACAGAAATACGTGTTCTCAGACTTGGAACAAGATCAAAGTTCCTTGGAACTTCCTTGGAACAGGAAGTGCCCTAGCCAGCATTATTTCAGAGATTACAACATATCCACTGGCCGTATATTTTATGAATTCTTACTTTTGCCATTTGCACCACTACACTGTTGGTCTTTGAGTTTATGTGTTATAAAGACCATTACTGGTGACATTAGACCTTCTCTATTCATAGAACATTCAATACAAACTCTCTCTGTCTCTACAAGGTGGCCTGGGAACACTTCTGGGTTTTGAGTGAGGACGTACATCTTGGCTGTGGTTTGCCTCTAAATAGGAACAAGACCTGAATTTGAACCAGTGGTTTCACTTTCTTCCTTCCCTTCTGTGCACTGATATTCACAGAAGGACAAAAACCCAGGCAGTCCAGCAGGGCTGAATTCATGGTGGGCCTGGCCATCTTCCCAGCCTTGGTGATTTGGGAAATCAAGACCTGGAGGCATAACACTGGCTATGCCATAGGTCATTTTAGTTTGGTCTTCACCCAATCATAACGTATTTTTTCTGTCTTGAGTATGTATCGGTCATGCTATTTTGGCTCTCTAGAGGATCATCTATTATATTCTCTTCTAGGACACAGAAAGAGCCTCAGACTTCCCAGATATGATTGTGTGGGGTTTGATGCAAATAAGTAAGGAATGCTGAAAAAGCATTTCTAGTACTCTGTGATGTCTAGAAAATTGTGTAAAGCGTTAGGATGACAGGTGAGTTGGAAGGAATAGAAAAGGGATGAGAGGGTATGGAAAGCAGCATCATGATTCTGAGCAAAAACACAAAGAAGTCATGTAGAAACTCTTACTAACTTTGGTATTGAATGAGACAGTTTAGGTACAGTCTGCAAGTTTCCACTCAAAAATTTTAATATAGAGATATCACTACAATGTGTCTGTGACATCAAGAATCCCTGTTGGGTCCGTTCTTGAATGTGAGAAAAATGTATCATCATTATGTTAATGACTCTCTCAGCAGTCCCTCTGGGGATTTTTTACAATTTCCTAAAACCACTCACTGGACAAGACTTCCTTTGGGACTTTATTAGCTGTTGATACTTTTATGCTTTCCAGAAATTTTGCGGTGGAATATATTCCATATTTTCAAGCACGGCATGCAGTGTATCAGTTGTTTAAATTTTGTGTCTCAATATTTACATGCTCTGAGAAATGAGGAATCTTGTGGCTGAATTCATAACATATCAACTCACGACTTTGACAGGTTGCACCCTACATGTTTACCGCCTCTCAGGGGTCATGAAAGATTCCACTGCAGCCCAGATATACTACACATTCCTGGATCTGGTGGAGAGGAGAAGGCACGGGCTCCTTTTAAGGAGTAAGAGCAAATTCTGCTGGGGCAAAAACGATGGCTGATATCATCAGTGGTGCACAGGATGTTAGCTTAACCTGCTGGATTGAAGACAAAGTTCCTTTTCAGTTTCATAGTAAATATGATGCCACTTATAGTCCGGAAGAACAAAAATATGTAGATGAAATATTAATTTTCATTTTCTTCAGTTTTACCTTGAATTTTTACGTTTTAAATTGCGTCAGAGTAGAAAACTAGTGATTCTATCTTCCAAGTTTTAGCATTCTAGAGCTTGTCTTAACCAAGCTGGGAGGGCAGGAATATCACCTTTGACAGTTTCAAACCCCTCAACAAGAGAAATCGTGTCAGAACCATAAAACTTGGGGCAAGATCAGACACAGCTGTCCCCTAGGATCAAAATAAAAGGCTCCAATCAGATGGAAGAATTGAAGAAACATCCTTTTATCTTCACTCTTTTTTTTTTTTTTTTTTGAGCATTCAGATTTGATCTTTATTGGCATGAATGCAAATGCATATTATAAACTTGGATGCTTGAAATTGCACAAAGTGAATTTCAAATAGCATATTCATTTAGAATAATCTGAATTTGCAAATCATGCTGCATTAGTAACTCCCATAGTTTACAAAAGGGAATGATATGGCAGGAGGGATGTAATTATCCAAAGCAAACAACCAAATGAACATGCACACATTCAAAGTAAAAACAGATTACCGTGGACTCTGCAAGATCCTCATACAGGAAAACAAGTTTCACAAAATATAAAGAAATTCAAATGCCAACCATATGAAATAATAAAGATAAAGAAGCCAAACTCAGCAAATTAGTTCTTTGGAATTAGATAAATCTAATTCTATTGTTTTATAGTTTCCCACCACATGCTGAGTGTAGTCATCAGCTAGGACTGTTTATTGGTGCTTAACGACCCACTGCTGTCCATGAATCACAGTTTTACTAATACACGCATAACTTAGTAATTTCTTTCCCAGTCAAGGGTTTTACATCTCTGGGAGATGTTCAACCTTAAAAAACTGTCCAGGGATAAAAATTCAAGAGGTCTTATCCCAGTGTTTAGCTGTATCTGGAACAGATTGCCTGGGAAAGTTTTGTAAGTGCTGTTGTAATGAAGCAACTTCTTACATGCCATGAGTGTCTAAATTAACCAGAAAAAGTGTGCTATGTCAGGAAAGTCCAGAGCTGTAATCACGGTCCCTCAATGATATATATATGACTCACTGAAATATATATATATAACTCACTGATATCTATATGTCTACATCTCTCTATGTGTCTATATCTCTACATGTTTTTATACATCTCAGGGAATTATATGGACACATACGTATGTATATAGATAGACAGATAAAGGCATACTCTGTTTACCTAATTGCACAGGACACATCATCCACTAAACTCTAGATTTATGAGTTCACTGTCAGGAGCCAATACTGAGGGGCTAACTGGAGGAAAGGACCATTTTGGTTTAATTAGCTCATACGCTGTTTAACATATTGACAAGTGGTTTGCGAGAAGAGCTTAACTGTGGAAGAATTTGGGATGGCACCTAAAAGAATACCCAGTCAGGAGTGTCAGGTTTGAAATGGCTTCTGAGGAACTGTAAGAAGATCTCCTAGTGCTCCCTGGGTAAGCAAACAACTGGCAGATAAAATCCAGTAGTAATTAGTGCTCATGGGTATGACCTGGCATTTGGGGTACCTTGTTCCCACAGGCTCCATAAAAAAGATTTATATGGCATTGAATCCTTTGAGAGTCCAGGCCAAACTAAATTGCCCAAGGTCACAGAGAAAGCCTGTGGCAAAGTGAAAGACTCAACCCAGCTTTGCTAAAGCCTCCTTCAACAACTTTAAGCATAAAGCCATAATATTTTGTCCTTCGTCATGCTTAAAATTGCGGCCTGTTTGCAATTATTTGTCAACACCAAAAAAATCCACGGCCCACAGCACTAAAGAAAATCTGTTTCTATTTATCCTCACTCCAAATAAAAGTAAAATATGTTCCAGAGCTTTATTCTGGCTGGCAGGGTTCTCCCCAAACCCTCTCACCTACACATTTCCATATTTCAAACTCAGTATTTAATACTAGTGATGCAGTTGCATTTCCATAATTCAGTTGTTCAATCAAGATCCTCCACCTTTTTAAATGTGTAAGTCATAAATATGAAAAAAAAAAAAAATACTGTGTGCAATCTCTGCTGACTGAATTAAAAGTCTTAAAGAAACTTTCCATGCTATGAGGACTGTGAAGGATTTGGCAGAAATGGTGCTAACAATTAAAGCAGCCAGAGACAGATTAAATTTGCTGATGACAGCTCATTTCTGAGATGGTTACAGCAAAAGTCTGATAAACGCTTATCTGAAATTCACAGTTTTGATGAGGCTTCTGCTTGTACCAGGAGAAAATGAAACACTTTAAATAGCATGTGATCCTAGGGAAAGGTCTGCTTGGTATTGCAGAGGGAAGCTAGGCATTTCTGCTGCAGTTATGATTGTGAATTATTATAACCCTTTGTTTTCACAGCAGGAAAAATAAGTTTAAACTGTGTCTTGTACGTGAAACCAAGGGCAATTTCAATTTCCATAGAAAGTTTCAATGTTTAAGCAAAGGATGGGGGAAAAAAAAAAAAAAGTATGAGGGATATATTTGAAACAACAGAAAAATAAATGTGGGTTCTTTTTCATGCATTTAATGGGAGAAAGAATCAGCCATCTCAGTGTATTCTGAATTCTTCAACACCAGAGGTAATAACGCATCAAACAGAACAGCCCTGGTGTTACTCTGGTGTGAAGTACATGTGCACACAGGCATTACAGGAGAACTGGATAGGCCCTGAAGAATGAACTCAGTTTGTCTGAATTGCTACATGTCCTGTGGTTCCAGCACCAGAGTCCTGTACCACCAGCCCCATTGCTTTCTGTAAGACCTGTCAGTGGAAAGTTTAGCAGAAAAATTAAAACACCGTGTCTGGTCCCTTGGGCTGAGCATAAGTATGAGGATTTAATCACTCCAGTAGTTTCTTAAGGTGCTTGTCATAGGTGAGAAGCTACTAAGGTGTACAGCAGAACCATGTCACAGAAAAAAAGACAGAAATAGGTACACAGATGTTATTCCAGGCAGCAGTCAGGGCTATGGAGACATTAAATGAAATGGAGGTAACCGAAAATGAACTGAGGAGAAAAACCGTTTTGCACACATGGTACAAATAGTGTAACTCAGTGCAAGGGAATGAAAGATTCAGGCAGAGTTTTTAAAAATTTTCAGCACTTAAATGGCTAATATACCTTCTGGAGGGTTTTTTTTAGAGGACTGTCAGAAAAATATTAAACTTCTGTGACAGGAATGAGTAGGAAGAATATCAAAGAGTATTTTTTTTAAAGTAAAAGCAACATATTACTTAGGGACAATAGATACAGAAGATCTATGAAAAAAAAAAAAAAATAATCAAACCCAGCCACAAAGAAACCACTCAACTTTGTCCACAAAGGGGATTTTTGTATTTTTCTCTAAGTGACCTATTTTGACTCTGACCAGACTCATCTTGCTTCTGATCCAAGAAGACAAAACTTGTGCTTGGTAAGTTTAGGATGACTTGAGGAAAAGTGTGAAGAGTCAAGAAGAAAGAGAAGAAGAAGAAGGAGGAGGAGAAGGAGAAGGAGAAGCAGGAGAAGAAGAAGAAGAGGAAGAAGAAGAAGGTAAAAAATGAGGCAGTAATAATTTTGAAATGAAAATGCACAGTTGGTTAAAGCTGTGGCATGCAGACACCTCTTTCTTGTACTGCATTTTATATATTAGATTACTCACACAGGGATTTAACTAGAAACATATCTTTTATTAAAATCATATAAATAAAAATATGTCCCTCTGCCCTCCAGCATGTTTACAGATGCATTTATTTATTTTACAACATTCTATTTAATTAAAGATCTGCTGTTATAGGAATAAAACTTTCTGAGATGTTTATATCTCCAAGATAAAATTGGACAGGTTTGCAGTGACACAATTGACACCCAAACCCACAGTCTGCACATATGATTTGTGCAGAAGTTGGATATTGCACAGTTATCAGCTAAACAGGGGCTTACAAACTCAGCATTCAGTAAATTTGAATATCTCAGTGGCTGTATCTTGGTAGTTCTTTCCCTGTGGAAACAGGGGGATTTTAATTTTTTTTTGGAAAGCCCTTAATTTTTATTCAGTGAAACTTGGGCAGAAGTGCAAGAAGAAAATTCAAATTTGACGTGAGCTTTGTCTTCTTTGTCCCTCCAGAGAAAACACGAGGAGGCAAACTCGAATGAGTTAAACTTTGTCAGAGCCCCCGAGGATCAGTTTTTGGGGCTTTGCTCTAGGACTGCCTTTGGCTCAGGATGTGACCTGTCCATGGCAAAGAGCTTCTCCCCACATCCCGGTGGCCATTCGCTGCTCTGCAATTCTGATTCCTCTGCATTAGCATTCCCTGCTAGATCATTCCAGACCAGGAGTTCACACACTCTTCAATTACACTGAATGTGACACCTTTTCCATGAGCTTATTTTGAATAACTGATCATTATGATTTTCCTTTGGATGAAAGATTATTTTCTCCTGTGACATCATGGTTCTGTTTTGAAACCAAAATTTTTCTTCAGGCCATTTTTGGTTACAAAAAGGTATGAAGGACCCAGGGATTTAGTTTTTATTAGTGACTAGTCTCAACTGTGCCTATAGGAATTATTTTTAAAATAGTTGTCTTATTTATGATTTTTTTATGAATTGTAATTAATCTTTGAAAATCTAAACAGTCTGTCTTTCTGAAAATTAATATAAAGATTAAAATGCAAGACCTAAAAAATAGAAAATAAAATTAATATCCCCAATTTGTCAAATTGCATAGTAAGTATTATGCTATGTTTACTTTTTATTTTCTTCATAATTCTGTGGGAAGCATGCAGAAAGGATGCAATTTTTTTCAATTTTTCCACCCCAGATTAGATAAAAACTTCATTTCTGAAAATTTAAGGGAAAAGTATAAGAAAGAGGAGGTTAATAAAACCAAAAACCCACCAGAATTTAATATTTTAATATACAGTTATACATTTAATTTTAAGTTTACATTTAAGTGTGATAACATATGCATTGTAAAACACGGCAAAGTTTGTCCAGAAAATTTTCCAGAGGGATGTAAGTTACTATTTTAGATTTCTGCACGTGTTTTCCACTCTACCTCTGAAAACCACAAAAAAAAAAGTGTATTTGGAAGCTGAGTTTGGTTTCACAATAGTTCAGGCAGTGATTAAATTCTCTTTCAATTTATTTTAACTTCTGAATTCTTTTTTTTTTTTCTTTCTTTTTTTTTTTTAATGGGAAATGGAAACAAACAAACAAAAAAACCCAAAAAAACAAAAAAAAACCACCAACCAAACAAAAAAAAAACCCTAAATGGAAACCAAAATTGTGAACTAAGATTTTGGCAAGTTTGTTTCTACTTCACAAAAAAAAAAAAAAAAAAAAAAAAAAAAAAAAAAAAAAAAAAAAAAAAAAAAAAAAAAACAAACAAAAAAAAAC
>VZRR01011628.1:742177-773286 GCA_013398015.1 Oreocharis arfaki
TTTTTTTTTTTTTTTTTTTTGGTCTGGAAAGTGCATATAAAAGTATGGAAAGGTATGGAGAATCAATAGTATATCTATAATAATAAATAACATCCAGTGCTCAGCAGCTTTACAGGGCTCTGATCTGTTAGTGGGTTGTACCTCATTTGGGGGATTGACAGCAAATATTATCCTTCTCTTGATTTTTGCAGCTGATACAATAGAAGACCAGAGCTCATATAATACCTGATTTCCCAAGCTCCCAATCTTATGGATAATTGTTGCCCAGAGGGGAAATTTCTTCCCAGGCTACATCAGCAAATGGTAGGTTTATATCACAAAACATGAGGATTTATGCTCCAATCTATTCCATAGCACTATCAGACTCGAAAAACTTCATTTGAGGAGCAGAGTTAATGTGCAGTTAGCAGTTTTACTGTATCTCACCTATTTGTCCAGAATTTAGTGAGATCTCCTAAAAATATAAGTAGGACTGTAGCAAGCAGGCATTCAACCTTACTGAACCTGAGCAGAGGAGGAATTTCAACAGCAGTATATGATAGTATCATAGTGCTACTCATAGCCTCAGATCTATCAGTCAGTTGCTGCCCATCTTAACAGTGTGGATCAATATATATTAAAAATAAGTGAGAAAAAAACCCCATGAACTTTATTTTCCTTTCTGCTGAAATGAGGGCTGTGAAAAGATGACTTATTCAGAGGAATGTTGGTAAGAAATTGGGTAAGATGCTAAAACTGTTGTGGGTGCAGACATTTCTGATGGCTGTGTGGGGTCTGTGGGGAATACACTGAGGGGAATTCAGGCAGAGTAAGAGGAGCAGTTGGGATGTGTTTGTGAGCTGGCCCCAAATGCTTCTTTGCATGTCCATCAGCCCTTGAATGAGATACATCAGTGACTTCAGAGACTGGTTGGGTGCACTGGTCTGCAGTGACTCTATCAAGTGTTAATCACACAGGAGTCATCTCTGCTGCATTCAGCAGCCTAAGAGCAAAGTGTCTGTTCTGAACCAGGCGTTTGTGCTGCATAAAGAATCCACATGAAGGCACAGTGAGTTCATCCCATCTCTAAAACCGAATGGGACAACTGATCCTTTCAGGCGCTTGCTCATGTCTTTCCTACAGGGTGAGAAGGTGAGGACAGACGAGTTACTTTTAGGTAGCGAAACTTAAATGAGAAGATTCTTATACATTAAATTGTTCTGTTATGCTAATTGGCTGCATCTATTTTCTTACATACCAAATATTTCCGGAATCCTGTTGCAGTCAGCAATACGACTTGTAAAGCACTACCTAACAGAATTGGAAATACAGGAGCCTAACCTCTGATGAACACAACAGCTTTAAGCTTAATCTTCCTTGTTATCTGCCTTTGACAATACTAAAGCCAATCTGATGTTGCTCACTTTCTTCATTTCACCCCTGCTGAGGATGGCATCCAGCCATCTGCGATGCTACTGAGCTGGAAGGCAACCAATTCAAGGCTAACACAGCAAGATGGATCTGGTAAGAAACCACCACAGAAAGATTTTTTTCACCTTTTGACTTTTCTGACCTCACCATCTCTAATTTCACTATGCAACATAGAAGGGAAGAAATCTTGTTAAAATAAGATGAGAGGTAACATCAGGTCTGTGTGGAAAGACTGCATTTCTTGTATGACATTGACTGATTTATATTGGCCCTTGTGCTTGAAACTTGGAAGAATCCAGAAAGTGAACTATGGCCTTCTCTTCTAGGACAAAAACTGGTTGCCAGAAAAGTTCAACATTTTGAAAGTCTGATTATTGTTTTTGAAAGCTAGGGTCAGAGTGAAAGTTAAGGTAAGAAGGTGCTTGGTCTTTCTATAAAAAGTTCTCTCTTAGAACAACCCACCTCTGAAAAGAGATTGAATCCCAGCCCATTGCACAGCTTTTCTCATTTTGGGTGCTTCAGTGCTATCACTTTTTACAGTCTGTGATTGAACCACTTTTTTATTTAACTCCTCTGCAAAGCAGCCTGGACAGACCCTTTAGACAGTTGCAGTGACAATGGTTTCCTTGGAGAACCAGTCCACTTCGCCACTTCTAATCTAAGGAAGAGATCATCTTCATTTAAGAAAATCATGTTGAAATGTGAGACTTCACACCCTGAGACTAATTCTATATCAGTAATATAGATAATTCTATATCAGATAGATATCAGTGATATAATCTCTTAATCTGTATTAAATCAACATGCATGCCAATTTACCATACCTTTTTCTCTTGGCAGCCCTACTTGCCTTACAAACCGCTGACATATCCAAATGAACCAAATTAATTGGTGATTGGTGTTTAATAGTCACCAACATGCAATGCAGAAGAATCCCTGCATATCGAATCCTGTGCACCTTGCAAGATATCAAATTTATTTTCCTATTTTCCATAACCTATGAATCCTTATTAAGCAAACATACAAACCAAACAAAAAACAAATACCACCAGTAAAACCACAACTCCCCCAAGAACAAAAAAAAAACCCTCATAAACAAACACAGAATACCAAAAAAAAAAAAAAAAAAAAAAAAAAAAAAAAAAAAAAAAGTAAAAAAAACCACAAAACCAACCAAAAAAAAAAAAAAAAGGTGAGAAAAGAAAATCAATAACTTTCCATGTCTCCACGCATACACTCTATTGAGCTTTCAAATCTAATGACAACCACTGTACCTGTTGCAAAAAGACTTCAGTCTGGGTTTGGGGGGGGTTACTACCGTTTTCAGGATTATGTGGTCTTCATTTTACTATATGCAAAACCATCCAGAGACATCACTGTGGTCCAGCCCCTGAAGAGCACTGTATTTTTCACTGCCCTGAAGAAGTTGCACTTTATGCAAAGGAATTGTTTATGTCTTCACTTTTAAAACAGAAAACTGACTATGTAAGGAGCAGAGTGATAATGCCATGGGCAATGTAGGACAGAGATGGTTTTCCTGCTTTTATCCATCCCTGTTCTCATATGCCCTGGTAAGTCTGAGCCAAGGCAGTTAACATGTATGAGCTCATCTCTTTTCTATTATTAACTATTATTAATTAAACACTGGTAGGGCCATCAGAAAGTCTGAGGGTCTGTCTCCAAAAGAGAGAATCACCTTCAGCTCCTGCTCAATAAGTTAATTACCAGGAAAGAAGTGAAATAAAAGGCAAAGCAATTGATAGGAAACTTTCTGCTTTACAATCTGTTCACAAGCCTTGTTTGAAAAGAGTGCAGTGAGAGTGAGATTCTCCTCTCCTAACCAGTGGGGGTGTTTGTTTTTCTTTAGCAAGGATAACAGCAGCAGAAGGTGCTAGTACAGTGGTCCAGGTTCATATTCTCCTTTTAATAGATATTAATTACTTCAGGACACATGTTCCAATATTCAGATCTAGCTTGAAACTTTCATTCTTCCATTCTCTCTCAAACTGCTCCTTTCCCTAAGGAAAAGATGACATCTTCCCCTGGATGGAGCTGTGCTGGAAGCTCTCCACTATTCTGCCTTGGTTGATGGCCTGCTTGGCATTGGAAAGAAACAAAACAAAATAAAACAAACAAACAAAAAAAAATCCCCAAAACAAAACCAACAACAACAACAAAAATTGAAGTGGGCTCTTTGAGTAAGAATGCTCATTTTGCACATAGCCTTTGGCACCAGCAGGCATCATTTGCACAGAACACGAATATTTTGGAGGCAGGTACAGAGAAGAAAAACATATTCTTGATTCCTTTTCCAGTACACTGTGGCTGCTGAAGATGCAGCCTTTTTGTGATAAGACTAGGGGCAGTCACTTTCAAGAAAATTTATTCCCTGGAGGCTCATTTATGCTGGATAATTATGCTTGCAGTTATTTTAAGATAAAGTTCATCATGGAATGCTATCGTCTTGTAAATCTACAGTGACACCTTCATTATCTCAAACCTTACAAAGACATTTGGAAGAAGATCTTCACAGTCCCCGATGGGGGTTTAGTGTTAGACTGTCAATAAAAATGCCTAATTTCCATCTATGCTTTTTGGAAATTTTGTCCACATGGATTACAGATATGCTAAAAAAAAAAAAAATAAAAAAATCAGAGATATGAGGAAGAAAATAATGGAAACAAGGTCTTTGGTCTCCAAAATGATCCAGTTTGTCCCTTTTAAGTTGGAGAAAACATGGTGAGCTGTTAAGTTTATAATTAAGTAATCAGTAAATGTGTAACTCATTTATAATATCCCAGTTGTGCTGTACTTGTTAATTGTTAAACACGAGAACAGGAACAGCGACTTTAAGGTTTTGTGTTTAACATACATTTCGAAAATTTAAAGTATGGGAGGATTTTTTAGTATTGATTCTGCCAGACCTTCTAAATGACCTTGAACAAGCCACTTCATCTTCTGTGCCTCCTCTTCCATCCTGCTAAATGGAGGGGATAACTACAAAAGGAAGGAATTAGGAGGATAAGAAACTGTGCACAGACTGGGGAACTGAGGACTATTGAGTGACTGATGTGGAGTGAAATAAGCATCCAGTGTTACAGGTGTAGTTAACCGATGTTTCTACAGCATAGGGTGAAGAATCTTTCAGACCATGTATATATTTTTTATTCAGTAGGAACACATTTGTTTTGATTGGGTTTTGCTTAGAGATAGTACAGCTACATTTGTTAGGAGGGGTCACTTTTGCTTAGACAAAGTCGAATGACTTTGTGATTACACAGCTAAGGTCATGTAAATCATGCTATCACGAAAAGATGCTTCCATTGTGTCCTATTTCCTTGCTAAGGTCTGTGACAGGCACAGGTTGCCCAGAAAAACCTGTGGATATCCCATCCTTGGAAGTGTTCAAGGCTGGGTTTAGTACGGCTTGGAACAGCCTGCCCTAGTGAAGGGTGTCCCTGCCCATGGCAGGAGGATTGGAACTAGATTATCTTTAAGGTCTTTTCCAGTCCAAACTTTTCTATGATTCACGGGTCTGTAAGGTATGGCACTGTCATTGTTGGGTATTGCTGGGTTTTTTTCAGCACCCAAAGTCACTCATATCTGAGATATAGGTGTCTTGTATGAACTGGCATGAGATGTACGAACAGTCAAAAAAATAGCAAACCTCGCTCCACCTCCTGAAAATACTGGAAAGAGCATCTTTTTTTTTTTTTTAGTAGATTTTGGTTCCTTCTGGTTGTCATAGAAGTACCACTAGTTAGAACCTTCCTCAGGACATCCCAGCATTTTCTTTTCTGTCCTGACTAGAACCAAGGGATGCCATAGAAAACACCCTTAAAGGAGTTCATTCAAAGTTATGTACTTCAGAACACAATCAGGATCCATGGAGAAGTGATGCTCTTTGTATATTTCCTGCTTATATATTAATAAAAATTACCTTAGAAATGGCTGACTTTGCTAATGCTTCTGTTGCATGTTTTACATGACTCTCACTTGTACTGAGAGGTCACTAACGCAACTAGCAGAGCATGCAGCAGGACTTACAGACATGAGGGATAATTAAGCAACAAAACAGGAAATAATTTTCAGGATTTCCNATACTGGGTCTTATGGCAGAACAGCACAGGGAACTTCTAAAATCCAGGGGTCTGGCAGCATAAGGACATGGTGAAGCAGGTTGTGGGGCAGCCATTTCGTGCCTGGCAGTGGATGAGGGCTCTGTTCTTCAGCAAATGCCTGTTGGGATGCCACGACTTCCTCTTGCATTGCAACTGCAGAAACTCATCGAGGCCCAAATCTGTAGCCCATGTCAAACAGGCCAGAACTTATGCATAGGCCTGAGTTGTTTTTTGGGTGTTTTTTTTGTTTGTTTGTTTGTTTTTGAGTTTTTATAGTCAACAAGCACTGAGCGGCACGTTGCAAAACAGTGCAGCTGGTAATCAGTTCAATGAGAGGGGGTTTACAGGGACAGAGATGTTCATTGCTGAAGTGAGGTGTCAGAGTCATTAATTGTGCTCTTTCCTAAGGTTTTTACAACTAATTCCACTCTTCTTTTAAGAAAATCCGTTCCTGGAGGTGAAACTGAGCTCTTGTAGACTATACTGATGTCAGGTATGATGTGTACGCCTCATCACTGCACATGCCACACAGCTCTGTATTTCATCTGCATTAGCATAGGAATAACTGCATGACTTCATTAGTTATGCAGATTAATCACTGACTCATGCTAGTAAGCTTCTGTAGGGGACTTCATAACTCACCTGTTCATAAAACAGCGGAAAAAATTCCAATGGACGCTTCTAGATATCCTTTGTCAGATGGAATCCACTTTTTTATGGGAGTCTCCATCTGAATATCATTTGATGCGTCCAGTGTCAGTTCTCACCATCATGTTATTTTTTATACCGGGTTCAGACCTTGTTGTGGGTGCTGTCTAAACCCATCACAAGCCCTCAGATATGACAGTATATTGTTTCATGTGGCTATAACTATAAAGAAATATAAGAGGAAACATAAAAAATGCTTTCTCAGAAGGAAGTGACTGTTTTACACTGTCAAAATAGCTAAGGCGATATTAACTGTCCAGAAACGCGGGAGCAGGTTCTCAGGATTTGGAACACTGAATTTTAACAACATATTTCTGTGGGGCCTTGGGTAAGTAAATATATTTGACTGCATCTCTGTCTACTAAAGAAGAATTAAACACTCCTTTTCATGAAGGACTGGGAGACCCAGCTCGGGTACTTCCGTCTCAGCCTTCACACAAGCAAGACAATGACAGGGAAATAATAATAAAATAACAATAAAAGACTCACACCTTTCTTCTCTGGATAGAAGAGTTTACTGTTTAGTTGAAAGTATCATTATGCTGAATACCCCCAGGCAAGGCTTTCATAAAATATGTGCATGTGTAGAACTTGCAGTGATAGAAACAGTGTCTGAACATGTTCCAAATTGCATTGTAATTAAATTTGGTTCCAGAAGCCTGGTGTTCCAGAGCACCAGTACTCTCAGTGCCACCCACCAAAGCCAGCAAACATCTACTCACTTTTTGACTTACCTAGCTGCCATTTTGCTCTCAGGTGTATTTTGCCTAGAAAACAATCTGCCAGCAACTCAGCAGTTTCAGCACAGAAGGTGTCATAATTTGCCAGTTACAATGGAGACAAAGAATGCTCAGATTGTTACGAGTACAATAAGAGCTCTACTACACCATGGAGCCAGGACCATTCTGAAGGAGAGAAAAATAAATACTTAAAAGAAGACAGTATTTTGTCTTTTTTATCTTGTCCTATGCCCTAGCCAGCAGTAACATTCAGGAATGTCAAAAATAGCCAAATACTTGGACACCCCAAAACCCCTGATTGATGAGTACGCATGCAGAGGGAATGGCTTAGGTTTTTTGGGAGTGCTCACAATATTTGTTCATTTTTGTATAGTAGTGATATTGTTACTATTGTTTCTGCTTTTCTAGGAGGCAAAAACAGAAAAGGAAAATATACTGGAGTAAAACCCCAGATACTTAAGAAGCTGGTATGATAACTACGTATCTCTGTTTTGTTTTGTTCTGTTTGTATTCACTGACACACAAAAAAAATGTAGACAAGTGTTTGCTACAGAAAGGATCTGAGAACTTAGAGGTTTAAAAAATGTTTTGATGAAAAATTTCTAAGCAGATGAAGTGGCTACGCTGTTAGTAACATACTTAATACTTTCACGTCTCCTTCCTAAAAAGATATTTTCTGTTCCAATCTGTATGCAGAAGTATGCATTGGAGAATGAAACGTTACTGCATGGTGTATATATAAAATAAATGAAATACCGTGTCCATATTTAATACATATTTGAAGTTACTTCAAGTGCAAATTCAGGCACCAGAGAGTGCACCTATATGGATAAACTACAAAGAGTCAAAAGACAGGCTGAAGCACTGTCACGTAATCATCTATACTATTTAATTTTTATCATGCTTATGGCACAAGTCTGGCTTATACTGCATGCACTCTCCCAGCCATTCCCTAAACAGGGATTCAAAGGCAAAAAAGAGTATTCCCAGGTGTGATCATGAGCCATACCACCCTGTTTTAGGATGGGCAGACAGGAGGAAGAATGTTTAGAGGTGAGTACTCAAAATGAAGCAGTTGATCCTGGTCCTTTCTAAGATCTAATTGCCGTAGGGACAATGATTTTAAGTCCAGCAGTGCCATGAACAGCCAAGGATTGTGCCTCTTACAGGAATGAGACAACAGTTGTCAGGAGGCCATATATATCAGTTCTGGCCTGAGGCTGAGGTCCTGCATATTCACAGTACCAGATGATGGCAAGACTGCCAGTCCCTAGACTGTCACAGCTGGGGCATCGCTATGACTCCACGTTGCTCTGTCCTCATGTGTGACCCGACCTGACCTGACCTGGCCTGACAGAGCCCTTTCACTCACCGAGTTTCTTTTTCCCTGTATAGTGCTGCCAATCCTCCCCAGAGCCCCACCAGTAACTGCACTTGAGCTTGCATTCACTTAGCATTATCTTGTAGATAGCCCTCTTTCCCCCCGAAAATTACTAATCTGTTCAATGAGTGTAAACCCAAATCTTTAGCAAAGTTTAGCATTGGCTTATTGCAGAAAGAAATGCTGACTGATTTCAGGAGAAAGTTTCATTTAAATGAATGTATTTGACTTTGCAGCCTTTTGCATTAGTTCAACCAATTTGTGTTCAAATGACACTTGAAATTAAACCATAATATTTTTTAAAGGGCTTATCAACAGGAGTACAAATATCAGCATTTGGTCCTGGATAGGACTCTGGACAGCCCTGTGAGCTGGGATCAATGCTCAGGGCAGGACTGATCTGTAGAATGCTCAATTAGAGAAAAAAAATTTCAAACTTAATCATAAATGAACTTGGGAAAACTCATAAAAGCAGTTAATATTTCTTCATCAGTAAAGTGGTAAATTTCAGTCTCCGTAGGGTGTCTCTAAGCCAAAACTCTCCAAAGTCTCTGAAGGCAAATCATTACAAGTCAAGACCAGAGTTTAAAATTAGAACTTGCATCTTAGCTCCCCACTCTTCCATGGACTTTCACTCTCTGAACGACTGTATAATGGTGGCCAAACACTGGGACAGATGCCCTCTGCCTATAAGTGTGGACAATGACCTCTAGAACATGCTTTGACTTTTGGTCAATCTTGAAATGGTCAATGTGGTGGGTTAGTAATTCGTAGGTCCCTTCCAATCAAAATATTGTATTGTATTGTATTGTATTGTATTGTATTCTATTCTATTCTATTCTATTCTATTCTATTCTATTCTATTCACTGTATAATAACACCGTAACAGTTTTGTACTTTCTTAGAGTAGACTAAGTGCCTGTACTTGCAGTTTTCTTGAGTTCCCTTATCCTCTCTGATCTTGCTTCTCACTCCCAGCTCCAAAGCGAGACCACAATTCCTTTCCAATTGTTTCTGCTGTTGTTCCTGTTAACATTTGTTTTCGTCAAACAATATCAAGGAATGTCTGGAAAATCAATGTTTAATAAGTTACAGTAATGTTTTCAATTTCCTGTCATCTGCTTTAATGTACATGTGTACCCTGTCATTTCTCATCGCTTTATAAATCCATCTTGTTATCAGCAAGGTATAACTTAATGTACAGCTAACTCTTTCCTAGGTGACCTTAAAACGTACACTACAGGGGATGCTTCGCAGAGGAGTCATTCTTTCTTTGCAGTGAAGGTGACAGAGGGAACAGCTTGGAAGCTGCGGCACAAAACTTCAGCAAGGACTTTTACACTTGGGTACACATCCTTAGGAAAAAAAAATACTGCTTAGGCAGAAGATATTCATTATGTCTGCAATGGTGTGATCACTTTGTACTGGAAGAGTATTTGCCTTGTAAAAGTAGAGTCCTAGGGCTTAATCAGACAAGGTCTCATAGCATTGTCTGAGGATCTGACCTTTAACATTTGTTTTTTTTTCTTTTCCCCCAATAAAAATTATGATTACTTTGTTATGCCTTCTTCTCTGCAGTGACGTAACTGATTGACAGAAAAAATACGAAGAAATGAGGCTGTGATGATTTACTTCAGTGTTTCCACAAGCATTGCCTTGAGATGTTGCTCTATGTGACTAAAGCTTGAGGAGGCAAAGAAAAGTAGAGGGTGAAAGATTGCATTGCTACGATGCAAAGAGAAAGAAATAAGGAGAGTAGCGGGAGGGAAAGCAAATTAAGAGGGATTTTGCTATCCTGAGGAGATTGATCCAGTCATCTGTATGCATCCAAACAGTTCAGTTCATCCTGTCTGGATATTGTACGTTGTCAGTTTCCTCAGACCAGAGCAAGTTTGCTGTGGAGAGCACCCCTAAAAATGGAACAAGTGATGTAGGGCTTCAGACCTCCTGAGCAAAAGTCCTTGGCTCAAGTCTCCGCCGTTTGGATGTTTCATTGGCCAGTCACTGCAAGTCATTAAATCTCACCAGACTCAACAGCATGGCCTATAAAAAAGGATGGGGACACCTAAATGGTGGTGCTGGCACTCAGCCCATAGTCTTGTTTTTTCAGTGGTTCTCTTAGACACTTGTTACTCTTGGTAGTGCTTCTCTCATTCTTGTTCTTTTTAATGGCTTTAAATATAATTGCTGGAGCCTGCAAATGTCTCCCTACGTACATATGTTAAAGTCTTAGGTCAGCCTTTTTGCATGCATAAAACTCTCTAGACCCAGATTTAATGAAGGCTTGGGAAATGGAAAAAGCGGAGAAGTAGTGAATCTGGGAACAAGGGCCAGCCCACTCATCCCAGTCCTGAAGACACCGAAAAGACTGTGAACTCCCACATAGATTTCTGCATTCAATTCATTACCAGTTGGTACTTAGAGATAACATTATGGAAGTTTTTGTTTCTCCACTTGGCTTTAATTGCCTTCCTTATTAGGATTTATCTTTCTGATATAGCAAAATATTATTTCAATAGATGCTGCAACGTTATGCAAAAGAAGTTGAAAATTATTTCCCATAGAACATTATTAATGAATGTTTATGAGTTTCAGTGCAAGCAATTTAAAGGGCTCAGAAGATACCTTTCTTAAGAGCTCAATTCAACACCATACACGTTTGGTTTAAAATAAACTAAGCCCCGTGTTTGGGGTTTTCTTTCTTTTTTTCTTTCTTTTTTTTTCTTTTCCCCCTTCCTCTGGAATATATGAAACTGTTCTTCAAATGCTAACTAATCTATCCAATTTCATATTGAAGCATGAATGCATTTTAATTCACTATTCAAACTGTTGTAGCAATGAATATTTCTGCATCCCTAGCAATATGTTGAAAGAGAGCTTTTTGCTGTTATTAAAAAAAAAAACAAAACAAAAAACTTCTGCAATTTCTTTATACCGTCTGATTAAAATCCAATTAATTACAAACACAATTAAACCTTTCTACCACAGTTTGCAGAAGAGGGTTGATGGAAGTAAAGTTGTCAATCAAAGATCCAATAGGGAGCAGTAACTTGTCATCTACGTAACTTTTAACCAGTAAAAATGTTAAGCTAAAATACTACATTAACAGTGTATTGCTGTATGCAAGTTTATTAGGAAATATCTCACTTCTTTGATTGTTGTTCTGCTTATCATCATATCAATACAATTTTGTTTATATGGCACCTTTCTTGACAAAGTCATCCCAAGGCATTTTCCAACAATAAATGTACATATAATAAAAAGGCAGTTGAAAATACAATAAAAAGAAATTAAGCACTAATGTACAATCCAATCCTATTGTGAAGTCAGTGCTGCCAAAGAATAATCTGGTGGCACCCAAACTCTTTTTTAAATTCTTGTTTTATTGACATCTTGAAATTTTATAAAACCAATAAAATGCCTAGACAGAACAAATAGGGAATATACATAATATATATCAGAATTTCTCTCAGTCCATGCCGTCAATTGGCATAAATCAGCAATTCCTTGCTGACTTCTATAAAGCTGTAACAAATTATGATTGGGTCCATTACATGTTGATTTAAACTTAAAAGACAGAATACATTTCTTATCGTTTGGGGGTTTGAAGTTGATACTAGTCGCAGACAGGTCACATCTTTGTTTCTTTGCTAACTGAAAGTTCCCTGGAGGATGTGCATGGAACTTCTTCTCCAAAGGGCAAAAAAGCAGGAGTAAAGTTCTGTTTCTTATCCAGGCTTTGAATAGATGTTGCGGCAGACAGCTAAGCACCATGCAGCCACTCGCTTGCTCCTCTGCATGGGATGAGGAAGAGAAATTGAAGGGTAAAAGTATGAAAACTCATGACTTGTATTAATGACAGTTTAAAAAACAAACCCCACATGTGCAAGGGAAAAAAAAAAAAAAACAAAAAAAAACCCCAAACAAAACAAAACAAGGAATGAATTAATCACTTCTCATAGGCAGACGAGGGTTTATCCATCCCCAGGAGAGTCGGGTTTCCACCACGCACAATGGTTACCTGGGAAGACAAATGCCATAACCCTGAACATCCCCTCTTCCTCTTTCCTACAGGTTTTATTGTTGAGTATAATGCCATATGAAATGAGACATCTCCTTGGACAACTGGAATCAGCTATGCTCGGTGTGTCCCCTCCTTGGGCACCTCCAGTTAGGTCACTGGCAGAGCAGAGTAAGACACAGCAGCCCTGGATGCGGTGTGAGCACTGCTCGGCAGCACCTGAAACATGAGTGTGTTACAATCCAAGAGAGTTTTTGACATCAAGATGTCTCAGGCTGGAATTTTGTCCACAATCTTTGCTTCTGGCTTGCTTTTATAGAAAAATTTAACAGAGGCAAATTCACCAAGCCCCCTCACTGCCCCAGCTCTGCTCTCGTTTTTTGTGCTGTCCTCAAACTCACGACTGTCCTCTGACACCTCTGAGATTGCTTACTCCCCGCACTTTTCATTTTGTCCCTACTTCTGCCCGCCTCTTTGGAGTATGGGACTACAGGAAAAGCAACATGACTAAATCCAGTTCAACCCACAGAAAACTATAACTCATGTCATCTGCTCTGGGACTATCGGAAGTGGATGTAGCATGTCCCAGTTCAGTGAGGAGAAGAACCTACAAGATTTGATGGCTTCAATGCATTCTGGATGTTTTTTATACTAGTCACTGACAAGAAACTGGGGTATAGTTATGCATGTGCAGCCAGGCAGACAGCCTAAGTTTGAGAAAATATGAAAATCGTAGCTTAAGAGCTGTTTAGAAAAAGAAAAACAAAAAAAAAGCACAAAAACCTCCAGACAATTTTGAATGTCTTTTTTAGCATATTCATGTGCTTATCCTTGATTGAACTCAAGTGCACCTTAGTGGTAAGTATGCCTTTGAATAGTTTTGCTAGTGCTAAAGCTTGTAAGCCCGTATTTACATTTTTTCTTTCCCCTAAATGATTGGCCCAGGCCACTTGTGTTCCTATCTGAAACCAACAGAAGCTAACAGCGAGACTTGCTCTCTCAGATTTCCATCTTCACCCTCTGATTTAGTCCTTGAGACACCGTGTGTAGTCAAAGGTGAAAAACAAGGCATTATTTCTTTGTCTCAGAGAGCTGTTTTAGGGTGAGGTGAAGCTTACCTTTATGAGCTCCTGTTTTTTTGTTTTTTTTTTCCCAACTATAAAAGGAACCTATAAGACTATAAAGGGAATCTAGTGCAAGTCAATTCTATTTAGATGTTTACATTTAGTCAGTATCTTCAACTCCTACTGTGTAAAGGTGAGGAGGAGTCACTAGACAAAGATAAAATTTTTTTTTTTTTATCCAGACATTCCTCTGCTCCAGCCCTGAGGCTGTCCCCCTCCCCCATGCCTTTTTAAACAAAAGGATGTCACTTTTCACTAGTGGCTAATTCAGTTGTGAGGCAAAGCGAGTGACTGGGAAGGGTGTAATAATTACAGCACAATGTGATGATCCTCTAGTGTATTCCCTGAAGAAGTATGATCTCAGAGAATTTCTGCTAGGCCCTCTTCAAGTAATTACTGTCAATTCATGCTTATCTGCCAGTTCTCTCTCCAGGTTTTCTCTTCCTTGCCTTCCTTAGTGAAGATACTGGTTCTGACAAAAGAAGCCATTTGTCAGGGAGCTGGCATGCCAACTTTTCCCTCCCATTCTTTGCTGAAATTATGCGAGAGATTACAGTCCAGCCTGAGCCAATATGTACCTTATCACCTAAATAATAGAGCACATAATAATCAATGTCAAATGGACATTGGTGCTAGCAGATACAGCTACGCCGTTCTCACAACTACTTCTGGACATCTTCATTTTCAACATGGGAAGTCACAGAAGGCTTTCGAATAGATCACCAAGGCTGATTCAGTAATTGCAAATTCTGTAGCTGTAACAGTCTAGAGGAGGATTTTGAACGGAGACTCTTCTCCTCAGGGGCCATACTGGAAGGGAGGAGTCTCCTCAAGAAATATTTCAAAAGATGAATGTTGCCTGCACCTAAAAGAGCAAGGGATAGGTTTTCTTGGGCTTCCACAGTGATGAAGTTGATTTCAGCTGGCTTGGCATGGAGTGAAATTACAGCCTAAGCCTTGTCTACTCTCCCAGGGTTTAGGCAGGGGACCTTTGACTTACAGTTTTTGTGCAAGCTTGATTCAGGCAACAACAAATTAAAATCCTCTAATGACTAAATACAGGGGGATTCCTGCTCTAACCACTACATTATTTAATTTTAAATTCTTGAATGGAAAATGGAATTGGCTCCGACTTCCTGTGAAAGCAGCGAAAGGGACTACTATTTAGAAGGTTTAACCGTCTAGTACTGCAAAGAGTAAATCTACAGGAATAAGAAAAAATCATCTGGTGTATTCATGTCCTTTTGACAAAATCATAAGGGTTGTGTAATAACAATTTATTTGAATGAAAATTCCCATTCTCTTTTCTTAGACTGCAGACCAAACATGAAACTCTTCAGTTCTCTGAAAGTCTACGTGATCTGAGATTCTAAGCATGAATTCTGCTTGTCTGCAATTTCCAGTCTCTGTGTGAGCATGCCCTAAGAACCAAGTGAATTTCGGGATACATCTCCACTATTTTGGTAATCCTGCAGCTGTGATGGTGCAGGACATGAGACTGGATCTATATCTGGACTGGCATGTCCCACTGCTAAGCCATCTTCTCACATGTACCTGTGCCACTAGACAGGGTTACACTTAAGCAACTGAATTGTCATTGTTCAAGAGATTGCTCCTCTTTCCTAATGTGCGATGTTCACCTTGTACTGCTTGGTCAGTCTTCACCACACAGGGGAAACAGAGTCAGTCTCCTTGAAGAAATACGCAATGTGGAATTTTCACCCTTTTCACACATTAAGAATACATTTTAGTTTCCAGGCTATATGTACAACATGTGAAGGGTAAAGTAAGAAGGAAATAGGAGAAAGGTCGAACTCCTTTCCCTGACAGTTTGAAGAGGGTGCTTTAGCTTTATCAGATGCTAGCATTTGCCTCAGGATTTGGGCTTATTATGAGCTTGATTTAACTGTCAACAAATTGATCCAAAACCACTGTCTTCCCCATACTAGTACCTTTAAGCCATGTAGTCTCTCTGGAGGATAGGTCCTTTTTCATTTGTGTGTTGTGGTTTGCTTTCCCCTCCCTCCCCTTCCCTCCTCTTTTTACCCCCGGCACTGTCAGTAGTTCACCCAATAACTTACTTGCTACCACATTTTCTAATTTCCTAGTATTTGGTGGCTGAAGAAATTCAGCAATGCCCTCTGAGGACTTGCACAAACATGTCACTTCTTCGCAAAACATCCCCTGATTTTGTCAGTTGCATGAGCTAATGCCAGTGAAACTCCAATGCTTTGGAAGAAAATCCAGGGGCACCTTGAGGGGCTTATTTTTTATTTTTTTTGTGAAGTTCAAGATGATTAATTATATGGGACTCAAGATATGTAAAAGTTATCCAAGTTTTCACCATTAATCACATAAATGAACAGAAAATAATTAGTTCGTAGTGACTTTCTGGCTTATTATAATCAGCCCAACTCAAATCGACTTAGCCCAGAGAGCCAAATATAGCAAGGAAAAAAGCTCGAGGCATTTTTTCGCTATGTGTTGCCTGTTATCACACAGTGAGGTTTCTGTTCAAATGATGTGCCTTATTAAGGCAGGCGAAACCCATTTAAACAATGTATCAGAAATGCAGACAAGCTGCAGAAAAATACATGTATAAAGGGTATATTTTTCTTGAAATTTATTGATGGCTAAGCCTGCTAAAACTTTAGAAAATGTGTTTTCTAAACCACTGACATTATGTTTCTCTAGTAACACAATTGGGTTTTTTTGGTTGTTTTTTTTATTTTATTTTATTTTTAATTTTGCCGTCACTGCCTTCTCCCCTCTTACTTCTCTTTGTAATGGACTTGAATAATGGCAATTGTTCCCCTTTATTTTACTGGCTTAAACCATGTGCTTATTAAAATAAATGTTATCATTACCCTTTTTATTTTATGATTAGCAATTTTTTATTTGATTGCCAACGCTTTTACTGTAGGCTTAAAGTCTTGAATATTACATGTGATTGAACAATAATAAAATGGAAAGATTTGGATATGATTCTTTCTTTCTTTTTCCTAATAAATACAACTTTAATTCTCAGAGAGCTATTCTAAATGTGGGAACCCCACGTTAGTTTAAATTGTTGTTTTTTCTGTCATCTATGTGAATATGGAACTTCATGATCTTTGACATTTTCAGTTTGCATGATATCATAAAATTACAGGAACATTGAATCATTAGGGCTGGAAAATACCTTTAAGATTGTTGAGTTCATCCATTCCCCCCATCATTGCCATGTTCACCTCTAAACTATGTCCCAAGTGCCACATCTACACATATTTTAAATCCCTCCAGGGATGGTGACTTCACCACTGCCCTGGGCAGCCTCTGCGAGGGCTTGACCACCCTTTTGATGAAGAAAGAAGTTTTCCCTAATACACAATCTAAACCTCCCTTGGCACAACCTGAGGCTATTTTCACTTGTCCTGTCCCTTGTTCCCTGGAGCAGAGCCCAACCCACCCCTGCCTGCACCCTCCTGTCAGGGAGTTATCGAGAGTGAGGAGGTCCCCTCTGACCCTCCTTTTCTCCCAGCTAGGCCCCTCAAGATCCCTCAGCAGCTCCTAATACATTGTGAGGGTGTTCCAGATCCTTCCCCAGCTCTGATCCTTTCTCTGGGCACGCTCCAGCACCTCAAGTCTTTCTTGCAGTGAGGGGCCCAAAACCGAACACAGGATTCGAAGTGGCTGGGACTGTTGGTAAGTGATGGAAAATGGCTCAGAACATTTCTGATAGTTCTCTCAGTCCCCTTGAGTGGATCTCTTCTGGTCCCATAGGCACACACACACACATCTTAGTGCAGTATCAGGACACTTCCCAATTTCCCTGAGATTATGAGGGCTCTGTTCTTCTTTCCATTCCTGTTTTCCAGCTCAGGGTGCCTGGAGAATAGTTCTCACTATCAAGGACTGAGGCAAAGAAGGCAATAAGTACCCCAGCCTTTTCTTTTGTGGCTGTGTTTACCCCTATCATTCAGTAAAGGATGGAGGAATATTAAATTGTACTAAGTTTGTATCTCAAAGTTTGGAAATCATGGTGTCATCGGGCTGCTGAGACAGACATCCTGTCAGGTGAGTTTTACAGCCAGCACACTTAAACAGGTAAAGTGATAAATTTGTGAGTACAGAGGAGGGTTGTCAGTGTTACATGTCACTAGAATTGTGATGTTGAGTCAGAAAAGAGGCATAATTGGGTAAAAACTCAGGATCCCAGAATCTTCTGTGGCATCAACAATGGAGAGGCAGGGCTCATGAGATGTTTCTTCTGATAAATTTTTGCCCTGTAATTTCACGCTGGTGATGCAGCAACCATTTCCTCTGTTTTGAATTATTATTTTTTAATGTTTTGAAAAAAAAAATTCCTCTGTTTTGAAAGCTGCCTGGAACTACAACATGCAACTAGGACAATTTAAATTAAAAATTTTGTCTAAAGGTAACATAGCTCAAAGGCTGAAATGAAATCTGGTCACAGTCATTTTCTAAGCTAAAGAAGCAAAGTCAGTGTATGCAGACTCCAGCCTCACAGGGTAACAGTATGGTAGAGGAAAAGAGGTGGTCAGAAGCTTCAACTTCATCCTCTACATAAAATTTTCAAATATGAACTTTGAAGCAATTATGTAACCCAGTATTACACTATTACAGAAACAAGCCTGTTAATAAGATTATGTAACTCAGCCTCCTTAAATCTATCTACCTCTGTTTGAAAAGCTGGTTTTTTAATTTTTTTTTTTTTTTTCCGGTTTATTCCTGTACTGTGTAGAAGAGTTGTCAGTAGTTTTAGCATGGAGTTTAAAATAAAGAGCTTGGAGGTACCTGGAGACGCCGAGATGCACAGGTAGCACCTGTGCAACTACCCAGGAAATGATGAAGACAGAATATTCAGTCTTCTCTGTCATGAATTTGATATTTTCAGCCTCATACAGAGCTCAAATGCTTCCTTCAAAATAATAAAATCAGCATTCAATGCTTTTAAGTCTTCACTGTAAGAAAGACAAATGCCCAGTTTTGCTGTGGTCATCCAGAATACGAAAACGTGAAATTTGGGTGCCTTTTGATTTGGAGATTTTCTCACTTCAAAGAGTTTGATTCAGATCTCTGCACAACTCTTCTGAGGAGAACAAATACACAAACACCCCAGGAACTGGAAACAACAGCCACGTTACAGAACTCAGGAGCTCACAGTACATGAACTCACACTGATTATGTATTCCCATCAGGAAACACGCATAAGAGATCATCAAGACAAGAGCTACTTATTTTTGTAAGGGGTTTTTTTTGGTTTTTTGTTTGTTTGGTTGGTTGGTTGGTTGTTTTTTTTTTTTTTTTGGTGTCTTCCTTCTCAGTTCTCCGGTAAAGTATGTTCCAATGATTACAGAACCATATCCCTACCAAGAATGGTTTCCTAAAACAGGGAAGTGTTATCTCTTCTGAGAGAGACATTCCAATCTGAAATCTAAAATTTAGTTCACTCCTCAGAATATGTCGTGACATCTCAGAAAACTTTTCAACTCTTTGGGTAGGGGATCAGACTGAAAATTACAGGATTGTAAGATTGTGATGATTCTGTGCTCTGATACCAACCCATAGAACCTTGACTTCATCATTTTACTCTCCTGCTTTTGATCTCCTATTTTGTGTGTTCAGACTAAACTCTTCTTGGCAATGATATTCTGTTATCACATTTGCACAATCCCTAGTACAAAAGCAACTGGAAAGCAGCTGGAACCTCCAGCCACCAACACTGTAAATAATAATAGATTTCTCTTCTCTAAACAGCAATGCACATACATCAAATAGGGTCATAACATAAAGATTTGTAATAAAATAATAATAACAGTAAAAAATTGAAATGCGGTTGATAATAAAACATCTCTTCAAATTTTCCCTTCCTAGTCCACATGTGTGTGTCTTGGCGAATGTGTGTGTGCGTGTCTGCAACATCTAAATTTTCTTTTTAATGAACTTTCTCAGAGGACACTCTTACAATTGAGCATTTATTTATTATAAGTAACAAAAGGAATTTTGATTGTTCCAGCAAAGAAATGCACTTTGATAAGCACACAGTACCACAGATGAAAATAACAACACAAATAAGTAATTAGAATCTTTGGAATTAAAGGAGGAAATTCTCTACTGATATATCTCTGTAGATTTTATTGAAGTTATGGTAGAGATCTGGGGCCTTGGAAAAAGGAAACTCTTGAATATATGGTCATATTTCCTCATTTGTCTAGAAGAACTTATTTTCTTCAATCTTAGGCAAAAAAAGTCTTACTAATATGAAATCTCAGCCTACCTTGTTTGGAAGACTGAAAATATAGGAATATATATATTTTGGTTTGGTTTGGTTTGGTTTGGTTTAGTTTTTTGTTTTGTTTTGTATTGTTTTGTTTAGTTTTTTTGGGTTCTTTTTGTTAGTTTTCATATTTGTATGCATGGTGGGAAGTAAAGGAGTGGTGTCACACAACGGTGTCACACAATAGTGTCACAAAGAGAGTCCACATTAGGCATAAGATCATCCATTTTCTTCTGGATGACAACACGCAAGGAAGTAGCCCTGCAGAAAAAAGTTCCTATGCACCAGTTTAACCAGTAATAATTTTAATAACCAGTAATTATTTTATTTATTCTTTCACTTCGCTGTGAGGTGTTCTGTACCTCTTTACGCTGTGGTAGGAAAGGATGACCTATATCGCATACAGAAGTAAGGTGAGAAGGAAATATTGTGGCACACTGTGCTTTTAAGCAGCACTGAGTATGGAAACACCGATCTGTAAACTGCTTCATTGTACATTGCAGCATTGCAAAAAAGATTCTTTTTCTTAAAATTGACAAAAATACTTACAGCTTAAATACTTTTTTTTTTTTTTTTTTTTAAATATTGTGATTACTCTGTGTATGAGGATTCGTGTCTCAGGATTTCGTAAAATGTTAATAGCGAATGGCTTACATCTGATAAATGTCCCTCCAGCTGCCTTTTTATTCTCCTTTCTAGGAATCATGGATTCAATTTTTTTTTTTTCCCCATGGAAGGCAAATTATATGAAAGAGTAGACAGAAATGAAAAACTTAATATTCATTCCAGAGTGGCAAGACCTAAAATTTCTCACGAGAAATGATGCAAATTTCTCCCTGCCTTGATTATCCACTCTGGGTCACTGTAGTGCAACTATTGCTTTTGTGATATAAAATGTGGTGTTTGGATACAATGGTTCTGGTGTTCAGTGTTTTTGTTTGGTTGTTTGGATCTTTGGGGTTTGCTTTTTTGGTTTTTTTTTTTTTTTCTTTTTTCCTTCCTTCAAAAAATCTGCCAGCTTTAAGCTGACAATTCATTCAGTTAATAGAAGACAAGACATTTGAGATAAGTATCAAATATGGGAGGATGCTGCTGCAGTCTCAGAAGCACCCCTGGAGAAGGACTCAGGTGTTGATCGGGAAGTATTTGCCCTCCCTCAGCAAAGCATAAGGGAGAGCAAAAAAGTACTTTTGGGAAGAAGACTTAGACACTTACAGACTGGTTTTTCTAGCAAATAAAATGCAGGGGATACAACAGCTCCATCAGCAAAATGGAGGTGATGGTAGGGCGCCTGCTTGTTTGAGGCAATGAGTTTTTGTTCAAGAGAAGAGTGCTAGTAAGGTTTATCTGCAACACTCGTTGTGAAAGGAACAGCAGCAGCTGATGCGAAATTATATGAAAATGTATGTGAGAATTTTTAGTAAATTCTTTGGGGCATTTGCCCAAATTTAGTCACAGCTCAAAATCTTTACTCCCGCCTTATTAGTTTAAAGCTGTGATGGAAACTCAAAGTGACAGCGCTGTCAACACACCGAGACATAATGCTACAGAGCACTGTGCTTCCGGGCCAGCAAACAAAACATCAGCTTCCAAGTGAAAAGGCATCAAAATAGGGGAAAAAAACAACTGTATGCTGTGCATTATCACCACATAATGCTATAAAGTAGAACACAACATTTGCTAAGAAAAGCAGAGGCAGGAGTGCACGTGTAGGGAGATTCTCTTCACAGTAGTTCCATAATCAGGAGTCTAATTTATTTATCTCTAATTTGCATGGTGATGAGATTGGCTATTGGTAGTAGCCTGCTATCAGTCTGAATGACTATAAAGAAGAAAGAACCTCCCTCTTTGATACACACATATGTAAAACAAAGACAGAAAACCATGAAGAAAAGACCTAATGTGTACTTCTTACGCACAAAAGCAAGCAAGACAAGATGAAAAGGCTTTGAAATTATATTTAATGCTGTAGCAGCTCTGTTCCTGCATCATGATTCCATTGAACCCAACAACTGAAAGGATACAAAGAAGCTTGGTCTGCTTGTTTTCTGCTGAAGTTCAGACCTTTCACACCTTCCAGGGCTGTCCTTAGGCAATATTGTGTAGATTTACCTGCAGCACCTTCAGCTGCATTTCTTCACGTGGAAACACAGGAGGAAACTGCAAAATTAATGAATAGGGCCATGGAAAACATCACATTTCCTCCTTCCACCTGCTCCAGTCAAATCTCCACAGCAGCCTCCACCTCCAGAGTTGAAAGAGCTGGTGAGAAGCAGGGTGGGGACCAGAAAAGAAATGACACAGAATGAGCACAGCTCATGTGACTTCATGACAGAGGCCAAACACCGTGTGCTTTAGACCTTGCACAGGTGCACTTCATACGGAACACTCAATTTCGTCAGGGAGTGACAGTGAGTCAAGATATTCTTAGTGACACAATTATATAAAGAGAAAACAGTATTTCTTCAAGATCTACATGGCTTCTGTAAAATCTCTCTAGTGTCTCTGGACACAGGGGGGCTTGTTAGCCTGTGAGGTAAGACATGAGGTCTAGGAGTCAATCCTTGGAAGTAATAATGAAGACTTGAAATTTCTCCATTAATTTGACAAAAAAAATCAAATATACTCCCATCAGAAGCCCCAAACCAGCTGTTCTCCCACCCACACCTGCAAGGACACGTACAGTCTTGACTGACAATTTGATTTCAGAAAGTTTCTTTGTTACTGCCATTAATATATGACAATTTTCACTACTACAGGTAAATACCGTATTTTTAATAACTATGCAACAACGGCCTTTAAAAAAGACCAAGATACTGAGCTGTCAAGAGATCAAAAAAAAGCCCACAGAACAACACAGAAGAGAAGAGCACAATTAAAGAGCTTTAAGTCTAAATGGAAGTGCTAATCTGGGTATATTGGGAGAATTACAGCCACAGAATAAGTTGTCAGGGAGAGCACTAAATATACCAAATCTCTGGTGTTACAGCAGTACTATTATGAAATACCTGCAGTCCCCTGGTGAGATGCCAGAAGGAAAAGGGGAGGAATCTGTTTACTTCCTGCACCTTCTCCCTCAATGACGTAAGGCAAGGCAATAAAACCCCTTTGTTGGCGTCATTGCATCCACTAAAATCATCTTATAGCATAGTGGTGTCAGCAAGGTGATGTCATTTTTCCTGTCCTCCTCTTACAAGAAATACATTAGCCAACAGTGGAGACTAAGCTTTAGAGACTTGGTGATCAGTGCGTTCTTTAAAACCTGACCTTATCTTCCTGTGAATAACAGAAAACAAGCAAGCCATCATGAAAGTGAATAACACTGCATTGCATGGTGCATTGCAAAGGTTTTGTCCTAAACTTCTTTACTCCTCACTTATAACAAAAGTGCAAAAAATTTTACGGAAGTGTCTTAGATATACAAAAAATAGACTAGGGTTTTATTTAAAAGTAAATATTCTGCTGTATAATTTCTGAAAGAAAGAAGAACCAAAAACAATAATCTCAGTTTTCCAAAATTGAGTAAATTCTTTTGGCTGGTACAAAGAATCAGTAATTTTGCAAGTGCTAGTGATGCACAAGGCCCTGTAGACCATCAAGAACCAAACTGCTATGAAATCTGGGACTATTTGACATAGTTTGCGTGCAAAAGTCTCAGTGATTTTAGGTGACACAAGACTTTTGCTTTTAATAACAGGTTACACTTTTCCTGCCTTCCTATTTTATGTCCTTTATGTAATTTTCCACATCTGACTGGTTAAACATAAAGGAAACAGCCTTAGTACTGAACTGCACAGTTAAACCAAAGTGTGAAAAAGTTGAATTTCGGCTCTGAGCTTTCTTTGTGCTTCTTTGTCCATGGCTCCAATTGGCACTGTTATTTGAGAAGCAAACCTCATTACAAACACCACCAATTCCCTTATTCCAGAGGTCAGCTTAATCCTGGCCTACAAATCTTCATGATAGACATCTGAGTAGCATCAATTAGCAGAGTTAAGATATCCTTAGAGTTTCACCGGTTCACACAAATTGAGGATATGGTTGTACAATTTTTCAAGCAAGGTATCTGCAAATTAATTTAATGAGAGTCATGACTAAATAATGTCATGGAGCCTCCAGCATTTTAATAGGAGCACGTAATGACACATCAAGACTTGATTTTCACTGTTTTATCTAGAATTTTTTTAGGGGTATGCAACACTGTTGTTCCTTATCTGACATCCCTATGTCCATAATAGTAATTAAATAAACATTATTTATCATTACAGAAATTTTCAAAACCACACAAAATATAAAGCACTTCAAAAGACTTCAGGGCTTTCACCAATTCCATCCTTACATGCTTTTCGTATCGTCTTCAAGGACTGATCAATATTCTAGCATGGAATTCACCTCACTAAGGCACAAACGTCCAAAAATCTGATGTTTGAACTAGCAGCTTGGTCTCCCTTCAGAGAAACACTGCCAATTTCAAAAAGAATTGAGACATTTTACATTGATCTGACATTAGGAAGTAGACCTACCCCTTGCTATTGGCAGACGAGGAAGATTAGCCTACCACCAGCCTGGACTCAGGACTGGATTTTCAGGATGATGTGGCTTGATTAATAAACCCCATTCATTCAATTTAGAATGATTCACCAAAGCATAACTCTTTTCCTTTTTTCTTCTCTCCCACGTTCAGCCTAAGACACGTTAGCACCTTTCAGTGCTTTAGAAGAAAATATATCTTTGACACAAAATATACAAAGCCTTTGAGCTTCTGTGCCAGAGGAAGAGGGAAGTTGAGCTCAAAAACCCTGCTGATGTCCCACGATCTGGCAATAGCACAGTATTTGTTAGCTGAGGTTAAGAAGGAGACTTCATCCCACATTAGAAAGGAGAAATAACTCTACACTGTGTGCTAAACTGACCTGAGGGAAAATTTCCATTAGCAGGATATAAAACCAAGAAGTCTACTTGTATTATAAAAACAGGGTAATGCAACTTGTTCCAGGGGCACTGTTTGCTCACACAGCTCACAGGACAATGAGGCCTTATTCCTCATTGTGGCATCATTGCTGTAATGAAAGTAAGAAATAAATGCAATAAAAACACCCCAAAAGGCAGAATAACACCTGCCTTAAAACTCATAAGATTAATAAAGCAAGGATTGATTTCAGGAAAGGAATTTAACCTGCTGGAGCAAAATACAGTAAGCTCTGACACAGAAGATGTTCCCTGAGATCCCTATGGTAGTTTTGCTTGAGTAGGGAATGTTGGGCTCAGGCTGTGAGTGAATGCTGACAATCTGTGCCATATAGCTGGCAGGGTTTAAACACAAAGCAACCATCTTTGGGGGAAGGAATGGAGAGAAAGGACAGCACTCTGGTTCCCTGGACAGTAGACCTGGATCCCTAGCAGATAGAAAGCAGGAGATGACAGACGAAGGACAAACACATAGGAGTGGCGTGGGATCTGTGGCAGTATGCGAGAGGATTGCAGACTACGTTCAGTTAAACAGTGCTGAACAGGATACATACAATAATTGTCATTGTGCACAAATGGTGCCATCCAGCTCAAAGCCTTTCAGTACTTAGGATACCCATTTGGTGAGTCCTGAATAGTTTCTGGTGTTTCGGCAGCTGTCTCAGCTAGGACTGCAGCATTACTCTGAGGAAGCAGCAGCTCTACACGAGCAGAACTTTAGGAGGATTAGCAAAGTCCATAGCAAAAAAATATTTCCTATTGCCACCTGGACTCTGAAGGTGATTACAGTTGCACTGCAGAACTGAGAGCTCACATTCCTTGTGAAAGTCCTTTCATCATGATTGCTAAGTGCTGCACGTAGTTCATCTCTCTCCTTAGTAAGGTTTACTGGCTTAGGCTCAGCGTTTTATTAACATTGCTATGAGGCCTGCTGACTGGAGCAATATCGTGCCTGGACAGTACAGCCTGTGCCTGGCTCCAAGAGCTGGACTGTTTCTAAATGCCTAAATCACATTAACTGTATTTTGGGTACAAATATGCTGGTTTGGATCTAGCTGTAAATAGATAGCTCAAGGTTACATGCTAAGCCAAAGCTGAGAATTGTCTTCCCCCTCTCCATGTCCAGCCCTAGGCTATACTCTGATCTGTTAGTAGGTTATGCATATTCATGTTTTCATAGCCTCAGGAACCAGGACCTTGTACAAGGCCTCAGACATAGACAAAAGTCTTCTCTTGGTGGAAAGCAACACAAAGTGATAGAGCAGAAAGGCAGACCATATGCTAAAGAGAGGATGAAGCCAAGGGAGGCTCCCAGACATCTCTCAAGGACCTCCAGTGAGCTTGAAAGCTGCTTCTTCTGCAGATCTTCTTACCTGAAGATATGCTGTTTGCCCTTTGAAGGATGAATTCTCCCTCCAGCGCAGAAAGCCTGGTGGTATGCAGAAGGTATGACTTTCCTCTCTCCTTGCAGCACCTTTGTTCCATCTGTAATCTAGTGGGGCTGTACTCCCTCCAGGCCATAAAACTGCCTCATTAGGATCCTGAAAGGGCCTTAATTCTACTCAAAGCCTCTCCCTTGAGCATATATTGAAGTACCATGCACAAAGACTATGATCTACACACATGTAAGCCCTGCAGTCTTAATGTAACTGGCAACCCAGTCATTTAACTGGATTTCCCTCCCTTCTCCACAGACATTTATCCTTACCTGTGGATTTTTCATACTAATGTAACAGCATCAAGCACAACACAGTGGAGCCATTATCTGAGCTCCCAACACAAATTTCATTCATCAAAACACCAGCTACAGACTACAGGTCCAATCCTCATAAATTACCTTGGAAGTGTTAACGCACTGTCATTCACCTCTACTGTTGTTAGAATGATACAAGAGACATGTATGCTTTAAAAATTAAATTCTGTATATTCCTATCCATAGTAAAGCCTGCCTGTATATAAGCTTTAATTTGCAAATAGAAAATTATTAATCAGACCTTCACAAAAAAAGGTGAAAGGCTGTCTCCTTTTCTTTCAATAAAAATGAAAAAAAAACAAACCAAAACAAAACAAAACAAAACCAACTTTTTCAATTGGCAAAAAAAAACAACTTTCATAACACGTTTTTGATTCTGAAAACTTTCCAAGAACTCGTGCACAGAAGCAAACAGGCCACATGCACCTTTGATAGTCAAAACTGAGCTTCCCAGTTTAATTTCTTCACCATAAAGGAACATAAAATCCTAAATGTCTTCTGCAGAGCCTGGCCAGATCTTTACAAAGCTTGTCAAGTCTTGGTACATAACACCCCTGCAGCCAGAGTTGCCTAATTTGGACTGGGTTTGATAAATCCTTTAAAGTAGGGCTGATTCTCCACTGGATGAAGTTACGGATGTCATGATGATGTATGATGGAAAAAATACCTTCAGTGAATTTGTACCATTCTCATTAGAGAGTTGCCAAAACCTACAGATATCAGAGCCAACTCATAAACCAGCACCACCTTTACTGTTCTGATACTACAAAGAAACTCTGGCAGGCCTCGTGTAACGCGAGGATCAGACACAACAAATACGGAAGGAGGTTGCTTTAAAACAGAATCAATCTGCTTTTCATCTTAGTCTTGCAGTTTTTCTAGGAGATTATTCACACAATTGTCCAGCATTGTCACACTGAGCATAATTCACTCATCCTGAGTGCACATGAAGTGCGGCTGGGGAAAATCGACTGACAGTGATTCATGTAAGGAAACCAATCTATGTGATACAAATGTACTTGAGGGGTATCCAGATGATTATCTTTGTTGGCTCCACTTTCCTTTTTTGACTGAACAGTCCAGATATATGTTCTTTATAATCTTTTTTTCTTTTTTCCCCATGTAAGACCTAACTCAATCCTTTCAAAATCTTGTATATTTTGTAAACTGAGGCATCATCAGAAACAATTGCATACTGGAGCTCCAAACAGGCAAATCCAAGCAAAATGAAACAGCCACACTCCTCCCCTGAAATAATTAGGAGAATCCTATTACAAGAACCCTAGTCCTAGAGAGTCAGAGGGAAAGTAATTTTGGATCAGGAGACATTGTACTTACCCAGGAACTGAAACAAAAAAAAAAAAAAAACAACAACCCACAAACAAACAAACAAACAAAAACAAAAACACAGCAACAAAAAAGTCAACCTCCAAAATTATTTTTGTTACAGAGATTTATTACTATCTATAGAAACAAAACACATACAGAGTAGATTAAGGAAGTCCATTAACTACTTTTATTTATTTCAGGGACCAGAGGACTTGAGAACTAGAGAATTCTGTTTTCTCTGTTGATTGCTGCCATCTCCTTAGGCCCCAGGGATGTGGCTCACAGGGAGAACCAAAGTCTGTATTAAGTGCCTGAAACAACACATCCCATTTGTATGCTCCAAATAGCAAAGGCACAGCATAGTAATGTCTTCCCTCCAAACATCATGATGTTGTGGCTGGAGAAGGGTGCTGACTGCTGGATGTGGAAAGAGTTAATACAGATTCCTGAAGGAAATAGGTAGCTATGTTTCTAGCACCAGAAGAGTGAAACAGTCTTTATTCTCTCTGTGACCCTGCACTGCCAGCTGCAAGCCTTTCACAGGCACAGGTTATTACATGGCACTTGAGGAATGCAATAGCTCCCCTCCATTATTCTGATGAGGTTTTTTGTATTTTCCTTTTTTCCCGAGAGCACTGTGTCTTTCCCTGGGAATAAGTCACCAGGAGGGAGCTTTTTAATCTGTCACTCAGGGACTCATATAAGCAAGTACCTGTATAACAGGGTTTGTGGGATTTAGGGAAGATTGAGTTCTTCAGTCAAGACTTGAAGGTGTGACCTCCTGATTTAGAAGACAGAGTGCTACTTCTGGAGTTTACCACTTCCACCATCCTCCCCATCTGTTTTTGTCAAGCTCAAGAATTGTGCTGCCAGTGGAAAAGGCTGCAGTTCTTAATGAAATCAGAAGTGCTGGGAATTAAATCTGTGCTTTTTGAAAGATCATCAGCACTCTGTTTTAACCCCTTTTTCTTTCCATTTTTTTTCTTCACATTCCATTTTTTCTCTGTTAAAAACTTTTAGATAATAGCTTTTCTTCTTTTTTGCAATTCATTTGCATTATTTGTTTACAAGCATGATCACTAATATTCCAAGACTTTTTTTATTACTGTTCTTCATTATAATGTCAGACAAATGTGTAAAACAGACAAGCAGACAGACACATAGCTCGAGCAAAAACTCAGTAAACCACAGGAGACAACTATGGAGAAAAGATACAAATACTGATTCTGTTGGAGCGAATCTGAAAAACAAATGGAATTGTAAGCATCAAATTTTCAGGTGATAAATAGTGGTTTGAATCCACAGCAAAGGATACATCACTCAATTTACTTCTAGGCTGGCTTCCAGCTGTGCGGTAAGATGACCCTGACTGGACGCGAGGTTTCCAACAAAGCCACTTTGTCACTCCCCTCCTCAGCTGGGCAGGAGAGAGAAAATAGAACAAAAGGCTCATGGGTCATAGTAAGGACAGAGAGAGGTCTCTCGCCAGTTAGCAACAGGGGTAAAATGGACTCAACCTGGGGAGATTGTTTAATTTATTTCCAAGAAAATCAGAGTAGGGTAATGAGAATAAAACCCAATTCCTAAAACACCTCCTCCCCCCCGGCCCCCTCCTCTTCTCGACTCAAAATACTCCCGACCTTCCCGACCTCCTGCCCAGCAGTGGCAGAGGGGGATGGGGAAAGGGACTGTGGCCAGCTCATCATACGCTGTCTCTGCCACTCCTTCCTCCACATGTGCTGGACTCCTCACAGCCTTCCCCCGCTCCAGCATGAGGTCCCTCCCATGGGAGACAGTCCTGCATGAACTGCTCCAGTGTGGATCCCTTCCTACAGGGTCAGTCCTTCAGGAAAAGACAATCCAGTGTGGGTCCCCCACAGGTCCTGCCAGGAAACTGAGCCAGCACAGGCTTTCCATGGAGTCACAGCCTCCTTTGGGCATCCCCCTGCTCCAGCCTGGGCTCCTGCAGGGGCTGCAGGTGGATCTCTGCTCCCCCGTGCCCTCCCTGGGCTGCAGGGGCACAGCTGCCTCACCATGGGCTGCTCCAGGGGCTGCAGGGGAATCTGAGCTCCAGAGGCTGGAGCAGCTCCTGCCCGTCCTTCTGTCCTGCCCTGAGTGTCTGCAGGGCTGTTCCTCTCGGACATCCTCCCTCCTCTCTCCTGCTGCAGCTGCCGTTGTGCAGGTTTTCTTTCCCCTTTTCTGTTATCCCAGAAGTGTTAACACCATCACTGATGGGCTCGGCCTTGGAAGTGCAGGGCCCACCCTGGATCCAGCTCACATTGGCTCTGCAGGACAAGGGTGGGAGCTTCCAGCAGCTTCTCACAGAAACCACCCCTCTAATCCCCTGCTACCAAAACCTTGTAGTGCAAAACCAATACAAGCTGAAATAAGAATGTGAAAACTGGAGGCTGCAGACTTTGGAACCTATGGTACAAAGAGCCATAGCCTCAACATTCATCACCTGCCATGGAAGTACATCTGTCTACAGAACCTGAGGCATTTGGCATTCTTCTTCATTGAGGCAGTTAAAAAATTCTTTCTAAAAATGTTTGGCCTTTTGATAATCCTTTTCTTTTTTTTCCATTGTATCTTTTNGGCTGGTTGGTTTTTGTTTTGCTTTCTTGGTGTTTCTTTTGTTTTTTGGGTTTTTATTATTATTATTATTATTATTATTATTATTAAGAGAATGCAGATAGTACCATGGCTGCACCCAGCACCAAGGAGTCAGAGCTGTTGTCCTGTGGACAGAGCAGAGGACAGGCAATTAAGTTTGTCTTCCTGTCATTCCCAATTCTCCTCTGTGTGGCTTCAGGCAACTATCCTCCCTATCATTCAATTCCTTCATCTCTGAAATAATAAATTATCATGAGCATCTTTGTAATATTTATTGATATTAGGATTTATTTTGAATCTGCTTTTTGGGTGTTATTATTGTGTTCATTATTGTTAATAGTATTGTTGTTATTATTATTATGCTTTTGCACTGGTGAGAGCAGCTTAAAGCATATACCACTGTGCTGGGATCTACAACTTGCAATGGAAAAACTAGCCTGAAAGATAACCTTGCCACTAACAAGGTAAAAATTAGAGCACCAAGCAACTCAATAGTCTGCCTTGCTGATAACAAGGCTTTCAAACACCCTGAGCCAGATTCTGTTCTCAGCGAGATGAGTGAAAATCTGAGTGGTCCTGCTGAGGTCCACAGGACCATAGGGAAATTACTGAAAATCAGAATTTGNTGCTTTCTTGGTGTTTCTTTTGTTTTTTGGGTTTT
>VZRR01011629.1:0-158407 GCA_013398015.1 Oreocharis arfaki
TTTTAGCGCCGGTAGCAGCTCCGTCGAGGGGCTACGAGGGGACGGAGTCTCCCAGCGCCGGGCTGGCCGCGAGCGCCTCCGGGCGAACGGCGCGGAGCCCCTTACCTGGCGCCAGGCACAATCCCCAGAAAGTTGCAGCGAGGAGGAAGAGCCGCATCCTCCCGGAGCCGCGGCCGCCGGGCTGGCGTGCAGTCGCCAAGGGGCATCAGAAGCAGAGATGCAGCGGAGGCGCCGCGCACTTCTGCCGCTTCTCCGCCGCTTCCGCTGCAGAGCGGCTCCCCGGGAGCAGGCGGCGGAGCCCGCCCTGCCCAGCCCCGCGCCGCGCTCCAGCCTCGCTGGAGTTGAGCGCTGAGACTGAAAGAAACTGTAAGAGAAGCGAGAGCTGGGGGGCGGCTCCCCCCTCCCTCCCCCAGCACCATGTGATGCCGGCGGAGCGGGGCGGGGATCCCCGCCAGCCGCCCGGCACCTCGCCGGGCGCGCCTCGGGGGCGGCCGAAGTTCAGCGAGGGAGGGCAGCCCCCGCACCGCCGCGTCCGGCGCCGGGTCCGGCTCCGTCTCGCACGGCGCTGCCGAGGGACCCCGGGACCCTCTGCCCGCCGGGGCTGCTCATCACATCCCCGCCCTCCTCCTCCGCTCCGGCTGCGGGGCTCGAGTACAGACCCCGCGCCGTGGCGCGACCCGCCCCGGTCCCTTTGATGTCCCCGCCCGCCCGAAGCCCACAGGTGGCAGCCGGATGCGGCTGAGGGGATTGGCAGGCGGGGCCCCACAAACGCCCCGCGGCACCCGCGTCCCCGGGAGGGACTGAGGGGAGGCGCGGCCCCACCATTCCCTCCCCACAGCCCCCTAAAAGGGGATTCAAGCGTAACCAAACGGGGGGAAAGGGCGCGGTGGCCGCTGCATGCCGGAGCGGCGGTCAGACCCTGCCTCCTCCGCGTACACAGGGCGGGATGGGCGGGCGGCGGGTCCGGAGGCGGGGGAAGNCTCTGTGGTCCACGTTATTTCCTGTGATCGTTTCACACCTCTACTCCAAGGAAGTAGAGTAGATTAAATTTAAATCGCTGTTTAAAATCCCTGTGTCACGAATTTCCCGAACGCTGCCTGCCCGTGTGCTGTCCCGGAGCGGGGGCGGCTCGGTGGGTATCCCCTGATCCCAGCCCTGCACGCCCAAGCTGCCACAGCATCCCCTTCCCAAAACCCCTCCGTAGGCACGGGTAGGCAAGAGAAGTTTTATTTACGAAAGGTGTTTCAATGAAAATTTCTTAAAAGTTGAAAAAGACGATGCAAGTTTACAGCAGAAATGACTTAAAATATAACAAATTGCACAAAATATTAACACTGATCATACAATATTTCAAAGATTAACAAGCATGTGCTAAAGAAACTGTAGAGTCTAGAAATACCCCAAATATATCTAGTTTACAATTGCTGTACAAAAAGCAGTTATAAATACTTCACATCTAGAAAAAATACACAGAACCTTTGAAATAGACTTTCCCTCACATATAAACAACCTCTGTAGAAAAAAACCCCAAAACCACCCAAACCTGGCCAATCCCCCCCGCTCCGAGATATGTTTGAACTAGTACTGGTTAGCACCAACATCTTAAGTGTGTCACAAACAGGAGTTGTTTCATTTTATAAAAAATAATTTTAGTGTTCAGAATTTACTTAAGACCAAACAGAGACTAGAAAAGATAACACAGTATGGTACATTCATAATTTGATGGGAAATGAGTACAGGGGAGGTGGAAGTTGAAAAGCCATGTTGCAGTCAGAAGTACAGGGTGGATTATGTGGTTCTCATTCCTACAAGACTCCTGTTTGTGTCAGCAGCGAATTGCTTTGACCCTGATCTTTCAAACAGTTATGTGCATGATTGATGAAGCCAATGCCAGCACTATCAGGCCTTTTAATCTATTCATCTTCTTGCCATGTCAAAAGTCAAAACCCTTTTGAAATAAGACACCTGTTGTGAAGTTGTAGTAAGTGAAATGCATGTTCCCCTAGAATACCTGTATGGAATTGCACTAAAAGTAAAAAATAAAGTATATTTTCTAAAAGGGAGTCCATGAAAGTTTATTAGAGACAATCTGGCAGGCTCAGGTAATGAGTAATGCAGTGTTTTTACATACAGTTTTAAGACTAGAACAATTATAACTCTTTAAAAAAAATCTACTAGCTTTTCTTGTTAATATTAACACCAATTTCTTTAAGTTAGTAATCTGCCATTACAGGAGCATAGCACCAATTTAATATTTATTGCTGTCGTGTATCCCTACAAATATATTTTCCCAAGGTATTTACAACTGTACAAAGATTCACAAAAGTGCAAAATTAAGACTTTATTCTGTGTATTCGTTGTGTTGGGTGTGTGGAGTCCCACGCACCACCGTGACGCTGCCCTGCCTTATTGCTGTGTGCTGGGAGGTCAGAACACCCTGATGTGAGCACAGCGAGCCCCAGGGGGAATTTCCAAGCACAGTCTCCTCTCCCCCCTCACTCCACGCTCGCCTTCAGCTCCATTCCGTGCTGCAGCCCACTGGGAAGTGTCCCTAAACGTCGTTGGAGCCTTGGCTGGCACATGAGGAGAAGCTGTCGTACAGGGAATCACTCAAGGATTCCAAATTGTCCACATCCTGCCCACCTGAGCTATTCAAGGAAGCTGCTTCTTTCTTTCCATTTTCTTCCTTTTGTCCTTCAACCTTGTTCAGACAGTTCTTCTCTCTTTCTAATAAAAGTACATTATTGCTGTTAAATTTATTGAGAGACTCCAGGGAAATTTTGGATACTCTATTCTGGGAATCTTCTTTTGTTTCTTCAGTTTGCTTCAATTTCTGTAAAAGTGAGGGAAATATTAGAAGCATATTCCTTAAAAAGTTATCCTATTGTACACCATTAATTACCATCTTTCCAAAGTTCACAGGGTGAAAGGAAATAGATTGCTAGATGCTTAAATAACTGTTATGATTAAATAGAACATTCGTGTCCATTTTAGGATAAATCATAACTTTAATGATTCTGCTGAGACAAATAGGACTCCATTTATGTAACACTCCAGTGCTATTAACATCCTAAGTAGCAGACCCTGGCTATGCACGCGTTAAACATCTCCAGCATCCTCACAGTAATTTACATCTTCTCCTGTATGAATACTTTGGGGGTATGGTTAAGCAGGTATTTGTTTAAGCAGAGTTTAAAACAGAAAGAAGCGCAGAGGAGAAAACAGCATTTTCCATAAATTAAGGATGCAAATGAAACGTGCTAGGGAATAACCTCACATTTTGCATGTATAAGCAAGCCTATTGATTTCCACAAACCCAAACCTTCTCTAATAGACAAGAAAGCAACAAGACAGGAAATTACACTGAACTGGGCCGATCCCCACAGACCAGAATCAATCAGATATTGGCCAGGCCTTCTCGGAGAAGTGGTGTAATTCTGTGGGAACACTGGACGACGTATTAGCACATTATATTAAAAACACACAGTAGGATTGTACCAGAGTAATTTTATCCCTTTGTGAGCTACTAGTATTTTCAATCAGAGATCTGACCGAAGACTCATTAGGGAGCTGTGCAGGGAGCAGCTCAATAAAAATGACCTGCTGTTCATATACAGAGTGTTTCAAAATCTGAGTAACTAACTCCTCTTACAGATCATATTACCAGAGAAATAGGGGATAGCATTCAACATTTTACAATCAACATTCAATAACCTCCTGGACAGATAACATTCAAGGATTCTGAGATACGCCATCAGAGTGCAAAGCCGCTCCTCATTTTTGGTACTGCCATCAGATGGCAAAGACAGAATCAGTAAATTACTGTAAATCCAAGGCATCAATATTTTTGTTGAGCTAGAAAATGAGATGGCATTTGAAGCGCACTGAAGATATAGCTTGGGCAGATGTGTGGATGCTGTGGATCATCACGTGCACTTGTAAAGGGTCCTTAGAATTTTCTGAAGAATTCAAGCTTCGAGTCAGTCAAATGTTGTGCATTCTGTGCTGCTTCTCCTTGGAAATCTTTGGCAAGAGTAAGACAAATTGTTACATAGTTTGATTGCTTGTTTTGATGGCTAGTTAGATAAAAATTGAAATGCCAGTCCAATGACTGTTTTTGCTCTGATCTTGTCACACTTCATAAGCTGACAATGCATGGATTAGATTATTATTTTTGGAAAATGTTTCAAACAAACTTGAGCAAAGCAACAGGAGATCCTAAAGTCTTAGTAAATGAACATTTTCTGTTTGGTCCTTAATTAATCTTGACTATAAAAGGTTTTAGGGAATGTTGTGTTGGATTCTAATTTTAGATGACAGTTGAAACTAAGGTTGTCAATATCTGCAATTAAAATGTTTTCTGGGGTAGAGGAATATAACCCTTGGTAACGGGAATCAACACAAATTTAGGATGCTACAATAGAAATTTTTCACTATTTCAGCTTAAAATGTTCTTCCCTTTGCCCTCATTTAAAATACTGCAAAAGTTGTTTTACTTTTCTGTAGGCCAGATGAGAAAATTCTCAGCCATGGCATCAATAACACACGTTAGCACTTTTTGCTTTCCAGAGTGCTAAACCTAAAATACTTTATTATATGACAGACTAAATGATGTTTCTTTGTCTGTAATTTTCCCACTTCACAGCTTTTCTTTAGATAAATTGAATGTGACTACTTAGCACAGACTTGGGACTGCAGGACTCAATATTGGAGTTAGTAGGCCTGTGATAAAACTCTTATTGATTCAAATGGAGCCAATTTCAACTCCTGGGCAGAAGGAGCACAGACTCCTGGAGAATTTGCAGGACAGAGCAATCTGGGTGAAGCATCACAATCAGAGGAGGATTTTGGCTATCCTACTGGAAGATGGATTTACACCACAGGACAGACTGGACTGAATTCATTGGTATATTCTGCATATATGCAGCATCAATAACTTTTTATACACTTCAAGCACAACCTAGGCTACAATCCTACTTTAATCACACCCTAGATTCTCATTATTTTATAGAGTACATTAGAGAAAAGGCAGGGAGTAAAAGTACTCTGCAAATTTTAAGCAAAAACATTGAATCAGGTGAAATTGAAGCCAACTGAAGCTCATCAGTGAAACCTGCTGGCAAAAGATCCTGAGTAGTGAACAGTACATCTACTGTACAGTACATCAAGGCTTAAAGGAAAAACTAATTCTGATAGTGATGGCAACATTTTTTACTAAAACAAGAATCAACTCAGAAATAAGTTATGGATATTCTTTGGACATAGAGTTATCCTTTTTAGGTGTCCTAGTGCCCAGTTACAGCCTTCTGTAAAAAACCCCAAAACTTTTCCTTTCTTTAACACATAGAAGAAAACTCATGAGCAAAAAGAAAACTTTAGGCAGAGATAGTAATGTAAGAATGCACATGACCAACAAATCATTTTCTCCCACAATAACACAGTTATGTACATTCCTAGAGCTGAAAAGTCAGTGGTCATTTCTTTAACCTTAGTGTGTGTTAGAACAAATTTTAACCCAAGTTAAGATTTTTCTTTCTCTAGTTACTATAGATACAATTTGTAAAGAATTACCAATGAGTGTTTATTTAGACTCATCCTTAAATAGGTTTCTTATTATTCATGGCAGTCAGAAAAGCTGCTAGATGAATCAAAAGGCAAAAGCAAAACAACTATTGTTAGAATTTGATTGATAAATTGTGTATGTGGTTGTGCAGTACCTTTGGGGTTTTTATGTAGATTTGCTATTGACTGCAGTAGAGTCACAGCTATAACAAAGAACAAGAGTTAGCCCAAAGATGTTAGCATTGTGTATTTTAAAGTAATTAGTTCACTAATGCATTTGAGAGTCACACTAAAGTGACTCAGCAGCTGCCTCTGCAGAGTGGAACGTGAGAGTGGAACTACATCCACGAGAACTGGGTGAGATTTGCTAAGAAGTGTAGAGAGCCCCTAACCTCTAAGTCATGGGCTCCAGTCAAATCTCTCTTACATCAGGAGTGGCTTTCTGCGTGGTGAACAGGTGGTTTTATCACCTCAGCAAAAAGAAAGACTCCATGATTCTGCTCAGTGCTGCAACAAGAGCTAAGATGGGACCAACAGCCTGTGCTTGCTCTCACACAGGATCCTTCTCAGCAGTAATGCTTAAAACCATTCCAGCCTGAAAGTGTTGGCTTTGCTGCTGACTATTCTGATCTGTTCTGTGAATAAGGTGAGTGCTGCATTTGGTGTGGACACTATATGTTTTCCTAAATATTAATTAGGGGAAAAGACAAAAACGTAGTCAGAGACTTTGGTCTATGAGAGAAAGATAATAGAAAAAAAGAAAAAAAAAAGGCTCAGTGCAGACAAGAACTGTGATTTTCACAGTGCCTCTCTAACAGCTCTGGCCCATCACCCTAAAGCAGATCAATGGTTAGCTTGTTTTACTTATCCTAAGTGTATTTTTTCGTGGAAAACCTGTACCATTATGGCCGTAGGGTACGGGGAGCATTTGTTGTTCTGTTCCACTGTGCAGCTGGAGAGCTTCCCATGGCTGGAGTTTCTCAGCTGCCCAGTATGGGGTGCCTTGTACCACCTGAGAACAGTGACCAGCTGTCAGAAGAGGAGAAACTCATCCTGACATGCACAGACATTCATCACGAGTCACATCACTTTGAAATAAACCCATGAGTCATGAATCAGAATAATGTTTCCTCGTTGGCAACATCCTAAAGGGAATAACTAAAACCCGTTAGTGATGTAATAAAATCTGGCATGTCACTTCAAGCACAGCAAATCAGGAAAACAAAACTAGCCTGCAGTTACACTGATACATTATAAATAGGTGTTATTTCTACATTAACGCATCAAATTAGGTTTTCTGCAAACTGTAAAAATGAGAGTTTACGTGTGGGTAGAATGCCTTTTCAGAGCTGTGTGATCCAGGACCAGGAACAACTGCAGCCCTCCTGAATGGCACAAGGATTCCTCAGGTGTAGTGGGAAGGAGGAGCAGGGAAGGGTGGGCTGGCAAAAAGGACCCCACACTCGAGTGCAGGAAGGAAAGCAGCAGCAAGGCCATTTCTTGTATGTGGTAGCACACAGAAGCTCTGATTATCTGGAGGTCAGACTGTGCTTATAAAGTCCCGCCAGAGCCCAGAAATAGCAATGAACCATTCTGCAGGATAAATGTATTTTCCAGCTGTCTAAGTTTAGTTAACCAGCACTTTAAAGGGCTCAGAATCAGTTACAAAAAAGAATAAAACGAACTTTATTTATGTCTCTCATGCATTGGGCAATTTAGTTTTTAGATTAACACTACAGCAAGAAGGGCATTGCTTCAAGTGAAGTATAACTGCAAAACACTATTGGGTAAAAACAACAAAATTGCTATGAGAATTAAATATAGATCAACAAAATCAATACTTAATTGTATAACTCAAGGTCTTTCATTTCAGATCTGATCTCTAATAGAAGATACAAAGTATGTTCCCTTTTGTTTTTTTAGTTCTTGCTCATAACTTTATTGTGAGGGAAAACAATTTCCTAGATTTTTATTTTTTTTAAATTGCTTGTTACTTTGTCTGCATATGCTCAGGGTAAACTTGATCCCAGGAGCCATTATTTCTTATTTTAAATTCAGAGTTCTACCAATTTAGAGATCCTCTAAGTCCTGTAACTGCTTTGTATTTATGACACAATGGGTCTAAGTGGGATATGCTGTTGCAGCATTACATAGGCTGCTCATACATAACCTGTTTAGTGGGACAATTTTAATATATTCACAGCTTGTTGTGGAGCAGGTGCAAGGAGATACAGGGCAGCTTTCTGACCAGAGATGTGCTGGTCTAATCAGAAGTAACTTCTCACTGAACTCTGTGGTAGAGTTTGCAGTAGAAGGGGCCATGTGAAAAGGGTTGGGCTTGAGCTGCCAGGCAGGGGCTGTCTGTCACCCAGGCAGGACAGAATGCCATGCAGGCTCTCTGTGGGAAGTGAACAATCTCCAGCTCTCATCTAACATCAGGTGAACAAGTAACACCCTGCAGTGAAAACAGTTGTACAGCCACATCCAGGAAACTAGAAAGGTGAGAGCTGTAACGGCGTGACCTCTGCTGCATTACAGCTGAGCTAAAAATGCCATGTTTGAACTTCTTTCTCTTTAAAGCATAACTTTAAATAATAAGATAAGCCTTGGTCTCCATTGTACATTGTCAAAAGCTTTCATCTATTTTCTGGACTGGCAGTAAAATAATTTCTGAAATAATGAATCATTTTTCTTTTTTCTACTTGAGCAGAAGTCCCAAAATTATTTTGCTGTAGCAGACAATGACATTCTCAGAGACACACCATCTGATTTCCATGATAAACAATAAGTGCCAGGTTCTTTTCTGGAAAAAAAATGCATTGCTAGGAAGCATTTTTAAGTTAATTGGTCTGTTGAGCAGTTGATAGGAAAGCCAGATATACATAGGTATGTATCATCCCCTGATGGCATTATGGCTAATGTAACAATGACAATGTAGTCAAAGTTTACCTACTGTATTTCAGAGTACAAAAATCTACAAATATATTTTAGTATCACAAGGAAAGCATTTCTCGTGATCCTGAATTGTAAGTGAATTACCTTAGAGGCAAAAAAGCTGATTAGCACAAGCCGTGTACAATTCACAGGTGCAGATCTGGACAAAACAGCTATTGCCTAATGAACAGGTGGCTGAGGAGTTGAGACTTATGTTGTCTACAGCTTGAATTCTTGTGTGGCTTAGGAGATAAAAGACAATTTAGTGAATTGGGCCTAATGCTTTCAAAATCATAATTTTCATAAAATGACGAGGTGACTCTGTACATTCAGCATTCTAATGCCAAGATTACCATCCTCATACATGAATATTTCCTTGACATGACAAGACTGACCTGATCAGGTTTATACCACCCCTCTTTGAACTTTTGCATAATTTAATAAACCAGCATGTCGAGGTCTGAGCTCCCAGGCTTTTTTCCTTCTGTTCGGGTACGAACTGAATGGCACAAATGTGTTTGTTTTCTCATAGTGCCTCAGAATGGCCACTGGCTACATCAACTCTGCATGGACGAAGTTTATTTAAAAAGGAATAAGAAAATACAATTCTAAGTGGCAATACCTTGGAAAACGATAACAGTGCTGGTGCTCAGCCAAGTGTGTTGAGGGGATGTATTAAAAAGAAAAGCAATTAAACACCAGTGCTTTCTCCAGAAGGCAAAGCACAGCCTCACTCTGTTCACATTGGCAGAATCACCAATTTTGCTTCTCACAGAGGGAATCTACCCACTAAAAGCAATGCTTAGTGCAATCAGAAGCTCACCACAAGGCATTAAGGAAGAAATATCCGTGGTGAGAAAGGAAGCTGTTACTCAATTTTTAGAACCTGATGGACTGAAAATGAACAAGAGGTGTATAGGATTCACTTTACTTCTCAGAGATCCTTTTAGCTTTACTTGTAGAGGGGCTTGAATAGCAAAATTTTTCTGATTTTCTAGTGATTGAAAAAAATGGCAGCGAAAAAGTCATACTGAAAGGTAAGATTGGTGACGAAGTTATCGAACTTGGCTCAATCATTTGAAGGTCAATACTCTTCCTTGACAGAATTATATGAAGGCTTATTTTGCCAGTGACAACCAAATGTTTCTGGAACTATGCAGTCCTAAATAACTTCACTGTTTCAGTCTTCATCAGACTGTATTTGACCGCACAGAATTTGAATATACAGAGGTTTGTCCTATTGAATGAAAGTAGTTATCCTTACCTTGATGAAAGTATGGCTGATTGTTTCAGTGAAGAAGGGGCTTTACACAAGAAAGGGGCTACAATTTTATCCTAGACTAGAGGTTTGGATGATTTTTTTTCATATTGGGATACTTACACAGAACTGAACCAAGGAGGGGAAAAAAGTACAGTTCAAAGGGGTTTTTTTAAATCCAGTATCAAATGCAGTTCTTAAAGAGATAGATTCTATCTCCCATTTGACTGAAGAGAAAAAAATCCTCTCAAACTCGGTAAATGCAAGATTGTACTCATATAACATATAATCTCATGGACATTTTCAGTAATCAGAGTAATTTTTTCTGTATGGCTGAACTACTCTCAGACTACTGTTCCTGAGTATTAGCTGTGCTCTTACCTGTCTTCATCCTCCACCTTTGGCTTTTTTGAAGAAGACAATTTATTTTGGTAGTTACAAAGACACTTATCCCCTCTCTCTCTAGTGATGCCTCAGTTCCTGGCCTGTAATGTCTGTATGTCAGTCACCCGGAATACTGGAATTGGGAAAATGGAATTGCACTCCAAGAATGTAATGTATTGTGTTGTATTGTATCGTATTGTAAAACGTAATTGGAAGTGAGTAATGATTTTCCTCACTAGTAATCCTGTCTTTTGTGTCCTGGACTAGATTCATAGCCTGTGACCATCCAAGGTACATCAGCTGACCTGTGGATAAAAAGACAGAAGCAGTAGAAAGAGAATCATGGAATAACAGAACTGTTTAGGTTGGAAAAGACCTTTAAGATCACTGAGTCCAACCACTGAAGAAACAAGATTATATGGCAGGATCAAGAGCAAACCAGCAGTATGACAAAACCACGAGGAAATAATTCTCCCAGCTAAAAACTGGCTTGTTTTGTGCATTAAGAGGGCTGTGCTGTCTGGGGGAGAGTTCAACGAGGGTGAATCTCTGCTGGGAGACCTGCAGAGGAAGGAAAGGGGGAATGTCCCTTCTTGCAAGTTCTCAAAATGATTCAGAGAGGTAGCTTAAACAAAGGAGTGTGTTCTACAGCAAATAGGGCTTTTTTACTTTTAGTCTTTGAGGAGCAAGGAAATTTGGGAAGAGACAATCTTCCCACACCCATCAGTTCCCCTCCGTGTGACCGCAACACTCAGCTGCTGCAGAGGGAGCCTTCATGTCCATGGTGCATACATCAGAACTAAAGCTCTTCCAAGCTCTCACCAGGAATACAGAGGTCAAAATTTTAGAATTTGGAAACAGGGTCTTCTCCATTGTTAAAAAATTCTGAATTAGCTTGCTTAAACCCCAGTCAAACAACATAGTTTATTTTAGGAGCCTGAAGCTGACATTTCCCTTTCCACTACAGAGTTTAATCAACTCTCTACATATCAGAGATTTTACCTCTAATGATTCTAACCAAAACCCATTGCCCTTTCATTCCCCTTCTTTCCCCCTACCTCTGAAAGGCACTAATGAAACCCGCTAGGTGTGCCCTCCTCTGCACCTTCCCTAAGTGAGGATTAGGCGCTGGGGCTGGGCAGTCCTGCACTGGTAAGTGCTCCTGGAGGAGCAGGGCAAGAGGGTACAGCCCAGGCTGCCTTCCCAGTAAATCTGGGATACCACGTGCATACTGTTTTCTGACTTTGTGCAATGAGACTAGAGAAGTTCCTTTGTGATCAGAGAAAACTGGGACAGGATGGATGCAAATAATGATGCTGGTTGCATGACCGCGCTTGCCAGCTCTCCAGCTGACGTTATCAGCGGCAAAGTTCTCAGCACTGATTCAAGCAAAGCATGAACTGCAGATGGAAACCTATGTTTTAAGTTCATCTGCTATCAAATCCAACATAACAGCACAGTTATTTACATGAACTTTCTAAATTTATGCAAACAATTTATCTCTGCTGTAGGGCAGAGTATTTCAGGGACAGCAGCACAACATGCACAAAAATCCAAGACGGAGTTTCAGGCATAGGCTGCAGAACCAAATTAAAGTAGAAGGATAAATCCTCTCTTGCAATTTTTAGTTCATTTCAGTACAGCAAGTTGTATCAATAAAAAGCCTATAGTATAAGTCAGCTAGAAAATAAATGCTGTGAAGGATGTTCCATTTTATGTTGTTTGAATTTGATTAGTGATTAGTCCTGGCAGTTAAACCACATGGGAACAGTAATCAAGGTTTCTCTACTGTGGTTCTGTAACAACTGGAAAACACTCTTGGCTCATGTCCTATTCCATGATGGGATATTAACCTAAAATCTAATTAATATATGAATGAATTACATTTCTAGAAACATACTATATTATAATCAATTTTAAGTGAGTTCCTAACAGGAGATAAGATGAAGAAAAAGCTGTAGAATTACCAGAGGCTGATAAATTCTGTTTACTGTGACTGATGATTTTTATGGAGGATAATTTTACAATCCATCAAACTTTTGTCAGTTCAAGAATCATGCTGCCAAACGTATGCAGTAAATTAATTTTTAAATTTACATATTTATTAAAAATCTTATTGAAAACAGCAGGAAGTAAGCCTTGTTTGAATAATAAAATAACTTGTTATTCTACTGGAAAGAAAACAAAAAAACCCCAACCTTCTATTAAGATGATTTTATAGCGAGGCAATAATTATAAACAACTACATGAATTAGTTAACCAAACACTGTATTAAATAGCCAACCCAAAATTAATCAAGAATTTAGAAAACCTGTTGGAAGATAATCAAGTAAAAAATGCAATTTAAAAGCTAAGAAATTCATGGCTGGGTTTCAGATGTGCTGGAGGACAGGTTTTCTAACCCAGGCCTGTTGGCTGGAGCTCCTGGATTCCTGGAGAAACCACAGGGAGCCGCAGGTGTCTGCCCATGGCTGGAGGTGCAGAGGAGGAAGGGATGTCAGCAATGTTCCCATGCACGTGCCCGCTGGGATGTGGGATCTATGTTCCCTTCCCTGCAGTTTTCTTTGGCTACTCCTGACACTGGGGCCAGCCATTCACACTCTTAAAACACCTACTTTGTGTGTGCACAATGCACCCTGGGGTACGTGCAGGGAATAGGCAATTCATGTCCTAAACGCTGATGGCAGGTGATAGTGCGTTTTTTAACTCTAAAGGATGCTCTAAATGAAACACTGTTTCTCTATTATTTAGAGAATTAAGAATTAGAATTACTAGAAATAAGAATTTAGAATTAAGCAGTGCAATGCTGGGCACCAAGACCAATGCTGGGCACCAAGACCAATGCTGGGCACCGAGACCGCTGCTGGAGATGCAGATGGAAGCTCCTGCAGCCAGGAGATTTATTAGTGTTGAACTTGCCTCCTCACTGTAGTAAAGCAGTGATATCCATTTTGATTAACATGCATATCATCTGGCTGTGATCCGAGGGGAATTTTAGTTAATTTATGGATTTAGATGTGTTTGCTTCATCTTTTAGAAACGAGTACATCTGTTTCTGGTCATGAGGAGCTCTATCCTACTTCGTGGCTCAGCCAGGCATACAGAACGTCTCCCACTGGGATCTGGCAGGAGGCATTAGTGCTTGCAAACTCTCTGTGAGGGCACAGCCTCCAAACAGAAAACTCAAGGGCAAGTGCTGGACAGACCTTCGCCTTTCCACCTTCAGCTTCCCTGGATACCAAAGTTCAGGTTTAAGCCTCTAACAGGACCTGAAAGGGTGGTGTAACTGTGCTGAGCCCACCTGGGCTGCAAAAGGCCCTTCCTAGGCTGTGAGGTGGTATTTTGGCAAGGCTTTCGAGGCTTTTTCAGAGAAAGGAGGCACAGTGAAAATACACATTGGAAACCCTGATTCTGTGGGGTCTGACCCCCCTGTCTGGCTGTGAGAAAACCTTTGTTGGGAATGACTGAAGAGGGAATTTGGTGTGAAGAACCAGCACAGGCTGCTGCTCCCACAGTGGGCTTCCTGCAGGGGCGGAATAATGCAGTATTTTTTTGCATTGATTTCGCTGCAATTTGTGTATAAAAAGAGAAATGTGTGAAGTGAGAGCTGCCACATGACTGGATTTGTTGGACAAATGCTTTAAGAGATTTATTGACCTTAGCAATGCAGAAGTGTTACTGCTGCAAAGGGCAGTGAGGCACTGGTGATACAGAATGTGTTACTATGCCTAAACCACAGATTGTAATATTGTTAATGTAATAGGCCACTAGGAGGACTAAAATACAACTGGAATTCATGCAGACACACTCTACAGCTAATACACACTCACTTTTTGAATGCCCAAAGATGATACAAACAGAAAATCTGGATGAAAATACAGAACAAAGCAGTTGCCAGGTGCTACTAGTGAAAGAATAACTTGAAAAAATGTTGCTGAAAATGAGCAGGCATGTAATATTTACTGGAATACAAAAAAAAAATTCTTTTAAGTGTTGATTTCTTCAATATCTTAGATTATTCAGGATTCAAATACTTGTAACAATGGAATAAAAATTTCCTCCGCACACAGACATGGCAAGGAGCTCTGTATGGACAGCAGGACTGCTAAAGGTGGTAGAGGTCTGCCCATGCAAAACACTTTGCAGGATCAGGGTGTGAATTTGCTTCTGACATTGTGAAAATTCCTCATCAGAGGAGCGGTGTGTTTATGGTTAGCCCTTGTAATGCAAGATCCCATCTTGAGCAAGAATGCTTGATGAGAATATTAAGTGATAATGATTATTTGCTTAGTGCTGCTATGGGGCCTTCAAAGCTCTCAAAGCAGCCTGCTGACAGTACTAGATTAAATTCCAAATGCAGCTGGAAGGTATTATTTATATTCTTTATTTAAAAAATGGGGAATTTAATAGCAAGAGAGGTTTAGCAATTTGGAAATTCAACCAGAACATCATCCCTATCTCCACAGTCCTGCACTCTTGTCTGCTAAGCTTTTCATCAGTATTTGAATATTTTTTTTTATTTGCAGGCAAAAATTTCTCCATGGAAAGACAGAGGCCTATTGTTCTCACTAGGGAGCATCTGAAATACTCTTCAACGTACAGGACCTGGCATTTAATCCACTGAACGTGGTAGTTAATCAAATGTTTTGCACTGACTTTAGTAGAGTTTGGATCAGACTCTTGATGCATTAGAGAAATAAATTATTTAACTTACTGAGTTCCCCTAGAAACAAAATATTGAGCTGCAAACAAAGCTAACAAACACCAAATGGGATGCCATCTGCTGCAATGAACAGAACATGACCAGTTCCCCCCATGCTTGAGATTTCTCCAAAATACAATTTGAAATACGTTTGTTAAACTCCCAACTGTCTCACAAAATTGGCTTAGCACAGGTTAGCAAATGCTAATGCCACCAGCAGCAGCAAGGCAGGCTGTGATGTATCAATTGGAGTCGCTGATGATTTCATTCCTATCGGACTGCCCTGTGTAAATTCCCAGGGGTTTGTGCTGTCCAGAGCCTCCGGAGGCTGTGGAGACGTTTGCCTTCATGCCCTGTGTCCTAGGGCCTATGGACACTGAGTGCTTTCTCCCCCTGAGTAAATAGGAATGGTAATTATCCATGTAATGCTGCATTCATAAATCTGGATTTTCCTATGCTTTGACATCCAGACTCCATGCCTACTGGAGAAACAGGATATGGAGGCAAAAGTTCTGCTTCCCACAGATATCTCCCCCAGGAACGGCACGAGATATCTGAAATTCCAAGTCCGGAGCATTCCCTGCTTTGTAGGAAAGTTTTTGGCTGTGGAGGAGAGAGAGTGGGCTCCCCAGCACTTTCACAGGAACAGAAGGACGGCGCTGAGCTAAATGCAGAGCGTGTGACGCCTGTGGGTGACATCAGCCTTAGCCCCCTTTCCGCTTCCCAGGCTCACTAACTGGGCAGCCCGGCAGCTTTTATGTAATGGGAGGAGAAACCCAGCAGGATTTGCCTTGTAGAACAAGGCAAGAAGATAAATGTCTTCATACCTAAATTTCCTGCCCAGGCAAGCATTTCACCTTCTTGGATCACCACGACAAGTGTTGAAACTGCCACAAACTAAGAGACCCTCCAAAGACAATCTAGTCTTTAGCAGTCAGCCAGGAAGGCTCCAGCTCCCACATGACACAGCTTCTAGGTGGGGGCTGCTCTCCTTGGCTTCTTCTTCTTGCCCCTGTTTTCAACACCATGCCACTAATGATGTCATAACACAGCTTCCATGTTTTCACAATGCATTTTATTTGTAGAAACGCTGTATTAGAAATACTGACCCCTCTGTACCCTGGCTTGCCATAGTGGGTCTAGGAAACATTAAAAGATAGGATGATGTTCCTATAAGGGTGAGAGCAAAAATATTCTGTAAAATGATACAAATGAAAGTTTAAGCTTTTTCCAGTTGCTCATACACTAATGTTATGGAAAATGCAATAAAGAAATGGATTTAAAAATATGAAGAGTTTCATTATGATATGATCTTAATGGGATCACAGTAGGACCAGATTAAAAATGCAGGGTATTTGGCCTTCCTTTTAACTTGGGGGAAATGCCTGCTGACGTTCCATGTCATTGCCCACAGAGCCAATGTCCAGAAGCAGGATGCTACAGACCAAAATTCTGCCAGCTAGAGGGAGAATATCTAAACCAATTTTCAAGCACCTATATAAACTCCATGATTTTCACAGGATCCAAATAATGTGAATCAGAGACATCAGCAAAAGCTACAGATTTGTAGCACCTTTGAAAACTGGGCAGCTGAAGTGTCTAAATATCAATTTAGGCACAGCCATTAAGGAAAGAAGCTTGAAAAAACTCTGACCTTTATTTTTACTGATTAGAGGACATAAACAAGTCTCCTCTTAGTCTATGCAGAGAAAAATAATTCTTGCAAGAGCAACCAGGAAGCATGTGCTGTCTGCTTTGCTACTTCTGCTCCTCAGTTTCAGGCATTGTCTGAAAATCTTTTACATTTCAAATCTGCTTTTCATCTTATTATATGAGTTACCAACAAGTTTCACAATCTGGTAACTTTTTTCGTTAGACGAAATATCATAGACCATTACTGCACAGTTAACATTTTAATTTTATAATCCACAGCAACACACCCTATTCATATTTAATTTCTTCTTTTCCACCCACTTCTGCTTTCCTCTTCATCCTCCCAAATCCATCTGAGGCCTTGTTTTACAGTTTGCTTTACAGAGCACTCAGTAACCCATAGGATATGTGCATATGTAATAGGATGTCAGAAAAATCACTTTAAAGTGTTTGACTGGCAATTTTTCAGATAATAATCACTCGGGGTTTGATTTGCTGAGAATAACACTAGACTAGCTAAGGGAAGTTCTTCAAGCTACAATTTTTTACAGTATGCAAAATTTTTAGCTACCTCTATTAATGAGGAAGCAAAGAATGGAGAAACTGAGAGAAGGTGGCACTACTGGGAGCAGTCAGGCTGTGTCTCAGTCATTGATGGATTGATGAGCAGCTCAGGCTGGGAGGACTCTGACATGTGCTATGAAAACTTATGTCACTCTTCTTAGCCTCTGTGATAGATAATTAGACATTTAAATTATGTAACTACATCTTAGGAACTTCCCAAAGTTCCCTGTGTCACTTATTGATGCTAAATCTGCTAAATACCATGTTTGTTTCTCCTATCAAATACAAACATTGCTTTTCATTAAATTAATATGAATGCTGCAAAAGCCTGAAATTCATGTATTTGACCTAAGAATATAGTAAGAGATAAAATATTACACTTTGGGACTTGCTATAAAGTAGAATGTTTTAATTTGCAAAAATATTTACCAATATTTTTCTTAAGGTTTTAGACAACCTGTGTGTCATACTGCACAAACTCTAGTATAACTTCTCATTTCAATAAAAGGCAAATCACTTTCGAGAGAGGAAAACAGCTAGTGGAACAAACTATAAACACCAGCAAATTATTTCAATATGTTTTTTGTCAATATTTGACATAAAACTTGCCTTCTTTTCAAAGACCATGTTGATTAGGATATTATTGTCGTGTGCATATGGGAAGAAAAAGCGTCCTCTTAAAAATAGAAATAATTTGCTAACATATTCTCAGTATATTGCCGCAATTCCTGCTACCATCAGCTGTGCAACTTACTCCTCATGTATTCTCCTCGGTACAGAACTCTCACACTAAAAGATCAGTCGTTTCCCACCCTTCTCTGCATGACATTTGAGTGCTTTATGCAAAACATATCGCTATTATAGATGGAGAAGGCAAGTTTCAGCTGGAAAAACAATTCACAAAAGTATTACAGCGTTATTCATCTCATTTAACTCTGCTAATCACATGCTCCTCTTGGAGTCAAAATATTTTCCAGCTTCAGAAAACAAACAGCTCACTGAATACACCTCTGTGCCCTACTGCTCATATCTTGATTGAGTCAATCCAATGTTTATTGGATCCAATCTATTTTTTAGCTTTTTCTTTTATTACTAATATAATTTCTGCCATTACAACAATTACACTATCTCACATGCTTTCTAATATTTATCATTTGTTGCTGTTAATGTGCCCTGAATTCCATTTTGGCCCACAGTATTATTAAAATATTCCAATTCAACAGCGAGAGAAATGAAACCTGCAGGTTTATTTCCAAAGATGGGGGACTGGAGAGCGCCTGGTTACAAATGGCAGAAACATGAGTGCACTTTGGGCCATGCTGCAAATCACATCAGCTCCATCTGTCAAACCTCTGAAAAACAGCCCAGAACATTTCCCACTTGGGGAAATCACTGGCAAATGATACTTTTATTCTGTATGTACTTTTGGTTCTTATTAGACTAAAGGATCTTCCTACTTACATCTAAGAGCCCCTGTGCCAATCAAATCCACATGTAATCTCCAGTTATAAAGGCAAATAGACATTGGAGTGCTGGGGATGTGTCTGCTGCGAGCAAGGGGGGTGGGCAGGGACAGGATGGGGTCTTACCCAACCTGGCTTCTTGCAGCTACTCAGCCCTGCTGAGAAATGACCTGGGGTACCCAGGCCATCAGGGCTGTGCTAACGCTGTGCCAGGGAGGGCTCCCTGTAAATGAGCTCTGCACAGCTCTGCACAGCTCTGCCCTGCTCTGGGCACTCTCCCACGAGCAGATTTGGGCCGACCCTCAGGGACTCTGGCAAATGAACTGCAGGGATTTTTGCGACATCTGGGCCAGTGTGCAACGTGGTTATGCAGCTCCCACATGCTGAAAAGACAAGCTTCTCTCTGTAACTGGAAATTACTTGCTGAGACAGTGGGATATGAGGTTTCTGCTCCAGTGATCAAGTTTTTCCACTCAGAAAGGGCAAAGTTCTCCCCTCTCTTACAGTGCCAAGGGGGCTCAATGAGCACAGTGCTCCAGCTGTGGCCACAGGACATCTTGGTGTGCTGCTTTAAATCAGACAAGCCCAGGCATCTGCATGTGGCACTTGACAAGCCACACAGGCACAGTTCACTCGGTGCTGGGAGTGACTGGGGCGTTTAGCACTCAGTGACACCGTCCCAGAGGCACTGGCACTGCACCCACACGCCCAGCCAGGCCCGAGGTCCTCGGCTTTCCTGCTTTCCACTTCCTCCACATCTTCTCTCAGACTCACATCCAAACCATTCTCCTGCTAGCCTTGCACACCATGTGTTTTAAATGCCACACAGCCTGCTCTACTATGCCAAAGACTTTCTGTCCCTCACTAATAACCCAACTACTCTTAAAACTATGTGCTAAAAGATATTTGAGTTAAAATGTCGCCACCTACCCATCCCCATAAATACACTAACCAAACATAAAATAGCCTTTATACCAGCTGGAGGGCTAGTCAGAATGGGGTTTGGTGGCGCAGTACTGAAACTACTGAGGCCATTAATGCTGGAAGCAGAACTGCTTCAGCAGATAACAGCTTCTAGGTTTTTTTTTAGGGTTATGTTTTCCCTAAAAATGTCCCTTGCATACCATAAAAAAAGTTATTTTCTCTGGTGGACACTGCGTTTCAAATGTTGTTTTGCCTTTTAAAAAGTCAGGAAAGTTATGGAGAATGCTATCATCCTCCTTGCTGAGCCACTCTCCATTGCATAATTTTTTACTGAAACTCTCAGCAGCATAAGAAACCTCAGCAGTTTCACCTAGAAGGCACAGGGAGAGAAATGACTCTCCGTATAACTGCAGCTTTTTACTGTTGCCAAGCCAGCTCCTCAGGCTGGCTGTAAGGATGTTCTTGCACACCACACAACATTTCTCTTAAGTGATGTGTGTCAAGTGAGACTTTGGTCCCAGAAGACTGCTAGCTAGGCTTCAAATTGCTTGTTTTGCTGTCTCTTCACTTTACTTTTTGGGGGCGACTTTGATTGCAAGGTATTAGAAACAATAAAGACCTCATTGGGAATATAAGGCTTGGAAGCACATCTTAGAATGTGAACTTGTCCTGTGGAGGGGAAAAAACATGCAGATACGAGTGATTTGTTGATGTCTGCAGATGTCTTAGCCTATTTCTAATTTCTCATTTCGCCACATGAGCTGAATCAGGCTTTAGGCTAGAAAAAATATGTTTGATTTTGTATTATTCCCATGGGTGGCATGGTCAAACCTGTTTTCTTATCAGACCATGCTCCTGTGGTTTTTGTCACATTGTCAAATACTCCTATAGAATTCACCTGACATCAGACACGGGTCTTACATCAACTTGGGCAATTACTGAGACAGTCCCTGCTTTGATGGCACAGGTATTGCATCACTCATCTGAGAACCAAACCCCTTTGATTACACAGAGAGGAAGTCTTGCAGCCCCAAGCTTGTCAGCAGGAAAATCCTATTGAGGCAATTCTGACAAATGGAAATGTGCAGCTCAAAGGTCCCCATGAGGCCACGCTGAGGGATCACATGGTGGCACTGAGTATTAATATCACCAAATGTTTACATTACTAGATCACCTCCCTAAACATACGCAGTGATTTGTTATATTCGTTCCTCACTTGAAAGAAAAGCAATGATCTTAAAACACCAAAGATGGGTGAATGAGACTGCAGGCTTATTCTCCATCTACAGACTGTACAATGGCAGTACCCATCCCTTAATATCCGAGGTTCATCAGAGCTACGAAAGCAAATAAAGCTGATTCCCTCCCCACCTCATCATATTCCTCTCTCTTCAGCCTGGCAAGAAAAAGAGTAAAGAGGAGGTGAGGTTTCTGTGCTTGATACGCAGTAAACTGAATTATACAATTAGTGCACTGAAACCTACCATCACCTAATTTCTGCATTTGATCCAGCCCAGTAGATGCTTTCTCTCATTGACAAGGGACCTCTTCTACCTTTCATTACTTTCTAGTATAATAATTTGTAAGAGCAGCTTCAAACTCTATATTTGCAGTAACACACACATTGTACAAAACAAGCTAAGACCAAGGGCATCAGGAGCATTTGCTGTTTTCCTCTGGTTGTAACATGACATAGGTATTGCTGTCACCAACTTGCAGACAGCAAAACAGATCCTGCTGGCCCAGCAACTGGCCAAATACCGCCCAGTGCTGCCCCAGCTGCAGGTATTCATTTTATTATGAAAGTAAAAGGAAAGCAATTATTTAGTGCTCACTGGAGTGTGCACTGAGATGTGGTTTCACTCTCCCAAATACAGATGGTAGCTACAATAGCTGATTTTTATTAGTTCCTCACAGAAGAAAGTTTGGAGCAATGTTCATATTTTTAACTTTGGGTTGAAAGTTTGGTATTAAGGATAAGGCAGCTCCTGGTCGGGGGAAATGAAGAAAGTTCCACAGGACAATACCTCCTTTCCACTTTAAAGTCTTAGGATACAGCTCTTCCCAAGTGCTAATTGGACTGAAACCATTATCTTAGGCTTTTCCACATGTGATAAGTAGAATCCTTCCCTAAGCACATATGATAATGTGAAAAAAATTAATTCTCTGTGAAAGCAGAGTGCACATGGTCTCCCCAGAACTACTTCAGATACTTAAATACAGAGAACCTTCTTAAAGAGAGACTTAGTTTACGTGCCGATGAGCTTCTCTCTTTCAGAGAGAACAAAGCACCTTCAGAAAGGGTCTCAGAGAACCCAAATCAGGCTCACAAACATTTCTGGCACATTCTCCAAGATCTGCCTACAGAGGTGAACAGTGCAAAGTACTCAGTTGTTGCCAGTTCATGCCCTAGCTCAAGTCTTACTGACCTCTGTAGGAGACGAGACGCAAGAAGCAGCAGCTCAGGCCTTTCTTATTTTCCCCTCACTCTTGTTTAGTGTAGCCTGCAGAGGTGTCTGTGCTGCTCTAAGTGATGCTGTAATTCAGCCAGGCTGGAACACCCTGTCTAGTATCAGCTTAACGCTTGCAGATCCTTGAGGATGGCAAGTGTTGTGCAGTTACCAGACTTAGTCTTGTTTCTGGTCCTTTTGTGGGTATTCTCTCTGCTAATAGGAGGCTTGTGAGCACAACAAGTCAATCATAGAGCATTAACTCCCAATCAGCTTACTCAGCTGTAAAACCCTTGAGTTTACCTGGGAATGCCGCCAGGTCAGTGCTACTTGTAAGTGCAACCTAAACAGCAGCAACATCTCTGATTTTTCCTTTGCCTGTATTTGCCAGCACTCTCTAATGGCTACTTGAATTTCCAGACACGGGGATTTGATCTCACTCGTGAATCACCTGCTCCACACATACAAACTCTGCTGTGGTGGGTACGGCCAGAACTTCACGTTGCACGGAGAAGACTCTTGCATTAAATGAGTCCCCCAGTCCAAGTGCCCATGCAATCAACAAGGCAACTATGACAGAAATGTCAGATTTCTCATGTATCTCATCACAGCTGGGGGAAAACAAGAGGAATTAGAAGCTTCTGATGGGTACCAACCCCTTCCATAAGGGAGCTTTTCTTCAAAGTGCTCAAGTCATGCTTTGAAACACAAGCAAGCCCCGATGGTGACTCAAATTGAGTAATAGGGACAAAAGAGAGCAAGAGTAGAGTATGTCTGCTCTGTATGACAGAGTAGAATATGTGATGGTTGGTTACTGACAGAGAATTAAACATATTTTTCATAATTCTTTAGGACCATAAGGATGATTTTGTAATAAAATCTTTGACCAACTCAGTTACTTCTCCAAATGGTTCCTGTTTGATTATAAAATGTGTTAATAAAAAATGGGCCTGGGGAAGGGAAATTCGTCTTGTTTTCTGCATTCTTGTAAGAAAAAATCACTTGAGCTTTTAAAGTCTAAACAGCAAATTAACTGATGAAATGTGAAATAATTTTTTCATTGCATAAACGTGGTAACAATCATGACCTTGGCAAAGTGCTCAGTGCAGTGTCTGCTGCAAGGAACAGGAACAGCTGTTTAATGCAGGGCTCAGTGAAGTTTCACTGAAAAGGTGTCTCCCAAGTGTGGCTGCAGTGGACTTGGGATCAGGTGCTGTGTATATTTTATTAGATCAGAGAAGTTACTGTTCAAATAAAAATAATTCATTTGGTATACATAAAAATGGATATTTCTTGTTTTGAAAATCCTACATGAGGAGAATACATCACTGTTGCTAGTTGAAGTGAAAGTTTTCTGCTAAAGATTCAATGCATTTTATTCCTTTCTTCGAAATTGTGATTTGCTTTTCTTGACCAAAATTCTGCAGCGTGCCAAAGGATGACATAATTTCAGAATATGTTTTTCAGGTCAAGATAAAAGTGACATAAAATTGGTCTTAGTGCTAAGAGAATTTAACCAGGATGCTGTTTAAGGCTGTAACCATAAGTATTTTTCCTTTCAATGTCTAAAAGCCCTTTTTGATTCCTCCAACTGTCCCTCCAGTGTCCCTTTATCACAGTAATTGCCCATCAGTTGTTCCTCCTCTGAAGCTCCTGCATAGCACTTTTTTGCTGATGAAACTTGCTGTGTATAAACTTTGGAGGTAATGCTGGTGAACGCCTTGCTTGGGAAGGAGACAAAGCAAATGACAAGTCTGGGCTAAGAGAGCTTCCTGACTGTCTCATTAGAGCCCCCAGACTGAACCACTGCCGTCCTGGAGCTGCACAGCCCAATTTAATTGGGCTCAGAGACTGTCACAGCACACTTGCTCTTCAGACAAGCACTGTAAACTCATTTTGCCCATCACGACGCTTTTTTGACACACATCTTTTGTTTGGTTTTTTAAAAGGCTTGACAAACACCAACTGGGAATTAAATTCAAAGCCTGTATGATTTCCTTTTTCAAAAAGCCAAATATTCTGCATGAAAGATGCATTAATCCCCCCTCAAAATTTATGTTTTTTTCTTTTTTCTTTAAGATTTGTTGGCCATAAGTGCCTCTGCTTCTGGTGTCCCCTCTTTCTGTGGGTAATGTTGCAGATCACACAGCTCTAGTTTAAACAGACTGTGGATCTTCTTGGGTTGGACAAACCACAGCTCAGAAAAATTTGCTGTGCTGGTTCAAACAAGGAGTTCAGGGCAACCTGCTTTTCATGGTTATTCCTCTCATTCGTCATTCTGAAAAGTTTAATACTAATAGGCAAATCTCTAGTGCTTTATTGAGCTTTTGCTGTTCAGAGAGAGGCAATGCTGTTTGGAGAGCTATTTCAGATCCTTAAAAAGTAAGCTCAAGAGCTCCCCAACATAACGCATGAAAAATGCTGGTGCTGGCTGAGATACAGCTGGTGCCCTTTAGTTTAGGGATGAAGTTTTACAGGAACCTAAGGCCAGTTCGATCAGCTTTGTGTGGGTTTTGAGGCTGATTGGGTGCATTGCAGAGATGTCATATACAAGGAATACATGAAGAGAATTAATTAAAAGTAGATGGAACTCTGAATCACTTTTCTGTACTGGAACTAAATCTAATTGCTCTGTTAATAGCAAAAGACCTTGGCCTTCAGAAGGCAGAACTGATTTTTATGGGTTTTTTTCACACACACATATATATATACACATATATATATATACACACACATATATATAATTCATCTCCTACACGTAATTAAGCTATGAATTTCTGGATGTTCAAGATGAGGAATTAAGTGGATGCTCAAATCATTATCCTGCATGTATCCTTTTTAACACCCTTCTGCTGTCTTTTTTCCTTTTTTTTTCTTCCCAACTATGAAGCCAGATTATTTAAAATTGTTCTTTCTAATATGACCCACATATATTAAAATCGAATCATATTCTGGGTACTAATGAAATTGGGTTGATTGGGAAATGAGGCACATGCATTTCAGGATTTTTCTTTTGAAGTTTGTGGTCAATTTAATATTCAGTTAAGCAGGACTTTGATGCCAGCAGAGTTGGAATAAACAGGGCCACTGCCATCTTGTTCTTCATATTCCTCCTGCATATTTGGCCCAGATTCCTGAAAGCTCCAAGACTCCAGCTTTGGTTAGAGTTAATCACCTCTGAAGTTACAAGGCACAGTCATTTCCTGAAACTGAAAACTGGGGTCTGAGAAGAGATAAAAATTCTTTTTCATTTGTGCTCTACAGCAGTAAGTTACAAACCAGCAGCTCATTCCTTATTTTCTGCTACTACCTTTGTTTATAGTGTAACACTCCCAAAATGGGCTGAGTGCTGCACACAGAAACAAAAGAGCTTGTGTCTAAAAAGCAGAGCTGGGGAAACAGCATGGCAAAATGATTACACTGGATCATAACTGGGTGTCTCTACTTTGAAACAAACTGGCTTGTTAGATCAAAGGAGAGAGGGAAAGAAGTGAGGTGATGAGAGGAGAAGGCATGAGAACAGAGGAGGAAAACAACAGGTTGAAAAGATCCTCTTCAGGGTTGCTGAGACTGTGTGATGTCAGGTTCAACACTTTTAGAGACAGAAAAGGAGATGGGTTCACATGAAGTAAGAGGAGAAAACAAATTTGTTTCAGTTTAGCATCAAGGTCAACTCATCAGATCAGGACTGATCTCCATCAAAATAATGTTTAAAACCATCAAATCTGGAATTCCAGAGCTAACACCAAGATTTCAAAAGAGACCAGAAGATAGGTGATTTCCGCAGCACAATTTCATTTGAATTTTCAGGAATACTTCTTCAGAGTTTTAAGTCATTTAATACATGTTGTTCTACATAAACTATCTAATTATATGTGAAGGAGCAGACATAAAAGATAAATTCTGTGTTTACTTGCTAGCTTTAAATTTCAAATCCTCACTAATGGTGGAGTACAAGCACAAGCCTGTCTCCACTTGTCAATTTTGGAAGTCTAATTCTATGACAGGTGAGCATTCAAATGTAACATTCTGTTCTAAAAATATTCAGATCTTTACTCTTCTGCAGGTCCTGTTGTCTTTTTTTTCAAGTCTGCCTGGTTTTAGTAATCAATCAACACACTGAGGAAAAAAACAAAAGGCAAGTAAAAATAATAATGAACAAAATGAGAAGTAATATTAAAATTACAGTAACTCACACTTGGACTCTCTTTGCCCTTGCTGTCTTTACTGGAAGCTCCACTCAGCTGCTCAATTAAACTGTAATGTGTTAATTGTTCAGGTCCATCCTCTCCAAAGTGGCCATAGAGACTGTGTTGGTATAAATCCAAAATCGACATTGGGTTCCCCAAAAATGACCTTCTCTGACTTTGTTTATCCTGCACAGCTGCAAGAGATGTAACAAATAATATCATTATGGCAGACTACATAGATTCAATGTAATTTTACAATTTTTAAACCTATTTAAATCATTTTTTAAGGTACCTTGAATTCAGTCCAATAGAAACATTAAAAATACTAGCTTCTAATTCTCCAGTGCATATACAGGGGACTGTTCATATTTAATGTTTGAGAAGGAGGGGATGGTATGAGACAGACAGAATTAATTTCCTTACTTTTCAAATTATAGACAAGATGGTTAATTTGGAGCATCTTCCCACTTAATTATTTGCAGTAAGGTTTTGTTCTTCTCTTTTAATAGACTTGGCAGATGTGCTAAGTTCCTTTAGCATTATCTTTCAGTTTGATTGTACTTGAGAGTTCTTTCCTTTTCACTGTATTTTCAGTTAATGAATGTAACAGCATAAAAAATACACAAGTAAGGTAAGAAAGTGGTGCTTGTTTTAGATCCTGCTGTAGCACAACAACTTTAGGAATAAAGCCCCAATTTCCGAAGTCCAAGGCTGAAAACTCATTCAGAAGAACAAAATAAAAAGGAATTTTCCATGAAAGCACACACGAGACAGATGTTTCTGTGAACATCAAGCTCCTTTCCTCACACTTCTTGTTACACAAACTTCAACTCTGCCTTATAACCTACAGCATTAAGAGAGTGTCTGCTTCCAATACCCCCAACAGCATCACATCAAGGTAGAACCCAATTTATGAGATTGAAATCAAAACATTTTCATGGTTGGAAGAGAAGGATCTGGAATATTTGGCGTATTCCCTGTTACTCTACTGACCTTCTCTGTAACATTGGGCAATGCACTGGGAATCTCATGCTAAGCCCATTAAATCAACAAAGGTCTTATCATTGACTTTTAATAGCCTTTGCACTGGGCACTCAGTCTTTCTGTTCCCTGCTCATAAATGGAAAATGGAAATCACTCCAGCATTATAATTGTGCAACCAGTGAGTTTGGGGACTCAGCTAATAAATGTAATTATCTATTCATATAAAAATATTCTCTGTGGATTGGTTTGCTGGAGCCCCTGCCCCAGCCTCATGTGGATGTTTTGAGGTTATATCACTTGTGTGCATAAAGACAGCGAGACCTTTGAACACAGAATGGGATAAAGTATGGCTGTTAATATGATGTGAGAACTGCATTTAGAGAGCACAGAAAAAAAATCCTGACTATGAGGAATGACCACAGCAGAAATACTTTTGCAATAATGTGTCATAATCTTCTATTTGTCTCAATCAAATGATGTATTTTATTCTCTTACTGGCTCGAAAGTGAGGCATCTACACAAAATTAATGAATCTCTGTGTAAAGGGTCACCTCAAGTCATGCTTAGTGATCACTGAACTTGGAATCTGCTGCAATTTAATGCAACTGGTAGCACATGACAAAAATAATTTTTTATGCAAATTCTGATCAAAGGAAAAAAAAAGCTTATTTACCTCTTTAAAAAACACATTTATTGCATTAAAATATGATTTATAAAAAGCAAAATCTGTAAAAAAGAAGTGTTTATGGGCTGACTGAAATGACTTGCAATATTTTCTACAGATTAAACCCACGAAGCTGTAGCAGTAATGTAAATAAATGGCCCTAGCTTCCTATTTTGCTCTCTCCCATGGAATCACAAGCAATGAATTAGCTCTCAAAATGCCAAATGTTAGAGCCCAGCTCCCAGCAGACACTGAAGAGCACAGCATTCAGCCACCCAAGGTGCTTTCCGTGCCATCGGCACCGGGGTGAGGGTGCTGCAGGTGCTGATCTCTGCCAGGCCAGGCTTGGGGCTGCACAGGGCAGCAGCTCTCAGGGTGGTGCCCAGACCTTGCAGTGGCCTTCACACTCCCCAGAACTCTCCACCTGCAAGGGATCCATGGGCTGCAAGGACAAGGGCAGAGCTGCCCTCCCCTCGCTGCCCCAGGGCACACATCTGCACTGGAAGGTGGCTCGGAGCACAGCAGGCTGGTGGACGAGACAAGCCAGCAATTTCCTGGGTTATTAAACACACAGAAGACTATTATCTCAAGAACTTCACTTAATGTATTTTTATCTACTGGAATTCAGTAAATTCTGAATTGCCATCAATTCTCACTAAAAGCTTTGGTACTCGAAAGCTGCAATATGTACACAGAGGAAAATGAGAGAGAGTTCACTGTGGCACCATAACCAACATCACCTTGATACAGAGGTTGGGAAATTGTGGCCTTGATCACTGCATTATTTAAACAGGCTGTATAATTAAAAAGAAAAAAAAAAAAAAAGGCAAGCTGTATTTATAGTCACCTTTCAATTTTGTAATAATGTAATTATTTTTATTTGCACTGCAGAGATTTATGCATAAAAATCTACAAGTTAAGCCCCTACTAGCAAAAACTGTGGAAGACGGGATAAAGTATATACCCATAATAAAAAGCAAAAGGTAATAAAAAGCTAATTTCTAAAGGAAAATTAGACTGAAGAAAGATTTGGGGTTAGGAAGTGAAAACTAGACAGAAAGTTCAATGAAGGACACCATCTGCTGCTGAGTCAGTGTGGGGATGAGGGACATACATCTTTATGCACAAATTTTCAATTACCTTGTCTGTTGTTCTTTGCTAACTCCACAAGAGTCTCCTCTGCAGTTCTGAAATAACTGGTTCCGTACTCTGGCTCTGGCTCACTGTCAGTGCTGCTCGCTGAGTACGTGCACACCCTCAGAGCCGTGTCCTGCACAAAGAGGGACATGGCAGTAAGTCAGATAACGCAAAATATCAAAATAATGCTGAAGATAGTATTAGGAGTAGCACATTTTACATTCATCATGCAGTATAAATGGGTAGTTCAACTGGAAGAATTTGCATTACCAGTCTAACTCCTTCAAGTAAGTAATCATCAGTCTGACATGGGGAAAATAAGACATTTTTGTCCTGCTAAGTCCCCTGAGACAGTCTGGCAGAAACAATCCTGACTTTAACTCTTCCCTGCCCCCCCCACTTTAACATTGTTTTTGATTCTATCAACATTTTCAGATAATTTTGTCCACCAAGTTCAATTTTAGAAGCTCAAGTATGTTTAATACAGTCTATTTGTAACACACAAAATTATCACACCAGAAATAGTTTGCTGCAAGAAATTCTAGAGACAATTAGGATGGCCAGTAGACAATACACCATTTCTACACCAGTAAATCCTAATTTTTTCCTAAATTCATGTCCCTTGTCCTGGTACTTAGTGGAGAGCCCTTAGTTCCCAGCTGATTCCTGGGAATCAGGTATTTCAGGAAACAATACTATGGATTTTCTTCTGGGAATAAAAAGGATCTCTGAGAGCTCTGGACAGCTTCTAATCATGGAAGGTCTGAAGGCTCAAACCATTCAGCAGCAGCAGCTCAGTACAATAAACCCCACAAACCAGGTAGGGGGAAGCTAAGCCTGATCCTGCTTGGGTAATGGCATGTACAAATACCACCTACTAACCCTACCCCAACTGCCTTAGAATGGCTCAAAAGAGGTTTTAATTCTGTTTTCTAAAAGGGATATAAATTTCCCCATCTTTCCATCCATGCTGCAGTTTTTAACTGATGCAGAAGGACATCCTTTTGTTAGGAATCGCCCACCTGACTTGAGGGAACCAGAGCTGAGGATACCTGCACGCAAGCATTAGAGATTGCAAGGCAGCTGTAGTCCCAAAACCCCACAGAAACATGTTTAGAACAGTATTTTTCTCCTCACAATACTTCCATAGCACATGTCTCAACCTCTCATACTGTACAGCTATAAAGACAAGGAAACCTAGGCCCGGGGAAAAAACTGATCTGAATGTCACAAAAAGCAGCAAACAAGATCAACTTTTTAGAAGAGAAGAATGGGGTAAAAGGCTTCCATTTCCTTTTCTAAAAGTGCCTGTGAAGATTTTAGTTAAAACACGCTTATAACCAGGAGGACAAAGAACCTTGAGGTGCTGTATTATTATTACTGGTAAATAATGAGATAGCAAATGAAGGGTAAGGAAGTAAATGTAGCTGTTAGATTGTTAGTTACTCTCTCCACTGTACTAAAAGCACTGGCCATTTCTGATACCTCTACGCTGGCCACAATACCCATCTCATTGAAGAGATGCCACTTCTTAACTTATACCTTTGTTTTAGTAGTTTTCTTGGGGGTCCACTCTGGAAGAACTTTTCTATTTTCTACAGTCTCTTCAGTGTGTTCTAATGAGGCAGAGGTCACAGAACTTGCTTCCGGTTCACTTTGCTTTGCAAGGTTAATTATCCCTGAATTAAGAGAGACATTATTTAAATTCTAGGTCTCCTCAGCATCTTCATGATAGTATGTCAGTTATACTTCAGTAAAAACTGGGGGCAAATTGTGATACTTTCATTATGTCAAATAATATTTTACTACTCAAAGGAACAACTTAGTAACTTACTGGAATAGTTCTAACTAAAGTGGCAGAACTTCATCCAAATCCTTTTCCAGTTAACAAGAGAAGAGGAAGGCATGAATTTAAATCCCTTCATTAGTTATAAAATATATACTCTTTCAACAAAGAAACAACATTCAATAACTACTTCTAGGCATCGTAGGATCTGCTTTGTTATTTTATGTTCTCAGAGAACAATCTTTTAACATAAATATAATTGGAAGTATCTTTCTAGCAGAAAGCCAGCTTTTTTATTTGCTATATTTGCACTATGCAAAATCGGAACATCAAAGAAGATATACGGTGCATATGAAATTAAGTGATAATTGTAATTTGGATGAGAAAGTGGGGGAGAGAAGAATGAAAATAGTCTAGTAAAAAATGAGTTGACCCCATCATCTGATGTATACTACTTTTTTGTAACATCTCTTCATGACAATTTAATTAAGATACAAACCTCACAAGGTTGGTGCAGTGAATATTAGCATTAAGATCAGAACAATCTTACTGCTAGTGACTTCTTGTGAAGCAATTCAGTGCTTGCAGTTTCTGTTCAATTTGTTATAATGACAGTGTTTAATCACGGGCTCTACTCTATAACACACTGCTGAATTGAGGTCACACATGTGGCCATTCAAGCATGTAGCACATAATCTATAACTAAGATTTCTCTTCTGAATCCTTCTTAGCTGTATCATTAATTAACAGTACACTTACTTTTAAAATACTAAGTATTAAAATATCTTTTGTTTAGCTTTGACTTGAAACAAGCAGGGGAGTCTGCAATAAAGCATACAATGTGTGTTTGCAGTCTATTATACCATTACAACACTGCACTGGGAATATTGCTAAATCAACTAAGTTCTAAGATCTTTAATTAGAAACCTTCTGTTATGCATCTTATGAACATATAAGAGAGGCTTCTTTCTTCCTAGGCTCAATATATGTCAGCTCATTAGCAGAGCATATATTTGATGGCCTTAAACTAAGCTCAAACTTGATATTTAACCTTACATGCTAATTACACAGAATCTCTCTTATAGATAGAGTGATACAGATTTATGAAAGTTAAATACAACTTTTACAGCAGCAATAACCAGGCTGACAAAGTGCTAATCACCATAACCCCTATAAATGAGTGACATTGCATTTGGTCAAGACAAAACAATACCCTTCTCCATTAAACTAATCACTTTTACTGTGCTTTCTGCTGTATCTGTCATGCTGACTATGAAAATTTCCCTGTTGTTAATGCTACACGATTTTTAATGCTATTAGCATATATATTAATAACTCCAAAGTCTTCAAAAACTTACATAAATAGTCAGTGTTTGTTTATAAAAAATGCACAGACTTCAATGGAACTATTTACTAATACAAAGTTATTTGCTGGAGCTTTGATGGATTGCCAGTCCTTTTATACCTTTGTCAGCTCTTGTTTTATAGCTTAAACACACACGTAGCTCATGAACAAAAGTCAGGGGTTTTATATCCATATATAGAAATGTGTTTGCATGATGTAGTAAAGTTATGAGAGAGCCTTGTTTGAGGTCAAGGCCGTATATTCAGTGGGACAGAATTTATGCATTGAGGCCAAATGAGTCTTTAGTTCAAATCCAGTATCAAAAGCAAGTCTTCATGAATATATCTTTTCTATGTGACAACATGGCTGTGCTTTGTACTTTGTACAGTCTGATCCTGAATATTGCTGAACATCCGTATTCTTTTTCAAGTCAACTTCCAAGGCTGGCATATGTTATTTTTTCTTCAAGTACAGTTTCTTGAGAAAAGGCCTTAAGTACTAAACTCATTTTTCTTTCTCAGATAAGCATTATGTATAACAAAATTTCCATATGGCTCAGGTCACAAACTTGTTAACCTTATGCGTTCATAAAAAGAGTATCTTCTGCTCCGCATTTAACATTTCTGTTATCAATTGCCGTTATTACAGGATTTCTGCTAATCAAAACAGAGGCCAAGGCAGAAATAATGTGATTTTCAGTGTAATTGACATTTTACCTGAGGAAGCTGGTTTGGGAAGGCGACTTTGAAAAGGTCGTATACCTTTGGCAGTCATGGCCGGATCAGATGTCGAGTGACTAATTACGCTTTCCACGGACTCCTGGCTCTTAGCTGTTGAAGGCACTTCTCGCTCAAGAGTTTTGGCTTTTACTGAAGGAGCTGAAAGAAGAACTTGCTCAGATGCTGCAAAGACTCCCGTTTCCAAGGCTGGTTCTTGCTTAGAAATGTGTCGCCCCGTCGATCGGTTCCCTGAGTCAGGGAGGGGGAAGGTTCCAATCCCACTGTCCAGCGTCCTCATCTGGCAGCAAGACTCTAAGGCACAGGAAATTGGTGTGATGGGATGGAGCTAAAGGTATTTAAAGTCAGGAAAAGGATCTAGGGGGGAAAAGGGGCCTCTTAAAGAGGAGGTTTCAAGGCAAGGGGAACATTTTGCACTTTGTGAGTGTGCTGCTCCCTGACACTGGTACCCTTTCGACACTTTATCTACTGAATACAAGGAAATACCCTGTTGAGGCGCAGTGAAATTAAACAAGTGCCAAAACACTGACACTGGCCTGCTTTGGAGTAAGTGTGATAATGGATAAGTGTGATAGGTCCTGGAAAGTGGTTACAGTTGGAATTTTAAAATAATTTAATTAGAAGGCCCACAGAAGGTCTGGAGAGTACCAGTGTGAGGGACGTAGTGTAATGTATTTCTTCCAACATAAACCCACAGTCCACAAAAGTTTGGCCTCTCCATACCGTGTTTTGCTAATTGTTTCTCATACAAGGAGATGTTAACCAAAATGTGTCATGTATTCTTACACAAAATTAGGATATACAGAACTTCTTAGAGATACCCATCTCTCAGAGCAGCCTGAAAAACTCAGACAGCAGCAGCCATGCCTCTGTTTACCTTGTTCCACTCTGGTTCTGCACATCCCAGTTTGGGTAAGCATACACAATGCCAGCCAGAGATACCTTTAGCACTTTTATTTTTTGGAAGCAATATGGTCCCACACAGCCCTCCAGCTTATTCATCCTGCTGGAAAGGTGCTGTACTAACCATGGAACAGGGAAAGGTGCAAGTGTAGATGGGTGCACATGGATATTTGAGCAACCAGGATGGACTGGCAACCCCCCTGCCCTCTCATTCTCTGTCAGTTTCCAGAGACTTCCCTTTTGTTTCTATAAGGGGCAAACAATGTTGAAAAGACTGAGATGGTAAGGTCCTTCTGAGAGCTATAAACACAAGGAGGGAACTTCAGCACTAATGGTTGGAAAATGAGCATAATTTAGGTTAAATGTCTGGAAACATCCCTTGACAGCAAGATCTTAAGTCTGTGGCAGACACTCCCAAAGGAGGCAGAGGAATTTCCTTTGCTTTGAACAATTTAAGGCTGCACTAGACTAAAGATGTACGGCAGTGAACAATTGTACTCTAGCAAGAGATGCAGAATATGGACCAATATATCTCCTCCATCAGTATTTTACGTGTTTCTGAGTATTGATTTTTTTTTACGATATGTCCATTTGTTATTTAAGTCTGTTGTAGTTAGCAGTCCTCAGTCAAGTAATTTTCATTATTTTTTTCCTCTGCAGTGTTTCTAACACTCTCAGAAATTTGGAAATATTTCTCCCCTATGGGTTCTGCCTATTTGTTTTTGAACTGAGAACATTACCATGGTCATTCTCATTAAATATCTTCATCTCAGTGGGCCCTTCTTGATAACAAGTAAGAAACTACTTACAGGTAAATTAAATATGTATTTCTGTTTCATGGTTCTTGTGAAAGGAGAAGCAGCCTTATATTTATGTGGTCCTCATTACCATGTCCTCATCACTCAGGATCAAAGAAGGACTGAAATCCTGCTGAGCACCTGAACCTTACAGGGCCTGCCTGAGCTGCAGCAGCAAATGCTCTATGCATTGTCTTTCAGAAGGGCAACAACTGACTCTGATTTCCCTCACACAATTACTGCACGTCAATAATTTCTCTCCATAGGTGAAAGGAGGTGAGGTGTTGAAGCCATGCCTAGCTAGCACCTACATTTTCCATCACATTTTTGAGCTAATGTGTCATAATGATTTTAGAAGTTGCTGAAGGTTTTCCAGGAAACATAAGAAGAAAATAAAGAGAACTATATTTGGTTCTGCTGCACCAAGAAGAGGTATCCCATCTACTGAACCCTCTTACTTCAGCTATACTTTTTCTAATGTTTTGTTGTTGTTGCTGTTGTTATTTTTGAATAGCAAAATACCTAGCTAGAAGTGGGAGTGCAGAAAAGCAATTTAAAATGCCAGGCATTGCCCTTGCCATTTTCTGTACATAATCAAGCTGAAACAGCATGTTAGCTCGTGGACAGGCAATTCTTCAACTAAAGACTGTTGGTGAGAGAGTTAGAAAATAAAGGGAAATATGGAATAAGAAAGGACTTCTGTTATTTGCCTCTCAACCAAAAGTCATCTGTGCAGCACTGGTTGTGTTGGAGAGGCAGAGCTCTTCAGCAGAGACACAGAGCAAACTGAAAACACCACATAAAACAACATAAAAGTCTGAGGAGTCTCCCCTCTCCTGTCTGTATGGTCAGTGTGAGATCTGATTGTGTAACCATTTCCACAGGGACTCTGAAGGACCTCGTAGTGTTGTTTGCTTTCTGACCATTCTCCAAGAAACTAAATAGTCATTCCCTCCTAATTACTACAGGAAAATTAGGTAGGATCAAAATGTATATCAAACAGCAAAGCTGCAGCCTTTGCTAAGGGAGAACCGGAAGAGGGAAACTTTTATCTTCTGAGGGCATGTTTCCTAAAATGACATATGGATTTCTCTTGCCCACTGTTACCTTGTGTACATCTAGGAATGGATCATGAAAGAAATGGCATAGAATCAAAAGAAATGAATACTGAGGACCAGACTTCCAAGAAAATACAGTCTCCTGCTGTTTCCAAAATAATTGGGAGAGTGATGGAGGAGCACACCAGCAGTATCTCATTTAATTAAAAGGAAAAATAGTTTTAATCGATTATAGCCTTCCTTCATAGAGCCTTTATCCATGATAAAGGAAATACACCGGGTGGAAAACAGATTTTTAAAACAGCTCACTAATTTTCAGTTCCGAAAAGCCACAAAAGGGTCTGGTTTTCAAAGTGCCCAATGCTTGGCAGCTCCCATTGTGACACTTAAAGACAGATCTTTGGAAAATTCTGTGACTCAGCTATGTCGAACAACCCTCAAAAACCTAGTCCGAAATCCATAGTACACCACAAAATTCTTTGTGGACTCTAATTTTTCATTACTGAAAGTAACTAATTCACCCCTACAGCTATATAATACAAATAAAAAAGAATCTTTCAGAACAATTTGTATTACTGAAAGAACAAATACACATTATCTTGCGTTGGTTTTAAATTTTTATGAACCAACTGCAAAATAAAAAAAATACGTTATACATCCCAGTGACAGCTTTCAAACAGCTTCATGGCCCATCTGATTTCATCAGCTGCACTGACACTTCAAATTACTGTTATCAGTGAGAGCTGCACAAGACTACATAATGAAAATATGTAAAAGTTAAATCTCTGGTGCTGTGACAGTACCACTCAGTAGATGAAAAATGACTCCATGAAACATTAAAGTCTGAAAAGAGTTATATATGAGTTTAATTACTTTCGCTTGAGAATTCTTCCTGGCATACCAGCCAAATTCCTTGCCTGTTTCTGATTTTTTTTTTTCCTCCTCTTTCCTTGCCAGGGAAGAAAGAAGCTCACAGAATGATATTGGCTTTACAGTGGACACAGACAGACTCAGTCACCATCAGCCACTTCTCTGAATAATCAGACTAGAATTGAAAGCCTGAAATACTGAAATAGCCCCTTCTCTCCCTCTCATCATGGGGACTCGAGTCTGGACCAAAAACAAAGCCCCTGGAAGTCCTACTGTAGAGGAACAATTCCAAACTGAAAACAGAAACAAGGAAGAATTTACAGATACTTCCTGGAGATCAAGAAACTCCTGACTGCATGGGAATCTTTTGATGACTGGGCGTTGCCAGAGCTCAGTGGAAAATTTGAGGAAGACCTTTAATGTTGAGAAGCCTCTTAACCGCTGGACAAAGGGAGTTAACACTGCAAAGACAGTTTTCTGAAAGTTTTCCAAACTACTTCAAAATAATTTTCAAATTTGGTATTTTCACATGCAGGATGATCCTGCAGTTCATGATGATCCTACATCAGCTGGACACCACGGTAATTTGTACAGCTGGACAGTGCTTTGCAATATTGCACCATCACTGGTGCTTTACCAAGATTTTCTGGTATCAGTAAATCACCAAGCTCTCTTCAACACGGAGTCAGCATGCAAATTAGAGATGGAATAAAAAGGATCTGTGAATAAAAGTATCCTACTACTAGTCTGCGCCACTCTGAGGGTATGGACAAGAGAAGAGTAGGAAAGGGACATACACTCAGGCTGGCAGATATCAGGAATTCTAAAAATCAGATCATCACTGGGGAAAATAACTCTAGCAGCTCATTCTGTAGGGTTTCTTTTACATTTTCCTCTGAAATGCAAAAATTAAAGAGTTAGAAGTAAACATGCCCCACTGATAAGAACTGACAGCTTAGAATTCATTGAAGTATTTTAGGGCATTCTCCTGAGCATAGATAATTTAAAAATGCATCTTAAATACCAACAACAAATCACTTATTTGTGATTTGTGTGTGTATATAATCACCTAATTATTCTTCAACTTTTTTTTTTTTATTTCTTCTAAAAGACTTGCCACAAAGATATCAGAAACACATCACCTCTATCTCAGAAAGCATCCTTGGTACAAATCATTGGAGACTGGAAGAGAATACCCAGGGAAGCTGAGTGCTGACCCTGCTTTTGTGCTCCTTCAGAAGCACAGCTCTCGGTCAGTGTGAGGGCGAGAGGAGCTCTCACTGGTTCCATGCTGCTTTATGCTGTTCCACAGCACCCTTCTCTGCTCCTCTTTTTACACAATGCATTTAAAAGGAAAATCAATTTGAAGGAAAAAAATTTTAAAAAGCACAGAACAGCTACTCTGAAGGGAACTGCTTCCAGCACAACATAAGAAATGTGGGTCCAGCCCAGGTTAAGTTCTATGCTGAGGGTTGCAAAGGAGGGTATTACTCAAAATAAGCACTGGAGCAAAATCCGTCCCACTCTCAGATAAGGGACATGTTAGTCTCCCTCAGGTTCAACCTATGGCTGAGTCCTAGCACACAATGAAGAGGTTTCATGTATTTCATAAAAGAGAAGACATAAGGTGGTGACACAGCTTTTAAACACAGCTTCTGATTACACTCTTCCTCAATAATGTGAAAAGATGCTTTTGCTAAGGGGGATATAATGCCACATGTTATTGCAAACTAACCTTTAACTGAATTAACTGGGGAGTGTTTAATAATGTTTCCTCAGGTAAAGACTCACATTTTAATAAAGTCTTTTTATGTTGTAACCTAAATGAGTTTCACAGAGGCTTAGTCTATTCACAAATCACATACAAGTCCTTCTTTACATAGGGACTGTTACACTGCTAAGAAGTGTATAGTATAACTCAGGGTTACTATGACTGTCTATTTAAAAGAATATATATATATATATAATCTATATAAAATATACATAATGTATTTGTAATTATAAATAAAATAATATTTATACAATAATATTATATAACATTATCATATTAAATAATATATAATAATATAATATTTACATTATACATTATAAGATATATATAATATATTTTCTATATTCTTAGATCATCCATAAAAATCTTTACAGAAACCACAAGATCCAAAGTTTTACCCACAGAGCTAAAATCAGGCATCAATCAGCAGTTCTATTAAGTATGTAAATGTGCATACACAGTATCACTCTAAATGGTCAGGCAATCACCTCTTTTGAATCAGGCACAATAAGAGGAGACATTCCTGGATGGGAGCACACAGGGAAGGACTTACAGGTCAGAGAGGAAATAATTATAGGTCCTACTGTGTTGTAACTGCAGTTTTGCCTCTCTTCCTCTCTTGTGCCACAGGTGACAGAAGGCAGCTGCCTCCCAGTGCTGCTTGAGGGGATTGAGCTTTCCAGAAGCAGCTCAATAACCTCAGCCATTCCCCACCACAATGCTACTGATGAAACACACTGATGGATACCAGATGCAATTACTGCAAACAGACCCTATTTCTACTTCAAATGATGCATAAACAGTTTCTATTTGGGGGTGGCAAAGTTATAGAAGTGTTTATGTTACTTAACTTTGATGGCCAGCCTATCTCAACATTAAAAATAAACAGCAACAAAGACAAAGAATTTATTTTATGCCAAAAAGATCACAGGTAGCTCTGCTTACATCAGGCTTTCTAGGTATAATACTAGTAGCACAAGGATGTATTTTCTTTCTAAGAAGCATCCCACCTCATGAAAAATGTGGAATCCTCCCCTGTATTCACCACTACAGCTGGTTTGAGATATTCCTCACATAAATTTTCAAGTTTTGGCCTACAAAACTGTACATGATTGACAGAAATTTCAGCTGAAATCTTTAAGTAACCACCAGAATTCTCCACAGAAAGCAGGCATTTTCAGGAAAAAAAATATCAGTCAAAAATAGCTCTGTATCAAGAACAGTTTCGCTGGGAAATTTCCAGCAAGCTGTTTTCAGAAATACAGGCTCAAGACTTGACAGGTTTTGAGAGGTACATAACACTGAATAGGCCTTCTTCTAGTATCCTACTACTAGGAGTATCCAGGATTTCAAAAGTGGAAGGATGTAGTTCTCACCAGTAACAGAATACACAAATTCTAACAAATTACCTTTCTTTGCATTAGAAAGTTCAAGACTTTCCACTAAGCTGGCACGGGGAACCAGATAACACGTACTGGCTTTCTTCTGAAACACAAAGGGAGTACAGTTTTTCCTAGCATTTTGAAACAAGACAGATTAAAAATTAATAGATTTTCTTTTTTTTCTTCTCAGAAGAATATTTCAAATGTAAAGAGGTCCCTACAAAATTCTTTCAAAAGTTAATAAACATCTTTAAGCTACATGTGGCATTGGCAGGAAGAACTTCAACTACAGATGGCAAAACAGATCTCTTTATTTGCACATCCTTCTCTTCATATGCAATGCTAAAGCAACCACAAAAAAAAAAAGAAATGTATTTCTGCCAAATCAATGTCAATTTTAAGATTATTCCTTCTGGGTTTACACTATAATTTGATCCAATTAGTCAAATATGAGTGCATTATTGTTTTCTATCTAGATCTGAGGTGCAATCAGTGTGCAAAATTAAAGAACCCAAAGGCTATCCGAGGTAAAACTAGAAAAGACCCAAGTTTTCACAGCCCTACACTCCCATGGGTACTGCACTGGTGGCATGGGATTATTTCCAAAATATACTAAGGAAGGATAAATGGGAGGAAGAAAGGGCTGAGTATTTTCAAATGATGGAACTTCATTCATGGCTACTTGAATCTGGGATTATAATTTACGCCTATTTATAATAACAATAACAATAAACTAAATAAATACAGACTTTGCCAACTTATTCAGTGCTCTTTCTATTTTCTTCCTAGTTATACTTTATTTTGCAAAACCCACAAACTTCAATATGTCATTTATCCAATAATTTGTCAGTTGTCTTCACAGTTCTCCGTGACCACAATCCCATCTGAAGTGTATTTTCTGAGTTGAAACAGCTAATTCCTGCCTCATTTTAATTCCAGTCCCATCTTAAAATACATTTCCACTAGTAAGTCAAAAGATTAGTTTTAATTATTAGAGAATACTAATGATCTTGTACGCCAATTTAGCAGTTATCTATGGACTTTTTTTTTTTTCAACAAATGCTTCCTATGCTCCTCCAGGCATTTAGATCTGATCCCTGCATGCTTATAATGGTGGCAAGCTATGTGGAATAGGGTTTTTACAGAGGACAGAATGAGCTGGAAAAAGAACTTGGATAATTTTTTGAATTTGTTACTTGACACTTCTCAATGTCTATTGAATACAAAGGTCTACAGGCAGTTTTCCAGTTGGGGAAGTCCCCACAACCAATGACACCTGGAATTATGTCTCTTGTATTACACTGTTATATTTTCTTTCTAAAAATCTACTCACTGTTCTCAGGAGACAGGATATTAGGAATAGATATAATTTTAGTCCTACTAGAAAAGATATATTGAGACTTATAATTCATTTGAAGAGCAACTTGAAGCTCTGTGTAAAAGGTAATCAAATGAAGACCTGATTCAGCCTGGCTATCAATGAGGCCAGCCTAGAAATTCTTTGGGGAGCTATTCCTCTTTTCTGGCTGTAAATCCCCCTTTGGCTTTGCACTGCCAATCAGCCTTACAACTTCACAACCGTCTTTGAGAAAGCTATAGATGAGTAACAGCTGAGAAGATGGAGAAGTCCTCACATCTCAAGCAAGGTGTGAATGCAAGGTAAACAACAGGTCTGCTGCAATGCAGGAATGTGGCTTTCCCAGGCTTTTTCACAGAGCAAAGCCTTCTGTTTCCCTTAGAGCCCTGAAATGTGAAGGTTGGGAGCCAGCAATCACACAGTCTCAGGAACACTTTCCTGGGGAAGGCTCATTCAAGGCATGGATGGATGCTCCCCTTCATCTGCCATCCTCTAACAGGAAAGACACATCCCAGCTCTCAGAAATCCTGCCTGTAAGTAGCAAATCCCAAGAAAGGATGATTTGTTATTCAGCCAGGTGCGAAGGGCTGCCTCAGCCATGCCTTTTCCATGTAACCACAGGCCTTTGTCTCTCTTTCTTTCTGCCCCAGTTCTTCACATTAAAACAGAGCTAATCCACTTCTCCATCACTGGAGTGCTGCCATGAGGATAAAGAACGTAGATGTTTGGCAGCCAGTGCATAACCAACCTGCAATTCCTGCCATGAATAACCCTTGTGTAGAGATCCCTCCACTCAGCTTTTCTGGAGGTTGTTCAGGAATTAACAGCAAGCTGCAAAATACTTACAAGTAGCATTAGGATTGGGGTTTTGCTGATATTATTAGAAGCAGCTGGTTTATTTTAAGAATAACTGCATTAAAGCACAGTTAGAGAAGTGAAGAGGTCAGACTTAGCATCTCAGAGACATGGGCTGCACATGGTGCCCAAGGGAGCCTTTGGCTGTTCCATGTAGGGTTTCTGTTCACTGATGGCTGTGCTGGAGGCATTTGAGGATAACGGGATGGAAGCACTGATTTACTTGCTGTTAAGCAACTCTCTTATAAATTGGAGTTCGGTTTCACTCACATTGAGATACTTACTTTGATTTTCTATTCCCAACAGAAAGGAGTAGGGATAGTGCTTTAAGCATAAATGCTGTCTCTGGTAAACATGGTCCAATTTCTAAGTACATGGGAAGCTTTGGGTTTTGCAAATGCACTAGAGAAAATATTATATTTATTTTGCAACATCACTGCTTTTTGTTTGTTAGTACAAAAAATACTGAAATTTAAGCCACATGAATATTAAATGAAGCTTTAAGTTATTTATTTTTAGTTTTGCCCTGCAGATGGCTTTACTTAAGGGTACTGCTAACAAACACTTAAAAATATACATGCATGCCTAAAACAAACTGATTTTATTTCTTAATTAATGAAAACTGATTACCAGAGTGAATGCAGAGAGCTTTAAGTAGCTTTTAGGTGCACTATAATCCTTCTGTTCTGGTACCCAAGTTCAGCTCCTCCAAACCAGCTGAACCAACGTGGAACTAACTGCAGGCAAGCAGGAGCTGGTAAGAAACCATTATGATTTGAAGCCAGAAGAATGAACTGAGATTTTTTTTCAGGAAATCTATTTTTTGCAAAAAATGTGTGCCATGCTACATGGTGCTACAAAAACACCATTAGAATGACCACTTTGAAACATCATACTGCACTTCTTGGCCTCTTAAAGATAGGAAGTAGAGAAATTATCCGCTGTAAATATATTGGTTGATTTCCTTTTCTTTTCTTAACAGTGAATTGTCCAAACACTGAGAAATTGAGTTCACCTAGTATTAAAAACTATGCACTAATTGCATAGGTATTACTTCTCTCTTAATTTTTTTTGAAGAGTCTGTTTTTCTATGATCTCCAATGATGACTAATAGCATAATTCTATGTCAACAATTCAGGTGTCAGACTGAAGACATGAATCAAAGCTCAAACTCAATTAAAAACAGCAAGAAAATTAGGAATAGGCATCCTACTCTCAGAGCGAGAATCTGGAAATGCATATGCCAATACAGCTCAAGCTTAATTGATAATTCAGGTAAAAATGTATTTTTCATAAAAGTTCTACTAGATTTCACTGTAGAAAAGGAGCACAAAGTCCCTGTGAGCACAGATGAAACACATGTCTAAAATAACTCAACACATCCTCACTCAATATGCCATTCAGTTTGCTCAGTTGCACTTCAGGTATATGAATGAATGGGAAATGCATGACTGAAACTTCATGCACACATCCACAGATGGCCCTTGCCAGGAGCAAAAAACATGTAAAGTAGAAAAGTTTCAAACAGAAGGATTCACGCTGCTGTAGAGAATACCGGCGTGTACTGTCCTGTAAGAGGTAGGATAATCAGGCACAGTGCTGATTTGAGTGATAAAAATGAATATAGATTGGGCTAGACTGTAAAGTACTGTAAATCAACACAGGAGCATTAACTTCAGAGTCGAAGAACCCGGCCATCCCGTTTAATTGACATTTTAAGCCTGAATGAGACCAGCAGGTTCTCAGTATCTTGAATAATAATTAGACTGTATCCTATATATAATGCATAAAGAGACACACTTCTCATTCTAGTGATAAAATTTGGTATTTCTAGGTGAATAAATGTAATGACAAAGAAGGAAATTAACAGCAAATCACTGTGGCTAATAAGGAAGTGTTGATCCAAAATATTAATTCTCTCCACAAAGGGAAGACAAGCTAGACAGTAGGCTGCAGCAGAGCTGTAGAAGAATTGGCAATTAGACAAATGCTGTGTATACTATCTTTAAAGTACAAAGAAATGATTTGTCTTTGCCAGACTGTGAAGAAGGTAAGCTGACATAAATTAGAAGACATTAATGGATGTTAGTTTCTTATTATTCACATCAGCAAGGTTCTCCATCATCTTCACAGAATACAAGTACCAACTAGAAAAATGCACAGAAAGCTTCACTCTGTTATCATAGGCCCCTCCAGACCATTATTTCAAAATCAATCCCTGCAGCAATGCCCAGATGCCAAACAAGTCAAGAACCCAGAACAGCTGACACTATTCATCCCACTTCTAGTGGTCCAAGCACACACACCGCCATTCCTCTCTCAGCTCTCTCCGTCCTGCAGAGCAGCTTGTTCACCTCCTCACCCATACAAAAACCATGCAAAAAAACCCAGCTGTTTATTTTAATAAAATTCCACTGAGAATATGCAGAGCAACTCAATAGAAGGAAAGGATATTTAGTCAGCTTTATGCACCAGTGTGAATGTTTCTGATGAGCAAGGCCTGGAAAGGTAATTAAGGCTGTTGCACACTGCCCTGGAAGGCCACTCAACAGCGGGACCACACCAAATCTTCAGCAACACGAATATTGCAGCATAACCACAGGAGACTGCTAAATGTTGTGTGAAGTCTCCCAAAGAAATGGCACACTGGACAGGGACTGATGTAGAACAATATCCTTGAAGATTTAAAAAACTTGACTGAGGAGGTCCCTGAGGAGGACTTCCAACCTAGGGGGATGTTTCTACATACAGGACAGTCAGTTGTTCTTGCAATGCCTGCTAGTTATTAAATCAGATTTCCCATCAGTGATGATTCATTTTAGCTGCTCTGGTTCAGAAAAGTAAGTAAACAACAGCCACAGGTCATTTCAATGGTGTTGAAGGATCAGAAAATGAAGATTTTGGAGTACAAAAGGGGAAGAATAGTGCTTGATAATTGCATGGAAATGTAAATGCTTTGGGGAAATTACATGGAGGCAGAAAATGGCATAAATTTAGAGTGACTGGCTGAGGTATTTTGTTAAGTAAAAGTACAAATGAAACTGCTTTTTACCCAGTTGAGCTCAGCTCTGTTTGCATACTTCCACCCGTGCCTCCTGCCTCTATGGAAAGACCATGGTAGAAAAGATTGTGATGGACTCTCACATCTTCCAGGACACTCGTGGCAATAGAATGTGAGGTTTTTTGTTTTGATTTTTTTTTTTAAATGAACAAGTTTGGGTCCCAGCACTGCTAGAGGCAAGCAGTTTATTTTACTATTTGTTAATTCATCATTGTTCTAGCAGTTGGGAACCTAATCCTTTGGATTAACAGCCAAAGTGGAAGCTGGTTAGAGACGGCAAGTGAGCAAATTTTTAAGTTGCCTGCTATGCTGAACTCCCATTTCAAGGCTCCAGCACATTTGCCAAGCAATACAGCCAGCACCTACCGATCCAACACCGACCTCTCAGCTTCCACATGCACACAGGGCTTCGGTCAACAGCTTTGTTATGAAGTCCAAATAAATCCATGCATACTTGTACCATTGCTCTATAGGGGGTTCATGAAAAATCTAATACCTTATCACAACTTGTATCAAATGGAACATTTTGCAGATGTGAAATAGGAACAGACCCAGGCTGGAAATGGATTCAGTGATAACTGGTTTTGCTTGATGACTTTTGCAGACAGCAACCTCACATGTAGAGACTTCTAGGCAATCCACAGCTTTGCTGGGTGGTGATGGGGAAGATAAAGCAAACAATTTTCCTTTATCTGAAAATGTGTAAATGAATGATTCAACTGCTATATCACTGATAAGATGATTGCTAAATGGTTCTTCTCAACTTCTCTCAATGGCCCGATGAAAGGAATTAATGCTGACAGTGATAAATTGTTTTCTCAGGCACTGAGACTTCATGACAAGAGGATTTCTTCTGAGGTCAGAAGACTCTATATCAGTTGAATATTGTCCTTCATTACATGCATTGGAGGCACCCAATGATTTGCTGGGCATATAAGCAACTTGTGGCTTATCCCTTTGCCTCTCCACAGTGATTGGATCACCTCTCTTTACTGAATGCATAGTCTATAATACAGATCAGTTTGCTCACCATCTTTCCTCTCTCATTTATCCAGTTACATTTATCTCAGTAATCCATTACAGACCTCATATAATCTGTCTCCAGGTTTTGAGGGTTCCTTAATGTAAATGTGTTTGCTCAAATATATCAGACTTAATGGACATGCTTTAGGATGATGCATGTCCAATTTAATGTATTTACCACATTAATCAAGCTTGTTTCCTTCGCATCTATTTCAATTCCCCAGGAATGAGAAAACATGAATTTAATAGCTGTTTACTTAGTACCTCAGTAAAAACACCCAAAGTTTTAGTAGTTTACATAATGGTGGACAAAACCAAGAGTTTGGTTTGGCAGAGGGAGGTGTCCATTTTTTTTTCTCTCACTGGAAACTTGGTACAAGCTTATTAAATAAGCAGAGGGACTGCTGTTGTTTTCATCAAGCTTTGGAATAAGACATTGGATAATTTATATAACTAAGCACTATGAGTATGTACATTAAATGGCACATTCAGAAATGAAATTCGAAACATACTTTCCCAGTTCCAGTGTTCATCAGATCTAGATTTCAGAAAGAAACCAAGAGGAAAAACAAAAGGCAGATTGCACTGGAGCAAGGATCTGTTGGTTAGAAATGGTTCCTGGTATGGATACAGAAAGGCAGGCTCTGAATGGTAGTCTGGATTTGTGGGGAGTCACACAATCAGCAATACTGAGGTACCACACAGGCAGTAGAGTTACCACCAGTTTCAAATGATGCAGGTGAACAAACAGGGGGAGAAAGCTGAGAAAGGAAAATGAATACATTTGTGGGAAAAACATCCATAAGAACCAGGAAGAAAAGAGGAGCCAGAAACAAGTTTATCTGGAGCACTAGTAAGAATGCAGGTCCTTCTCATAGAAAACTCTGTTTATGAAATGTGTTTTCTTATTTTCATATATATAATTTTATAGTGTGGCTACTGGGTCCTGAATAAAACAATATCAGAATATAACAGCCAAGGTTATCATCTTTAGTATTTGATATGTCAATACAAACAATTGCAATGCTGACATTTCATTTTAAGTCAAACCCACTTCTATCTGCAATGTTCCATGTTCTACCTTTGCTATCAGTATATCTTTAAAATTGCTATCAAGGAGCTAGCAACTTATCTATAAAACTTGCTGTGAAGGACTTTTCTGGTTTCTACTGAAAATGCAGTTTAATCACTTTGCAGCATATAAGCCTTAAAGGAGGGTATTTTAAAACACAATGCAACATATAAAATACCCACTACACTTCCTCTCTGGAGCATGAAGCATCTGAGGGGCTCTCTAAAGAAGACAAATCTCTAAAAAGTTTCTTAAAAGAAAAAAAAGTTTCTCCCTTTTTCTGACCAGATTGCCTTTAAATTGCGCTGCAAAACCCTTCTGAAAGGTTGTTCTTGGAAAGCAGAAAAAAGGATGATAAAGCCTGCCATAAGGCAGATGATTATCAAGAACTTTAATGGAATTGAGCGCTGGGCTACAGCAGAGCCACAAAAGAATCCCTTGACCTCAGTGTGTGTTTTTGTTCTGGCACAAAGCAGCAAAGTCTACAGTGCACTTTTAATGTTGCTTTGATTGTGTGTAAGCCCAACCCTCTACCTAGCTAGAGACTTTTCAAAACCCTTTTTAGTCTCTGAAGGCATTTGCTCTGTATTATCTACAAGGTTCCCATTTAACACTGGATGAATCCATTTTGAACAACTGACTTGGACCTCTAATGAAAATTTGACAAAAATTAGTTCCAAGTTCTTCTTCAAAGTTTCAAAAATTCTGGCTACATTTATCTTCAGAACCTTCGTCCAGCTCTGAATTTCACTTGAAATTCTCCAAACAAACAACAGGGGTTAATGCACAGCTAGGTAATTTCTTTCCAGGAACTGTGAGTCTTTCTATTGTGGATTCTAACCCCAGCCTGCCTCAGGGATTTAACTCCCCACACAACTTCAGTAGGAAGTACCTTGTGCTTCCAGTGGAGCAGGCAGTACCAATAACACCCAGATGTATTTTGGATTGCTACTACCAATTCTCCTTTTATCAACCCACAAGCAAACTGCAGGTCTATTCACATTGTTAAAATCTATTTTTTTTTTACCAGACCTGTTATTTTGATGACAAAATCTACCTGCAGTGATGCCCCTGATGTCAAAACTCAACAGACTTTTACTAAACAATGAATCTGGCCTTTTAGCTCAATCAGTGACATATTAAACACAACATTTGAGATTATAAGCTTTCCAGTTCAATAAAACAATTTCTTTAGATGAACTGTCCATACTTTCATGTACTCCCTGAACTTCAGTGCTTTAGACCAGAAGTGTTTGTTCGATTCACTTGTGTTGCTAAACGTCTGCTGGAAATCCACTATGGAGAACAAACATATTCACACATAGAAATATCTGTGACAAAAAAAGAAACCCTCTTTCTTTGTGTTGAAACCTGAGTATAAATTTAAGAACAGACTTGAAACTTTCTCAGACACTTCTCATCAGCCTATTTATGCTGAGGCTGTGTTTTATGTGAAGCTTGAGTATATCATTAGCAAAAAGCTTATTCCATGCTGACTTGTTCCACTAGCAAATTTGCCTCCCATTTTGGGTAACAAAGAGAAAAGGAAACTGGAGCCAGAAACTTTATCATCATGCAACTTTCAAGCTGGGGTTTGATAAATCACTGAGAAAATGGCACATTCAGTCTTTCCCTCCAGCCTCAGCACAGGTTCATACCAACACTGAAGAATGATACGATTAATTACAACCAAATTTTCTGTTCATTACAGACATATTCCCAAAAAGAAAGCAGCCTGTTAATTTCTGTATACCCAAAAATACTGTTGCTGCATACCCTAGTATTCCCATGAGAAGTTGTCTGCAAGAAGGAATTTTCAGTAATTAGCAATTGTTTGCTCGTGCCATGGATTTTTGATTTTTCCCTTGAAGCTGTTTATCAATGAATATTCTTAATGCATTATAATTAATACAATCACACTTTTACAGGAGTAGCTGCTAATTTGAAACAGTACTTGAAATAGGAAACATTGAACTTTTAAACAAATGCTTTGCTCAAGATGTCCAATTATTACATTCTGTATGTAAAGGTGTCATCTGTAACTGCCTTGTAAGTTTTTGGGCCATTGTGACAATGGGGAAATTCAAGACAAATAATGACACTTCTCCCTTGGGGGGAACAGAAATCTTTTTCTTTGTAAAATGAAGGCTTTTTTTTTAATGTTTACATGGGAACAATACTGTCAGGAGCTTGACACATCATCTGTGCATTCAATAAAGGAATTTTATTTATAGGAACACTTGAAGGCCCTGCTGTACCTGTCTGAGCTGGGGAGTCTCTCATGACATGAGGGGGAAGCCAACCTTTTTATCATGTCCTTCCTCTTACTAGGTACTTTAGCATTTTCCACTTCATCCCTCTTTCAAAACACAACTACTTTATTGCAAAGGTCTTGAGGAAAGAGCTCTGAAGGCAACTGGACCTCAAAGGGATACTCATGGATCCTTGGGTCTGCTGTCTGTGGGGATGGGAGCACTGGCAGCATCTGTGCTGCCAGGGCCACGTTTGGCTTCCTCACTGACACTACAGCAAAGGCATCCAGGGTGTAACATATTTTACAAAACTTTCAAAATGGTTTAAATATATTTTGAAGAACAGTATAGCACAATATAAATGAGTGCTTCGTATGGAAATGATCACGTGTTCCTGGGATATAAGCATATGAGGAGGGAACTGTACGTAACTGGGCATTGTTGCCTTCTTTCAAATGAGCAAATCTGAAGAGCCAGCAAAATACTTAACTTGGTTTAGATCAGCATCTGACAATTAAAAACCTAGCAGCTGGTATTTTACATGTTTTCTGATTTACACACCTAGGAATATCTCACTATTAGAACGTGATGAACCAGGATTGTCTCACACAACACCCACCCAGAAGACTGTCATTAGTACCTCATTAATTACTTAACTGGGCAGGACTGATGTCAGTTTGGTTACTTTAGTGACAACGACAGCAACACGTGTTTTTCCTGCTATATAAAAACCATTTTCCCTGCTCAATCATGGCCTTTCTATGTCTTCTATACGTTCAGCTCTAAGTCTGTTTTGATCAAACCCATGCATTAAAATACAGCAAAAAACACACAGTCAACTTTGTTGTCTGGGAAAACACTGGGGAATGGCTTTTAGCTGAAGGAGAGTGGATTTAGGAATTAGTAAGAAATTCTTTACTATAAGAGTGGTGAGGCCATGGAACAAGTTAGTGAGAGAGGCTGTGGCTGCACAGAGTTTCAGCAGGAAAAAAACCCAGTATCTTTCTATGAAAACTTTTGTATCAGAAAAATGCCAGAACCTCTATGAAGGAATTTTAAAAGCATCTGACAACCTGCTCCATAACCACTATGTTCTGTCAGAGACTCAGATTTGGTGCCTGTGGGAGGAGCAAAATATGAAGACTCTCAAAAGCCAGCAGCACAATGTATTACAGGACCCAACAGCAAATAAAATATTGAAATACAGCAACTAGGCCTCAGCCACAACTACCAATTACACTGATGAACACCAAGGATGCTCTGGAGACTTTTTAGGAAAAAATCTCTGTCAATAGTTGGGTTGGGTTTTTTTTCAGTATCTAGAGTGAAAAATTGAAACATTTCACATAATTCAAAGTAAAAGCTTTGAGAATTTTTGGAATGCAAGCAAAGTAATTATTTCAGCATGAGGAAAAATAATTTTGAATAATCTTAGGCAAGGTATTCTCTGCTGGGCAATTTTTGGTAACAGAAAATAAGTCCTTTATGTACAGAATGAGAGGCATGTATTTCTGTTTGCAGGGCTAGTGCCTGCCCACTCACAGAATGCCCTCAGAGCATTCACATTGTACAAAGTTCTTGTTATTCAGTTGCTGTCATGGATCCAGATTATGGCTGAGTTCTCAGAGAGGGAAGAGTTTAGGGATCTTTCCTTCAGGTAACACAGCCAGAGTTTATTTGTCTGAATTTGGGACTGAAAGGGCTGTACAGGTCAATAAAGCATGCAAACATTTTCTTACTGCCCCCAGAAGAATTGTGTTTTGACATGATAGCTCTGTTTGGACTTGCTGGGTTGGCAGTACTGGTGAAATGAAAGAGATTCTGGCTAGAAAACATGGAATCAGATTTTAACTTTATAATGAAATTTTTTACTGCAGTCTCTATGTGCAAAGGGAACTTGCTAAAGGTGAGTTTTTCTTGTTCAGGCAGTTCCTTATATTGGTGACACACTGCTCTAATACAAACCTCAGACTTCTGGTTTATCCTCCATTGCCTACCAGATATTTTTACATGTACTCAGATTGAAAATGAGTACATGCCAATCACAAGGCAGGGTGGATGGTGCTACCTTTCTACAGCAAAGGCAACTTTATTTTCAATAACAGCTTTAAGGTCTTCTGAACAGACACCTGTTTGCTACTCCTTGCGGTGTAGTTTATCACAGTAATTATTCTGCTATTCAAATTTTATTCTGACTTTGACTAATTCAAGCCCAGATGACAGAGTCACAGTTTGTCAGTATTACTCCCACTCAAGTGTCATGCACAACTGTCCATGTGTAACCCACTAGTCTTGGAGGCTGAAATGATCCTTCATAACCAGATCCCAAGGCCCTCCAGCTGAGCATTGCATTGCCCACAATGGTAATGGTGTGTAACAATCTCATGCATTTGATGAAATCTGGCTATCCAGGTGCTAAATGAAGGCTAAAGCTCACAGAAGGGGGAAAACAAATAAAGTAATGAGAATTAAACATGCCTTTTTCCCAAGAACTGACAGCAATAAAATCCAGTGTAAAATATAATTTTGTACCTATCACATGACTCTGACATGTAGTCCTTGTCATGGTGTCCTCCTCTTCTTCTTGCAGGTTTTCTGTGACTACTTTAGCCTGTACATAGTGCAACAACAAAAGTGAAGAACATCTGTGACTGTTTATGTTGCTTCATGACAACTACAGAATATTGTTCAGAAATAAATCAGAGGAAAGTTACATGGCAGCTAAGAGTGGAATATATAACCTGTCTTATTCTATGAATGATATCTGATGATAAGAACTTTAATTTCATTCAAAATCACAATAGGCAGAAGTGAAAAATACCCTTGGAAGATGCACTTCTTCAAAATAAAAACCCAATATATGGTGTGGTATATTTTTAGTTCAGTTTGCAAACACTGAACTTTGGTGTTTTTATTTCCACCTCTGTTTAAAAGCATTTATTAGTTAGAAAGAGAGAAAAAAATAATTTAAGAATGCAGTGCAGTCTAAGAGCCTGTATGTGATATTCAAGTTTGTGGTATTCAAATCCCTCAGATATTCTGGGATTTTTTCAGACAAAGATGTATCTTTGCTGTTATCCTGCACTCCTGTTTCCCAGGTGGACAGATAATCTGAGTCCCTCCCTAGCACACATGGAAATCCCCTTCCATCATGTGCCATCAGTGGCCACAATTCAGATCCAGGGACATATTTTTCTGCCACACCACACAAACCAAAACAGGAATAAAGATACTTCCAGGGTGATGAGAGGAGGAAAGGCAGCACCACAGAAAAAAATTGCTTTCAATATCTCAGGGATCTTAAATTGTTTGCTAATCACTCTCTGCTGTTTTAAACTGCTTACAGCGCACTCACAAGAGCACATTCTGTAATCTAAACCACTGGAATTTATCATCATTTGCATGACATATCTTCGATCACAGTGCAAATCCTGCTTGCTGGGTTACACAAGTAGCCCTATTGACCTCTTGTGACCAGCCTAAGTACGACACCAAAGACTCGCTCTGTGCATTTGTAGAAGTGCATTTATCATCTCTTAATCCTAGGGATTTGATTACATCTTCTCTTTCTTCCGAAATGCCTCTCTTCAGGCTATGGAGAATGAGGAGGCGAGTGATCATTTGGCACCCAGCTCCGGGTGGAGCAGTTTCTCACATTTGCAGAGTGCAGGGCCAAGTGCTGCTGTGACATTTCACACTACTGCGAGAGATGCCTGGGTGTTCCCCAAACACACAGACTGCGCACACGGAGCGCCACACAAAACTCCCGGCGTCTCGGGTTTGGTGCCACACTTCCACCTCACAAAGTGAAGCCCTGTGGCTGCTCTAAATCACAAAGGGCTGTAATAAAATCACAAAGATGAAATGAGGCAGTGCAGCACAAAAATGAGTGTATCTCACCTTAAGCTCCAGCCAAGGACATGAAAAAGTACCGGAGAATGTGGAATATCCTTGGTGTAGGCTAAAGTGTTATGTATTTCTGCTGGCTGGCCTTTAGAGCAAAGTGCTTTTTTGATGAACGCTAACGGGAAGTGTATCCCTCTGAAGGTGAATGCACAAGGCCACCACTGGTAGAACATTGCTTTTTCCATAAATTCAGTGGAAGTCCAGCAATAACATTCTTTGCATGAACAGAAATCAGAGGTAATCGGTGCATATGTTATGGCATAACAGTGCCTCAAGCCTTTACCTGGCACATCATAAGAAAAGTGATTTAATCATCAAAAATTAAATAGCTTTTAAAGGAAAAAAGACTTGCTGGAAAATTAATGTTAAAAACTGTTCTGGCCAGGATTTAAAGCAGCAGTATATATCTGATAAGCAGCTTGGAAATACAGCAGCTTCCGCACTGAACCGTAAGACTGAGTGCACTTTGCATTGTTCAGAAAAGAAAAGAAATCTTCCTGTTTTAGGGCTTTTCAAAAGATTTATGCTGTTTTCTCCAAAAGCATTAATTTTGTCTTTTTACAAGCAAAAAAATGCACAACAGGCCACCCTACTGCATGCGACTGTTTTCAGTCACAGCTATCTCCCAGCCCTTTGCAATCTGCTTCAAAGTAAGCAGACACCAAAGAATAACTGGAATCGATAGTAATAAAATTCATGCACTTTGAATTTAAAGACTTTGCATTGTTTTTCTTTTAGAAGTTTGGAGGACAAGATGAAATATCACATATTGAGGAATCTCAAGGTATATCTCTTTCATAAGTTAGCATTAATAACCATAAGCACATTTTAAATCTTGTTATTCTAGATGTCCTCAGTCTTTTGGCACTACATATTTCTTTCAGGAATGAAGTGCCACAGTAAACACAGTATGAAACTCAAAAAAATGAAACATATAAATGTAACTTAATCTTCAAAAACAATACAAAAATACTTTGTTTCCCTGCTAACAAAAGAGTGTATGGTGCAGCAGAAGTAATGCCTTTTCACCATGACTAACATGTCCTTAAAAACTAAATAGTATAATTAGCATATCTCCATTATTTACGTACATTAAGGACAATCTTTGCAGTTCCCTCACAAAATGAAGAGTGTTTCTTGAAGATATACTTAAAAGACTATTATTGCAGCATTTAGAAAGACTTCACAAAATGACAGACAAAAAGCACAGCAAATTATTGCAGCATTAGAAAATAATAAGTTAGAAAGAAATTGTAGAAGCAATGTGTAGAGTTTTTTGTACTTCTGTACAGTGAAGATATACCCTAAGCTGTCAGGACCATATTAAATGGGGCATAGTTAAACTGAGTGGCTCTGATAAGGGGCTCTGCTTTGCTATCTAAGTTCTAGATCAGTTGGATTGAATTTCCTGCATATTGCACATTTCCAGACTTTCATTCTCTCTCTTTCCTTTCAGTGACACTACAAGGACAGCCTTAGATATGCTTATAATTTGTGGTTTTATAATGCAGGAGACATCTACATTTTCAAAGAAGAGATGATACCAGAGGAGTCAGGAGGAAAGTTTTCAAACACATTCATTTTGCATATGTTCCCTGTAAGTTTTAAAAAAATGACCTTGCAGATGGTTCTCAGGAAAGACATCTGTATTAAAGTAAAAAAAAGAAAAAAAAAAATTGCCTGAATTTGAAACCATGTATGGAATGCCTTGACATCAAGCATCCTAAACATCAGCCCTAAGCTGAGTTTTTTCAGCTCCCATTATGAAGCTTTTTGCAACGTTCCCAAAGAATTTGTATTTCAGATTCCCTCAGATGAAATAGTTGTATGTGCTGCACATCAGTTCTTTCAGAACAAAAAAGTAACAGCCTCAGCTTCACAGTAAGTATTATATTTGGCACAAGTTTCCAGACTGTTAAAATTGTGGTTATGGTTAATAATCATGATAATATGGACAAGACAGCTATCTCAGGAATGCGAAAAAATGCTATAGGGTTAAAGCATCTCTGTTCTCCTCGTGCTGGACTTTAAAATACCTTAGGAAAGGCCCTTGCTTTTCAAAGGCAAGACATTGCTCATTAAATTCTAAGGTTAATTAAGAGAAGTTTCACCAGGAAGGGCACCCTTTCAGCCTGACTATAGCCTGGCTGAATCCTAGACTCTGTGTGAGCACTTCTCAATGCAGTAAAGTTAGTCCAGAACCAGAATCTAGCAGCCAACAGAAAATAAGATGATTTTTCTTCTACATTGCAACATTCCTCCTCTCTGGGTAAATTAAATTATCAGGTACAGTTAGTACCTTATGGAAGAATAAAACTAACTACAGGGCATTAACAGGGAGATTTTTAATGGCACAAAGAGAGATGGAGGTCCAATGTATGTTTTTGCTTTTGAACATTCCTTCTTGAGTGACAAATATTCCCAAATGTGGTCAAATACTTCGCCTTTTCCACAGCAGCTGCACACTTTTTAGGCTTAATGACTTCTATAATGTTCAGAGGAATGTTCAATACTGGTATGCAGTTTTCAGGGAAAGGGGAAAAAAAATTTAAAAATAATGGTCCTATTATTTCACTCTACTACAGTATGATTATAGCATCATTGTGCATGTATCTTCACTGGAATTGAATTGCCAGCAGAAGCAGTAGGATCTTCATGACTATCTGTATAATGTGGCCTATAGTCAAGCTGCCAGCTTTTGTATTAATTCACAATCCTCTAGCTACATAAAATCTTTCTATCCTATATATAAACAGTTATTATCCTGTTTGCCTGCAATGGCAATAAGAAACACATCGGGAAGTTAAAAGGAAGGTAATAATGTTTTCATGTACTGAAGCACTTACCAGGGTCTGATTCTGCATTTCCATATCAGCTTTTGTGTTGCTGTTTTTCTTGTGGTTTCCTTGAGAGCTGATAGAGTTGCTGTGAAGAGAGGAGCCCTGGGAGCTGCCCTTCGACACACTCCTGTAGGAAACATTATTTGATCCACTTTCTGTCTGCTGAGCTGCTTTCTTATCAACTCTGCAGGTAGAGAGTGATTCCTCTGATAAATTGCATTGCCCTCCTTCAATCACTCTACCTTCCCATTCCTTTAATGTTTAAAGTAACCTCTCTGTATCTTTCTGTCTCTAGACCTTTGAGTGATAAATGTTTCTAACTAGCCTTGATCAAACCTGTCAGCTGCAATTCCAGGTAGTATATCAATTTAGCCTTTCACATATAATGATTTATATTATATTTGGGACTGCTGTGGGGCAAACGTGAAAACACAATATACCAATTGCTAAATTCTTCTGTGACCAAAGGTTGTGATAGCTAGGAATGTAATTAATTCTGACAAGTTACCAAATATGTGTTTTCTGGTTACAGTACGGGAAGATGGAATGCATTAAAAAATGTACCTAATTACCCTCCATCTTTACACACCATCTGCCTAGATTCTTGATTTCTGGAATAATTTGAATTATCAGCTTGGATGTAACCCGCCTATCTTTAATTTCAAAGACCAGTGGTTTGGTTAACAAAGTAACATGAACAAAATTTTTATCTCATCATTAATGTTTTGGTTTTTTTTCCTGTAGAGAATAAAGTCCCAACTGTGCACCTACTGTTTGCTACTCTGTGCATTGTATCCTACTGTGCATTCTTAGCACAAAAGGAACGTACACTGAACTTCGCATCTGGGCATCTGTAAAGCTACATGAACATCAACACATCCCAAATTGTTCTGGAGTTTTACCTGTTTAAAAGCTCTCTCATAAAACTGTCTTTTGGTGAGTAGGCAGCTGTGGTGGAACCTCTGACTTGTTCACACTCAATCTCACCAAGAGGGTCTTGGGAAGGCTTCATAATTTTGCTCTCCATGGCTAAAATGTCACCATTGTCTGTTTTCCTGTTAATTTCATTTTCTATTTCACAGTGTTGTTCAGTTTTCTTTTTTTCTTTTCTTCTCTCTAATTTTGCCTGTTTAATTCCAAATCCTGAAACTTTTGCATCCTTTTTTTCCACCTTAGTTTTAGGAACATCAGTTTTCCTGCTACTCAGTGCTGGGAGCTTACTCTTTCGGAAGCCAAACCAACTGGCTATAGAAGGCCCAGTCTTTTGTTTAGTCTCCACAGTGGGGGATTTGGTTTGTCCCTGGCCCTTTTGCACATTTTCTTGAATGCATAACATGACTTTCTCCTCTATTGTAGGTTGCAGAGATGGTGAACTCAAAAGATCATTAACCTTCTCAGAGGTTTCTGCTAATTTTAAAGACATTTGCTGTCTTCGTGACTTTGTTGCTTCCAGTTTATGAGGGCACTTTACTCCATCAAAGCTTTGGAAGGACAAAATTTGTTTGGAAGATACAGTAGCTGAGGCTTCTAACTCCAATTCTGCTGACAGAATGCTTTTTTTACCTTGAGCTTCGTGCTTAAAGCTTTCAGTGCTTTTCTCACCCTGCACAGATAGACTGCGTGCATCTTTCTGAGAAAATAGTTTGTTTCCATCACATTTTGAAGCACTGTGAAACTGGTCTACTTTTGGAGATGATCTGAAGGGCAGTTTGCTTGGGCTTCCATGCTGGCTATTGCAACTACTCATATTTCCAAGAGAGCCTTGTCTAGGATAAGAATTTTCTGTGGGTTTAGTAGTATATAAAAGAGTCTCTGGTGCCACTGCTGACCCAGGAATAGCCTTGATTTGAAGCCCTTCCATGGCTGAGTTCTGCCTTGTAAGAGAACTCCCTCTGTCTGAAGTGTTTGTAATAATCTGAGTCCGTACTTTCCCGAGACCCTCTGTCACAGGGGCAGATGGCTTCTCCCCCGTGTGAATGCTGAAACTCTGACTACGAGCTTTTGCTCCGTTCATGCCCAGAGCTGGCTTCAAGTGCGACTTGTTGCTAGAAGAAACAGACCTCTTAACTAATTTGTTTTCTAATCCATCTCCTCTGTCTACCACCAAGTTGCAGTTTTCATGTGAATGAGCTGATGCTGTATCCATACTAAGTCCCACACCGCAATTATTTTTTGCTTCAGTATCAGACTTGGAGTCCTTTAATTCCACATCCATTGCACCTTTGGTGGTTACACACACAGACTCACTTTGCTTGTATTTACTGGAACCCACATTACTTTTGGAGGCTGCATTTATACTGTCTTTTTCCTGCTTCCCTGGAACAGTAGAGCTCTTGCGGAGAAGCTGGGGAGATTTGACAAATAATTTCAGTCCCACAGGGAGACGGGTTTTCATTCCTCTCTCGTTAGAGTTTTGAGAGGCATGTGCAGCATCACCGGCATGAAACAGCGTTGAAGGGAAATTGTTTACCTGAGATAGCAAAGGCTCACTTGTGCTCGTTGTATGACATTGAGGAGCTGTGGGGAGAATGTTTGGCATCTTTTGTAGCTGATCCACCCCACTGTCACAGGAAATATTGTTTTTGCTGGAAAATGTGTCTTGTGAAGGAGCTGTTTCCAATGACGGACAACCTAGAGAAAAGGACCTGGCTGTTTGAAAATCTGTGCTGGAATATTCACGATTCCTGTGGAGACCCAGCTGATTAGGGGTTTTTGGGCAGACTTGCTTTGTGGAAACTTTGGAAAGTCCTTGGCACGCACTGTGGGATTGCTGAGATGTGCATTTATTTTGCATAATTCCTTCTGAATTTTCTTGAAGATAAGCTAATTCAATTTTGGCCCCAGAAGATACATTTTTTCCTTGCATTTCATGACTAGATTGATTATGAAAGCCAGAGTTCACAGTTCCTTTTAACGGAGATGATTTCAGTATATTTTTTGCTGTTTCAGTGGGACCAGATCCTCCTAACTTTACCGCTAGAGGTGGAGAATTAGCATAATTAGGCCGAATCAACAGGGACGTTGACCTGCCTGGAGGAAGGGGAGGGGATGGAGACCGGGCTTCTACAGCAGCTAAATCACAATGGAAGTCTCTGGTTGGAGGCTCCCCATAGCTACTGGGCTCAATAAGGTGCTGAGGCAACAGTGGTGATGCTAGACTCTGACTCTTTGGATTTTTTGACCCATCTCCTCTGCCTGGACGTTTCAAGTCGGGCAGGGGGTGGGCAGGGAGCTTTGGAACCTGAAAGTCGACTTTTGAGTCAAAATGACGAGGTGGGCTTTGGGCCTTTTTGAATCTTGAAAGCTTAACAGGTGGCAGAGCAGGTGATTTCTCAAGGGCTGTGGGGCCCACTGACACAGCTACAGGTGCCTCCCCAGTCTCAGTTATCACAGTTTTTTGGGGAGAAAATTTACCTCTGCTGGGTATTTTAGTTACATTTGGCTTTTGATTGATTCCTGCATGCACAGTGGAGCCTGAATTGGCCTTGTATGACGCGTCATACACTGGCTTCACCAGTTTTTGCCGTGAAGTATTTTGCTGTGTCACTCTTCCACAGTGTGAAGATTCACTGCAGGCCAGGGGGACAACTGTATTTTTATTCCCTGTATTATCTTCAAGAGTATTTTTCCGAGTTTCATCTTCCTGTCTTTCTAAAGCAGTGTAGTTTCTAGCATTGGTTCCTGGCTGCAAATCAGTTCTTCCCTGAGGTATAAGTTCAGTGTATTCTGCACTGGACGTAGTTTGTGGCTGGTTGATTGAAATCTCATTTCTTGTTACAGTGACAACTCCAGTCTGATGTGAGCTGAATTCAATTGGCTCACCATCTTTAGCATCATATATTACTGTAATGCACTCTTCAGAAGAGGTCTTTTTTATAACCTTTTGTTGTTTAATGAAATTACATGTCTTCGGCCTAATGTCGGAGTGAACAGGTATCTGGTTCTCTTCTTTGTCAGTAGATACAAACTGAGAGTTCTCCGTGACTTTGAGCAAGTCAGAGGTCTTTGTGTACTTCTCAGGAAAGGCAGTTGCTAGTAAATCTGATGGACTTTTCTCATCACTGCTTTCTATATGCAATTCATCCAAGACTTCATTGTCATCGGTGTCTGAAAGCTGAAAATTAAAGTCCTTCCAACCCATATTAGAATGGCTTTGATTTAACTGTAACTCAGGCAGCTTTGCTCTGGTGCATGATTTTACATCTTCCTGAAATCCACTGACAAAACTAGTCAATTTTTCAGGTCTTACCTTTGAATTAAAAAATGAACTTCTTTCTGGCAAATGTTTCCTGTTAGGATCCCAGTCAAAGAGACTGTCAGAAATGCTATGAGTTAATTTGTTACAATAGGTCCTGCAGTCTTTGCTTGGTACTTCCTGCAGCAACAGTAAGGATGAAGAGTCATCATCTGCATCATCATGTGAATCTGAATCATAAGAGAAAGTTTTGTTGTGTTCAATGCAAATACTTCCCATTTCCATTGGCTTACAATGAGTCTGTTCATTATGGCTGCCACATTTAATTCCAGGCGAATATATTCCTTCGTTGGAGTTCATGCAATCTTTGTAACCCCATTTCGATATTACTGAAGGTGGTTCAAGTAATACTTTTTGCTTCTGCAATTTCTTCAGCCCTTGTAAGATATGGTTTTCCTTGATACGAGTTGGAGGTAGATCATCTGCAGGACTTGAGAGGTTGCTTGGGAGCGAAGAACCGATGCTTATTCTTTTATCCCATCTCATGGATGACTGTCAAAACAAAATAAAAATCACTTGTGTTACTCACAAGTGCTGTCAATAAGTGTTACCATTTCGATAAAGAGATACAGGAGTTGAGTAAGGGCATTACATTCCATCCTTTGCTATTTATAGCAAAGTTCTTTTTTAATAAATGATTTCACAGTGGTGTGAAGGCTGCAGTGCATTAAAAACCTGTAGGAAGAACAGTATGAATGGAAGGATTAAGATAAAGAAGAAGAGCAGTTTGGACTGTGAAAGGCAGAATAAATATCAGAACAAATGAGGAGACTGTAAGCAAGCTGGAGTGATAAAGGAATTGCTAAAAAATTAAATGGGGGGGTAACAGTTTAATGACAACTGTTTTCAGTATAAAAGAGAGTAAAGCAAAAACACTTCTGAAGGCAGCTTTTCAATCAATCTTGTTTCAGATTAACTTATACTAATACATGAAGAAAATTAATTTGATTTACCCTTTTGCTTGTCTTTCCATCATTCCAAGTGTAGGAGGAACCACTGGAATATTCACTGCAAGCACTTGAGAGGGAGAGTTCACTGCTACTGCAGCTGCTCCGGGGATACAGGCGGCTAGAACTTGTCATATTTAATTGACTCTGGCATTTCAAGACAGGTATGCTGGATTTCACATTCTGCTGGCATTCCTAAAATATGAGAAGAAATAGAAATATCTTATGGGTGGAAAATCATTTAACTTCCTCTTTATTAAGAATGGCAAAGAAAAGGCAGGTAAACCACTTATACCTTCCTCTTATGCAATTTAAGCATCTGGTGAATTTAATAAAGAGAACTAAATTAAAAATTGCTAACACTTTCATTTGTCAGGGGAAAAAAACCCACAATCCTCAATGTTTTCTTCTTTATTCTTGAACTAGTATTCTGCTCTTCTTATGGTAAAGATTATTCTGAGTCTATTTGAATTATGCTTCATACATAAGCAGCGTGCGCCGGTAAGATACAGAAAACAAAGTTATAAGAATACAAGTACATCTTGACAACTGCATTATAGCCTCACAATGTAACAGATGAGGCTGCACACCCTGGACAAGGTAAATTAATTTAGTATCCCGAGCAGAATGTCCACTGAGAATGGAATCTCTCCATTACAGTCTAATTTTGGTTTCCTATCTAGTTCAAAGCTTTGTCTAAGAAACTCTCTGACGTAGGACAATCCATCTTCGTGTCGCTCGCAGACAGCTGAAGCCTCTTGCTTATGCAATTTATTGACACTTTATGGCTGCCTTTAGTACTTGTGTAGTTATCGCCCCTCTCCAAATGCAATTTCAGCTGACTGTGACTAAGTGCCAGCTTTGAGGAAGAGAGTAATGAAGAGTAGATAGCACTTTAGGTAAAATATTAAACCTCTGTAGGAGTAGCTAGGATGCCTTTAATTTGTTTTCAAACTAATACTCTTGAGCCTAACAGCGTTAGAGCTTCTTTAGTGTTAAGTGCTTGCACTATTCTCCAGTCTCCTTACAGAATCAGACATCTTTTTAATTACCAGCAACACCAGACATGACTACACGAAAAGAGGTTGTAATGAGGTGGGGGTCAGTCTCTTCTCCCAAGTAGAAACTGATAGGACAAAAGGAAACAGCCTCAAGTTGTGCCAGGGGACGTTTAGATTGGATATTAGGAAAAATTCCTTCACTGAAAGAGTTGTCAGGCAATGGAGCAGGGAAGTGGCTGAGTCACCATCATTGGAGGGATTTAAAAGCTGTGCAGATGTGGCACTTGGGGACGTAGTTTAGTGGTGGGTTTGGCACTGCTGGGTTAATGGTTGGATTCAATGATCTTAAGGGACCTTTCTACCCAGCGGTGGGTGAAAGGTTGGATTTGATTATCTTAATCATAAAGGTCTTTTCCAACCAAAGTGAATCTGTGATTCTGTGCCTCCGTTTCATAAAACTTCTCTTTGGATTTCATTAAGGTAAACTGAAACAATATTTATTGATTTTTCTATGTAGATAAACTTCAAATTAATTTTGCTTAAATGAAAAATTTACCTTTACACTTAGGAAGAAACAAGAAATCTAAAGTTATTGAATCCATAAAACAATTATCAAGGCGGTGTATGCCCTAGACACAGCTTCTTCATGGAAATCTCTGTAACAACACTCAGTTTGTAGGCACTTCTCATGCACTGACATGTTTGTTGGCCTTCTGCTAATTTCTTCCATTTATTCCCCTAAGTTCCTCCCATTTATTATTACTGGGGTTGAACCTTTTTTCAGCTGAATGGGAGAGAACAGAATTTTTACTGCTGAGGAGTTCATCAGCACAGCTGTTCATCGCTCAACTGACATCATAATGTTCTGCTTTTGACAAACCTAACTACAGGGCAAATCATTATTCTTTGTCACAGGCAAAACCTATGAATGGGAAAATCATTCAGAGGCACCAAGAACACATTTCACCTGTGGGAATTATTGGTACATGTTCTCCTAGGAAGTCAAATGGATGCAGGAGGAACAGCCTTTAAATCCAGTGGCTCTGGGAAGAATACATCTTTCAGCATCAGAGGCAGGCTGATGCCTGTGTTTTTGGCTCTGAAGCAGACTTTCTCGCTCTGTTGAGATGAATTAGCTTTTATTTCTGACATTGTGATTCCCCTGGGAGACCCCCTGCCATCAGCGTCCTCAGCTGTGGCAGTGTCACTCCTGGTGAGGGTGACTGTGCAGAGGCCAACAGCAGCAGCTGCTCGTTCTGGCCATTCCTCTGCATTTCAGCTCTGGCACTGGGAAAACATGCCATGTGCAATTCCTGCCCCTCATCCTGGGCTGTGTCCCAGCCACCACAGCATTCAAGGGAAGGATGCCTCTAAATCCTCTCCTTTAAGGATCTCCTGTAAGAGGAAAGAGACCACAGCACAGCGACAAGCGCGGCCTTCCTGTCATCTTCAGCTAGTCTGAGAGCCTCTCCATCCCCTCACTTTGCTTCCTTTGCACCTAAGAGAGGAAAAAGGCATTTGGTGCTGCAGTTTCAGCAGTGGGAAAAATGGAGCTATCTAAGCAAAGCAAAAGAACAGTATATTACTGTAATCATCTTTAAAAGAGGAGAAAATGTGCAGAAAATATCATGTCACTCCAGATTATGAAGTAGGGTATCTACTCAATTTCTAGATTGTATTCAGATCACTTAAGAGAGTGGAGTTTTCCCCTGCAATTTGCCTTTATTCTCTAAATTATCCAAGAAAGTACTTTGAATATCATGTTTATGATGCATTAATTAAATACATTTAGCTTGCATATGGGTCTATTAACTGACATGGTGAAATTTTAGTTTTTTGTAATCATGACTCTTTAGTCATTACCTTTAATGAAATTAGAGTAAAAAGGCCTGAATGTAGTATTACAGTTTAAAAATGTAATTTTCACTAGAAATCAGAGAAAATTGAAATAATCAGACTATTAAAGACACAAAACTCTATATTAGAGCAATTTAACCTGAAGGCTTAATTAAATATAATGCAAAGGGTTGTTAGCATTTTTGTGAACCTTTGAAACAATGCCTTTTCATTAAAGTAGGTATTACAAGGGAGATTACATTTTTGTTGACACTACTATACTTCAAGATCAAAGGCACAGGCAGGTTCAATGTTCTGTTCTTGTACTCTTTGCTTCCCTGTATGTGATTTTTGTTTTTTAAGCTACTTTTCTCTTTGACAATGAAACATGAAAGCCACGCTGGCGAACGTTTTGCCAAATAAGCACAAAGCCCACTCCGTCTGAAAAAAAAAATGCAGAGCCCATGAATTTTTAAAAGTTCATACATAATATATCATAAAAGTGGGATGAATAATACGGGGCACGGGCTTTAATAAAAAGCTCCTTGACCATTTCTCAGAGATTCTGAGATGTAATCAATACCCAAAAAGGTGTATCGGGGACATTGCTAAGATTTACGCTTTTTTTGCACACAGTGACACTATCTGCTCACTATATCAACCGGGGACACAATATTGAATTTCAGAGAACAGAAGGCAGTAAAAGTATTGTTATCTGCCTCAACAGTGTTTCAATTCAGAGATCAGCTTTATGGCTCTTCCCTGACACCAGACTTCAGAGGCGAAGAGGAGGCTCCAGATGAGGGGTACAAGGGCAGCACAAACACTCACGTGCATCTGAGCATCAGCACTTCGGGCTTGCACCAGGCTTCGGTTTCGTTCTACTTCTGAGAGCAAATCCCCAGATGAGAGGTCCAGGATGCGTGAATGGAGTTTCTGGGGGGGCAGAAGAGAAGGAGCAAAGCATAAGCATTTGTCAGACATGCAGCTGATCAGCATTTTTAAAATTCCAAACTCTGCTGTTAAATTTCAAGGGAAATGAAGAGCCTGAGGTAAAAGAGGATTTGTTCTAATTTGAAATGTAGCTCTTTCTGCTTACTTTGTCCAAGACTTCCTGTCTGGAGGACAGATCATTCTTCATCCAAAACAAACTCTACTTTTTCTTCTAGTCACTGCTATGCAACTTATCATTACTTCACACACAACAATAACAAATGAACATGAGTCCCACCATTATCCACAGAGTTTGACAGGTTTCAGAAAAAAGCATAAAAATGAACTACAAAATTAACATTTATAAATCAATCAACATGTTAATGTTGTTTTATTTACGAGCTGTTACACCTTGCGTGAATGATTGCAAAAGTGACCCTATTTTTAACCAGCATTGATCTGCTGAAGGCCTCCTCTGCACACATTTTAACTCAAAGTCATTAATGTCATCTGTTAGGAACAATTAATGTGAATAGAAAATAATTGCATCAGGGAACTGGAGACTCAGAGGATTTTGTGCATTAATATTCACATGCTGTTCGATTACATACACAGTCCTTCTCTCAGTTTTGCTTGGAAGGATGGCTGAGCTTGTGCCTTTCCCTCCATGTTCACCTGTACACTAATTCTAGGGCTTTCAGTCTGCATTAAGCCTGATTTGTTTTAATTGCAGTTTCAATAAAATCCATGATTTATGGGAATGCCTTGGCCAATGACTTCAAAAGAAGAAATATCTGTGGTCTTGTTAGTCCTGGGCCAACACACCATGTAACAGGCAGTATGGATCTGACTCACGGTCCATTGAAATCAATGAAAATGGACTAAAAAAGTAAAACCCAAGAAAAAAGAACTTTGGATCAGGCTCTTTTCATTTTCCCATTAATTCTCCATGCTTGCAGCTTAAGACATCACATTTACCCCATTAGCTTGGAGGAACAAATGGCGCAGACCCTGCCAGGTGCTTTGCCAGAGGACTCTGTGAGGGATGGAAACCATGGAGATTTGTCAAGGCTGTGTGAGTGCCCCCTCACCCTGTCCATCCTGAAAGACTGGCCAAAGAGAGAAAAAGAATCTGTAGCCAGAAAAGCCTTTACACACTGCACCAGCAGCTCTTTGCAGAGCTCTGAAATGTGAGTCACACAGTATCTTACACCCAGCTACTCCCCACAGTATCTTACACCCAGCCTGCTCTCGGGGTACCCACTGCAAAAATTAATCTGCTGGAGAACAAAGCAGGCAGCCATTCCTACAGCCTCTGTTATCTGCATGCTCTGCTTCAGGCTTCTATTCCACGCAATCTAGGAAATTTTTTTAAAAACTACTAATTATAAATTTGGGAGTCATTTCTCAAGAGTTACGTATTCATCCAGGTTTATTAAGGAGGTACTGCCTGCTGCAGAGAGATTATGAAAAATATTTTCAATGATCAATACTCTGTATAAATATATATTGTCCAATAAATTGTTGAATAGATTAAAATGCTGCAAGCACTCAGTATCCAAGATATGTTTCATTATAAATATTAACTACATCCAGGCTCTGTGTTTATAACATCAGTGATGCTTGGTTATTCAGCGTGCACCTTTCAAAGTGCTACTGCTGGTATTACTGTCAGGTGTTTGTTAAAGATTTAAACTCCAGGTAAAATGCCTGCCCAAAGTCACAGATTTACTGACTCTGTACATTTGTTCCTCTTGACAATAATTCCAACTGCATCACCAAGCCACCAGAGAATTCCACTGTTTTCAGACCCAAGAGTCACTGGTGCTATGAACAAGTGGTTTGCAGACAAATTAATTACTTTCTCCAGGGAAACCAGTCACCTGAGATATTTTAGTGGAAGTTACAATAGTCAGATCTGTGCATTGGAGATGATGACTGGGGACATCTGAGATGGATGAACATTTATAAGTGAAAATGTATTTTCCCAGAAAAAAAGTATCCTAGAAATAGTGCTAAAGGAATTTTACAGTTGGAACACTGTCTTCCCATCTTCCCAGCAAGGCATTTAAATACTTTATTACTTACACAGGAACATATACGCATTTCAATAAGGGAAACAAAATATTCCCCTACAAAGTCATCCAACAGAATTCAGTGTTACTTACAGAACACAGAATCTGTGTCAGACATAAGAGCAGAGGTCAGCCCAGCTGGAACACGCAGAAATCAGAAACAATTTTTGGCGAATCAAAGCCCAGCTAAAAACAGCTCAGGGTTCTGGGGGTCCCTCCCCAGTGGCTCAGTGACCAGAGGGGCTGGGCTGCACAGGGGTCATGCTGTGTTTGAGTCACCTTTGCCACTGCTAAACTCAGTGACTCTATAAAACTGCAGTACCAAAGGCACATCAGCAGACTAAAATGATTAACAAAGAAGGAAAGCGTGTTCTCAAGATGTATAATGTGATTATATTTCTGTATCAAATGAGATCATCACATTGGGAATATTCCTCCCCACACATATGCAAATAAACTAACAGAGGTGGCCAGCACAATGACTAGCATTAACAAACAGCATAATAAAGTTTGAGGTCATTAATTAAACATAATCACACAGCACTGAAGCAAGTCATCCAATTACAAAAGAAAAGCATAAGAAAAAATGTTTCTCTTTCATTTACTTTTTCTTTTCCTTCTCCATTGTCTAATTAAAAAATGGGGAAAAGTCTAGTGTTTGTTAAAAAAACTCATTAATGATGCATTTAAAATCAAGTAACAGATTGTGCTAACTATGCTAACTTCATTCTGATTTCTTCTCAGATACACAAAATGTACTGTGTCCTTTATGGTTATTTTCAGATGACAGTCACATAACTAGATCAAGGAGTTACTGCTGCCTTGAAAATTGTACAGTATTAAAATCACTGTTGATGCTATCACGACACAATGCAACAAAAGGCAGGCCACTGCACGGAATGACTTCCACAGAAGAGATCACATCAGTTTAAATGAACACTTGAATATGAAACTGAGGAGTCACAACTGTAAATCCAAGTTATCTGCCCCATTTTTTGTTGACCTTTATAATGATAAGGGGAAAATGAAGAATACTTAGAGGTGCTGGAGAGCGCCTGGGCCCCTCTGGAAACAGGAAAGCAACAGGATCACTGGACTGCAGACCTGAAAATCCATATGGAGCTGAATACAGCATGGACTGGGCCAACTTCCATGGAAATTACCCTGCACTGAGTACTACGGGACAGATGTGGACTAAGAAGTTTGTTTCATCTTAGCTTGACTGGACCCACATCTGTCCAGAAAGAGGGTGCCGAGAGGCCAGGACAGAACACAGAGAGCTTCTCTGCAGATGCCTGTGACCAACAGCAGCAAAGCTCCTCCTTCACCTGTGAGATTGATGCAGAAAAGGCCCTTTGTGGTTCAATGTCAAAATTAACTCCTGTAACCCCCATGAAAAATAAAAACAAAGTAATTGATAATTTAGGTGGAAGCCTATTATATCAAGTGCAATAGGAAATACAATTATCTGGCAGGCTGATAACCAATCCATCAGCCAGCAGGCCACTTCCCCCTCCCCCAGCTGCATTCTTATTAAGACTTTCTAGGAAGATAAAAGAAGGCCACTACCTGCTGGCACAAGGCAATATTACAGAGACTCCCCTAACCATTGTGCCTCTTGACTCTATCTCTGCAGAATATCTATCAGTTCCCATCTCCTTTTTGAAACATCAAATGGTCTGCAGCGTTGCCAGAACAATTTTCAGTGAATTATGCCAAAGAGTACACAGCTCTTCAATATTGGATGAGTTAATTGCTATTAAATCAATTGGCTTTGCTTTCCTCACATGAGCCAAAGTCCATCATTCACAGGAAAAAATTCTCTCTCTAGGTACCAAGGAGACATTTTCATCCTGCAGCTCCGTGCCAGAGCTGTAAATGTTTGTTTGGTGTGTATGGCCCTCTCCTGTCTTTGCTGTTTTTCAGGGCATCACCAGCCTGAACAGGCACACTGTGGCCTGCTTCCCCTCTATAGCCCAGCCTTTGAAACTGGGCTGGCAGGGAAAACATTCAAATATCCATTTCACCATAAAGACAGCAAGCCACAGAAAGAAAAGATATTATTAGGCAAGATATATATATATCATTAGTTTATGTAGAAGTATAATCTTTCATTAAACAAAATCTTGATTTTTGTAGCCTTTAGATACATTTCAGAGGGGAGGTTCAGCTGGAAATGAGAACATCCTTCACCTATCCCACCAAAAGTTACCTAGAATAGAACATACACTGTTCAAAATACAAAGTGTGAACTTCTCACCCACTAAATATCCTGGAATTAAGGAGAAAATTAGGTATAGTTAAGGAAAAAAATAATAAAACCTCTGAAACTAGAAATCAATTTTGCCTTTAGACAAATAAGAGTTTGCAATACATATGCTTTTGATATATGGAAATTCTGCCTTCTAAAGAGAGCAGAACAAGAGGCTGTCAACAAGAAAATAGCCAAACATGAAGCAAAAGTGAAAGCTGCAAGAAGATGCTTCCATTTTATTTAATTCTAATAACCACTAACACAGGAAATGTACTTGCAATTGTATACTGTGCACATACAGCAAATCCTGATGTTTTATTGCATATAATTGATATCACAAAAGCAAAAGTATAATGATTTTTTTTTTCAGCTCTGGAAGTTATAGATCTAATAGAAAATTAAGAATTACGTCCTACTTTCCTGCTATTCACTTCCTATAAGCAGAACTTCATGGCTAACACTGTTTTAACCCTGTAGTAAGTGAAAACCAGGCCTAGTGAATGGTATCCTTGTCCGTGGCAGGGAAGTTGGAATGAGATGAACNTCTAGTGAATGGTATCCTTGTCCATGGCAGGGAGGTTGGAATGAGATGAACTTTTAGGTCCCTTCCAACACAAACCAGTCTACAGTTCTATGAAAGTTATTCTTTCTCCAGGGTTGGGGCTAAAACCAGAGTGAGAAACTAACAGCCTTTGACTGTTTAAAATAGTCCTCCATTATGCAATTGGATGTTCATCACTTAGACCTCTAAAAGTTATAAATATAGCTCTGTACAGGCAAGAACACCCAAATTCTGATTGCAAAGCCAATGCAGTACACTAAGAGAGTTTTTCTATTTCTCTGTTGCTACAGGCACCACTTCCAACAGACCTTAGTGAAGACACTTGATATTTGACAAAAAGCATGGAACATTATACAGCTCAGTCTGGAACAGGCAAAGCAGCTCAGAAGTCTTACACCTTACAACTTTATTTAGTACGAGCACGAACGTTGTCTTTCACATTGCAAATTCTGTTCTGTCTTGGGGCCTGCCTGGCAGATTAACTCAGCTTGCTCCTCCTGTTGCAGCGAGGGCTCTCAACAGCAGGAGACCACCACCATAGCTGGTTGTATTTATTTTTGATAGGAAGAAAGGGTTAATACACACAGTGAGCCCCAGGATAACTCTTACAGTGGTCTGAGCAAACAGCTGGAGACTTTTATTGATCCTACCCACAGCTCTTTAAAATACAGGAAACAATCACAAACATGCAGTACTGCTCAGTGGTGATAGGAAGAAGTGCTGTACATAAGTGAATATTAAAGGATTAACTTTAAAATGCATTTCAGTAAGCTAAATGAGTTCTTAGTACAAAATAGAAAAATAAATAAAAGGAAGTTTTCAGCTAGTCCTTAAATTTCAAGTGAAGCATGTGGATTTGAATTTTCCATTAATCTAATAAAAATACTTTCATGAAAGTTCCAATTTTATATTTTCCATTTGTTTTCGTTGTTTTTCCCTCCTACTAGGCATACTTTTCTAAAAAATCTTTACAGAAGATGCTAGATTTTTTAATCCAGCCCTAGAATCAACAGCGGTTTGGCAGTTTTGCTGGCAAATCCTCTGGGTGAGTTTACTGAGACTTAAGGCAACATTCAAGACAAAGTACCAGGGTATGATACTGGAAATATTTGTATGGAAGATTAGGGTGCTAAAACAACACCAGAAAATCCTGCTAACAAGGCAATTCCAGCACGGAAAGTAAAACAAAGGTTTCATTTGTGTCTGCTGCAGTTTCCAAGCTTGCAGCTCTCTATTACTGTTGAGCCATCCAGAGATGGGAAAACTTAGTGAATTAGACCCAAAGAAACTCCAAAGGCTGGAAAGTTATATTCTAGGGTATAAATTGGAGGGCATTAAGCAGGCATTTGATGTATAAACACAAATAGCATAATCCCTCTGTATTCTTCAGAGAGTTGACAACATTAATGTAAGGCTGAAATTACTCCTGTTCCAAATCCTTAGTTTTATTAATTTTTATAAACTGCTTTAAATAAAAGTTACATTGAAAGGCACAAAGTAATCCCCTCTGATCCCAGTTTTCATTTTAAAAGTCTATCAGTGTTTTCAAGCTCTGAGATTCCAAAGTGTTAGTTCTCATTTTAATAGCACTATGGTAGGAGTCTGTAAATATTGCAGTAATATGAAAATGAGCTAATTTAATTTCTTAGGAAAATGCATGTATAAAGTTCCCTGTGGTTTGTAATTACCGTAAAGTCAACAGTTTACATCAATGACCCAGTAATCAGCTACTCAGAACGTGAATAATTAATGAAAAAATGTTTTCAACAAGCTTGCAAATGAAAGACTCCTTGGAGTACGGTGAAACAGCCGTGCTGTGAGAATAGTGTCGTGCAGAAGTCGAGCCTCTTATTAAGTAAATATTTGTATTTTGTCTTTTATCTTTCTAAATGTCTTCCCATGAATCTGATACTACTTAGTGTGTCAGTTCCACTGTGCTAAATGAGGGCCAGCACCATGTAGGTGCTGTGAAATATGGCAACACCAAAGAGTGAAAGGCACATCCTGCACATCCTGACACATCCTGACACCTCCTGTCGTTGCACTGTCCACAAACAAAACCATTTTGTTTTTAACACTTCAGCATTGTCAGAACGAGTCTAGCAAACAACTTTATACTGAAGTCCTGCAACAAGGAAGAACTATACCATTAATCTTTCCTGGCATGCCCTACACATGCTATCTGTGCTTCAGCAGTAAAAAGGTAGGCTGCTTTTTATTATCTCACTGCATTTAACAAATGCTTTAATACAAAAACAGAGGAGAAAAGTCTCACTTATGCAAGAGTCATTGCATTATCAATCAATGCAATATGATTAAAAGCTACTCACTAATTTCAACATGCTGCTAAATTGCTCATACACTGACAGTCAGTGATGTTCCTGGTAGCACAACATAACATCGGTCACTGTCTTTGTGATTCCTACAGTTTAAAATCCATTTTCACATTCACTTTCTGACTATGCCCCAAAATAATCTAAAGGAATTAGGCAGACCTCTGTGAGAACTTCTTATTGACATTTATGTTGATCAATGTTGGCTCTACCAGAATTGGAATCTACCGATCAATTCCCTTATTAGATTCGTTCTCCGTGCTGCCATGATCATTTTATCACAGAGGCTGCTGCCATCAGATGCTGCTTTATCACTTTATAATGGGATAAGCTGAAGCTTTCCTCTGGAATATAGTTGGAAATGATAACTGTCTGAAGTCTAAATATCTCTTTCACAGATTTTCAGAAATATCCTTATTAAATGCATAGGTCTGTTCTAAAAACGATTTTCAACTGAATTTATCTCAGCAGCAATAATTTTTGTCCAGAAGAAAATTCCAGTTCTCAAGGTGTTAAACAAACCCCAGTGCTAACACTGGAGACTCCCCTATTAATCACTTTCTTCTTGCTGAGCTTACGAGCCAGATGACAGAAGAAAAGAGGCTAAGAATGAAGATTCGACAGAGAAATAAAAATGGTCTCAGGAACAGTAAGCAGCATTATATGGACACACAAACACACATGCAAACACTCCAAAATAGCACACACAATACACACACAAGGTTTGTCACAAGTTTTTTATCTCCTTTTGAAAATATGCAGGGACATGGTGTTTTTAGTGAGAGTGGTGTTACAGCTCCTGTTGAGAGATGAGTTCATCACATTAATTTAAATCTCCGATAAAATAAATTAGCTTTTTTATTGCCAGGTTGAACTACAGGGCTATGATTGTTATGTATTGCTACAATCTAAGTCTTAATGGCATTTTAGCCCTGTGGTGGTCAAACAGAAACCATTTCAAACCTTCTAAAGGCTATTAAAACATGTGCAGATGTCTGGAAAATTAATACTATTATCTAACACTAACCTTTTGCCTGTAGGAGGAAAAGGAGAGAGAAGGCTCAGGGAAGATGTTTTAGATCAATACATGGCAACCCAGGAGGGCAAGCTCTGTTTCACAGGGAAGTTCATTGGCTGTGAACGGGGGATTCAAGTGAGCAGATTCATCCTTATCTGGATTTCATTGAAATCATTCTTTTACTTAAAAAAAAAAAAAATTAAGAGAGATGGGCATCGTTTTTACAATCCTTCCTCACTGCTGTTTCTCAAGGTCCAGCAATCTAGACACTGGAAAAGTTCATTCATTTAAATGACAAGAGCACAGATTTGTCAAGGTTAATGTTGAACCAGCCATATTTTCCTTGCCTCAGTATTATGCATTAAAAGGTTTCTCCATTCCTCCACCCTCTTTTTTTTTCTCCTTTTTTTTGTGTGTATAATATTGTTGAAATTTCATATGGATTGAAAGAGGTTTAAAAGTAGGAGGAGAGTTGCAAGAAATACTTTTATTGTTAGTTTAAGGCTTTTACATACATATTTTCTCTCCAAATCTAATGCATTGTTTTTGTCTCTGACAGAATAATTTCTAATAAGAAGAGACTTTTTTCTTGAATACCTGGATACAAGGTACTTGATTATATTCCTTTTCCTCAAAGCACTTACTTAAAAGCATGATTTAGGAAGAATAAGTGGGTAGATTCCCAGCTGGTAGGAATTACTTGCTTTACTTCTCCTGAAATGAAAAGAATTTCTGCCAGGATAGGAGTTGCCCCATAGACTTCCCAAACTTCTACTGCTTTTCAGAAATAAAGCTTCTAGAGGGTCAGTGTGCATTTCCAGTGGTATTTCATTCTTGAAAGTCCCAGACCTGACCACAAGACCTCCAAATGGCAGTTCAAGTTGATGCCTTATCAGGCTACCTAANTCTGACCACAAAACCTCCAAATGGCAGTTAAATTTCTTCAATGTTTATCCTGATACACCAAAATCACAGGGCTTGTGCAGGACACAGCACAACTCTGGAGACCTGATGACCTCAATAAGCAGCTCAAACCTTGGCTGTAGCCTTCTGGAATTCCACCAGCCTACTCTGAAGCGATGAGAAACCATGGAAAGATCTCCCCATCAGCCCGGCCGTGCAGGCCAAGTANTAAAACTTAAAGCATCAAAGTTCTGCAATGTTTATCCTGATACACAGGGCTTGTGCAGGACACAGCACAACTCTGGAGACCTGATGACCTCAATAAGCAGCTCAAACCTTGGCTGTAGCCTTCTGGAATTCCACCAGCCTACTCTGAAGCGATGAGAAACCATGGAAAGATCTCCCCATCAGCCCGGCCGTGCAGGCCAAGTAAAGTTATTAAGGCTGAAGCACAGGCGAGGAGGCAGAGCCGGTGCTGGTAGCAGCAAGGAGGGTGCATGGATGGCCTGAGGACACAGCCCTGCAGTGCCCACATTCACCTGCACCTCTCTCCCACTGCCCCAGCCAGCAGGAACAGCAGGAGATGCAAAATGAGAAATGCCAGCCATTGCTCCTGGACCAAGCTGTGCTCCTGCAAGGAAAGGCACAGTGCTCTCAAGGCATTATACAGGACCTGGACTGGCCTTGGGAGGGTTAGGGCTAGGCCTGGCACAGGGCTAGGGGCTAGGCCTGGCAGGGGATGGCATGGAAAAATCCCCTCTCCCACCCTGCAGCCAGAGGCCGCCTGGCCCAGGCTGGGAGGTTTTCCTCTGAGCAGCACCTATGCCCTCTCAGCAGCTGTCTCTGCCCAGAAGAAGCCATGCTAACCAACTCTTGACTGGGAGTCCGTGCCCTTGTGAATCGCTCATTTTTTCACTGTGGATAAAAGCAGGGCTTAGGAGGTATTATATAGGAATTTCAAAAGGGATCAGCTCCCATTTTGGCAGTAGCCATATTTTTAGAAGAGCCCAGCACAATGCCTGAGCACTTGAAAGTCTGGTCCCATGTGCATGAAGGACCTAAAGACCTAAATGAAAGGTTAATCCCATTTGTTATTCCCCCAGGAACAAACTACCAGGTGAAGACTGGTGACAGGGCAGAGAGTACCCATATTTCTAATTATTGTCATGATCTCCTAGGGATCATTTAGTGGAATAAATCTAAGTGAGCCTCTAAAACACAACGCTAATCTCTGATTCATGTTCATACTTGCAGTATCTATAATTCATAATAACTGTGCCTAGACCTGTGCCTGTGCCTGCATCTACTGTACAGGAAAAGTACACAAGGCTTATTTAGAGAAAAACAGTTAACAGTAGGTAATAGAAAACTTATTTTAAAAAATTGAGCATTTTTGCTTTTAAAATATAACTAAATATAAAGTTTAGGATCAAAACACTAAGAAATAAGTAGCTCATCTCTGAAACTGCATACCAGAAAGACGAGCTGAAGAGTGGGAGTATATCTGAGATTTTTAAAGCACTGATATTAATTCATGATGCCGTTACTTTGGCAGTCTGTTTTCCATACTTCTAATGCAGTAAGATGGAGTCTAATTCATAATGTTGAAGATGCCCTTGTGGTGCACACAGGACACAGACAAATCACTGCCCCTTCCTGCACCCAGACATCGCTTGGTGACTAATGGAACGCAGCTTGCCCACAGCTAGAGAAAGAAAGGAGCAGGGATGCAGTGTAAAAATGCTAAAAATACAGAAAAACTCAAGGCTGTCAATACCCCATTGTTAAAGATTTAATGACAAAGGTAACTTTCCCTTTCAGCTCATCCTTATCAAGAGAGATACCCAGATGGTAATTTAAGAGTTAAGGCACTAATGGACTCTTCAGTTTCACTGAGCACCTCGTGCTGATTTTATCTTGCAATACAGTATTTCACATTCTCAGCGAAGTCAACAGAGATTTAGTCAATAGTGTCACGGCCTTTGGATGAGAATTTGAATCTTACCAGTATCCAAACTATCATTAAAGAAGATAGGTCATTTGGGAAACAAAGGAGAGCATTAGTAAAATTCAATACTAAAAGATGGGGTTGGTTCTGTAGGTGTTTTATGATTCATTATGAGTAACATTTTATTCTAATTACCAACCCTTTCTTCTATGTGCAATGTCTGTAAGAACATACAAAAAATATAAAGCACATCACATGAATTTTTTTTTCCATAACAGATGGCAACAGAAAATACCTATTGAGTAATCTTATGTGCTTCAACCCCCTTAGCATAATGTTAGTTTGTTTCATTTGATGGAATGTGTAATTTTGCATTACTAGCAATTTACACTGACCTGATATAATCTGAACAGTTTAAATATTATGAAGCAGAGCACTTACTGGCACACCTATTTCTCAGTAAAAGAGCCATAATTCTGTATTGCTTCATGTCTTTTAAGTGCCATTGCACCTAAATAACAGTAACAAACCCACAGTAATAAAGAAAAATACAAATGAAGTTTTATGTGTATTGAGTGTAATAACTGATGAAATGAATCCTTTATCTATTGTTATTTGTTTCATATATGCTTTTGCATAGTTATCCTTCCTTTAAATCTCAAAGTTTTAAGAAAATAAAAATGAACTACATTCATTTAGCTCCATTAGTGCAATAAAAAGAAAATCATAGATCTGTAATAATACGGGTTATAATTCTGTAGCACTTTAGAATTTGAATAGATTCCCACTTTACCACAAGACAGAGACCTTTAAATCTTTGAATTCATTTTATACACTATTTTGGCATTTCATTTGAGAGTTACAGAGTGTGAAATATGCATCATGATGAGAAAACAATTACCTGGCACACCTGTTGTTTGAGCATTCTGCATTTAAGCAGGACTTGCAATGGCTACTATTTAATTCTACTGTGAAATCCAAGATGGGGGAGGCTTTAAAAGCTGACCTGATGATATGAACTTGCACTTTCATATGTGACATGTGGCTTGTAGGTACCACATCACATACTGTGACAACATTAGAACAGATCCATGCCAATTTTTGCTATCAGAATGTCCATGAGAAAGATTTTTCCCATTTGGAAAGGAAAGCTGAATGAGTGACTCTTGACTTAAATACAACTATACATTGAAAAACAACATTGCAAACTGCATAATCAGAAACATATCAGACAAAACATGGATGTGTTGGTCACACAAAATATAAACACATGAGTAACTCAGAGTTTTCACTAAGTTCAAAATCTGTCTCTAAGCAGCCTCTGTACTTACACTTGACCATTTATGCAGGGATTCACATGGAAAATTGCTGACAAATCTTAATACACTCAACAAACAGAACAGGCTAAAAGAGCAGCCATAATGTTAAGCATTGTTGCAGGTTAAATATAACTGTGTGGAATAAAAACCATGTCTTTTTAATGTTTATTACAAGTGTGAAGCACAGGGCAGGTCTGGGAAGGAATACAGCAATACCCTTTCCTATTGTGGAATCCCTTCCTTTTTTCTTAAATTTATTCCCATACGGAATATACACAATAAAGGAAAAAACATGAACAATATTCTTGTACTTAATTCCTTTGTCCACATACTTGGTAAGAGTTTCAAATGCCATATTGGATTCCTGCCATCACGTGGATCATCATTGATAATAAAAATCTATGCACAGAATAAAGAAAAATTGTCGGTTCACCCAGTGCTGGTTGCTTATTTTTCTTTGTCTAAAAATAGGCAGTAAAATCTCACTTTTGTTGTCACATCAGCACAGCCCCACCATTCTCCTGACACGTGCTTACTCTGAAATACTCTCTTTGCTCTGAATCATGCCAATACATTTCTTCAAAACTTAAAAAATATTGCTCTCCTCAGTCAAAATCATCCATAAATACTTCACCAAGGATCACTTGTGGCTTTCCTGAAGATTATTTTCTCATTTGATTTACTGGTTTTGGTATCACTGTAGCAATTTATTTTCATCAGGATAATGGAAATGGCTCATTTTTAGACTTGGTAGCTGAAATTTATCTATTTAAAATGGTATCACAGAACGTCATGTTCGTGCTGATGTGGAAAGCCTTTCAGTGGTTTTCTGTGGAACCTCTCCAGGCTAGTTAAAATACTTGGACAGAAGAATACTGAGCAGCTGGGGGTAATTTTATCTTAAAAGCATTATCATTCTCATCAGAAATACATGCCCTGGGAGCTTAAGTTAATGTTTTGATTTTGTTTGAGAGCAAATTGGTAAGAATTGAATTGCTGAAATAAGGGACAACAGCCTGACTAGAAGGTAAATCACCAAAACACAAATTACTGATGGAGCAGACCTAGCAGGTAGGTTGATCTAAGTCCCTCAAAATAAAATACTGTTCTTCACTGACCCTCTCACTGTGCTTTGCTTTAGTTTGAACTCCTGTGAGGGATATTGCCCTGCCTCTCCTCTCATTCCACGGTCTGTAAGAAACATTTTTGTGCTCCTTTAACAGCCTGCTTATCTTGCAGCTCCTTCCAGGGCTGGCTGCATATCAGATACACCACCAAATTCTTTCAGGTATTGTGCTGCTCCTGTGCATTCAAAACCAGAAATCATATGGCTTAGAGATATTAGATGGAGTTTCTCCAGAGGAGGGATGTTTCCTTTCCTTCCCTCATCACTGACTTTTTTGGTCACCCATTCATCTAACCAATTGGCTCTCATAAATATTTTATCTCTGTAATATTTCTTCAGCATATATTTGGAGCCGCAAACAGGGCAAGTAATAAATATGGTTTATAATGTATTTTTACATGTTGATGATTTAAGCTGAGATGAAATACAGACTTTGAAAGTTTTGTATTTCTGTCAGATGTTATTGGTGAGTGAGGACATGGAACACATAGAACGTAGGTAACAGTTTCCTGAGATAATGCAAGACTGGAAACAATGACATCACCATCTTCACAAAAAAATGTTCCTTTAATTTGTTCTTGAAAGTCTCAAAAAACTTGTGTTCTGTACTAGATCTCTCTCTTGATTCCTGATATACAGAAGCATTCTTGTGATTTCTCATGGCTACAGGGCTGGAGCCTCTTTCCTGGGGTAGGATCCTCATGACAGAAACTGTGCACTTTGGTAGCCTTGGCCTGGAGGAATCAATCCAGCGGAGCTACGGCCCGAAATCTTTTGAGAACCATAAAGAGTGTAAAAACCACCCTTACACTTTTTAAAAGGGGTTCTACTAGGAATGTAATTCTTGGATAAAAGTGAATGTAGCAGATTAAACTTAACACATCTCAAACATGCCTTACATTTATATGATCACCTTCTCTGTTGATACAGCCCTGGAGATTGTCTTAACTTGCAAGCAGTATTCAATTACTGCTGAAGCAATTAGCAGATCTGGAATTAATTTCTCCTTCAAGCCACCAGTCCTGATTTCTGAGTAAGGAAATATCACTACAGATGCTGCCACATCTTATTTATATTTATATCTTTACAGAGGAGAAAAGGACAGAGTTTGTTCTGGAGCTGGAACTTTCCTGGAGATTTGCAGAAAGGAGTGCCCTGACAATCTGATGGATACAAAGGAATAAATGTGAAGTAAGCAAACAAGCAGGTCAGCTGCAGGAGTTTCCTAACTTTAAATACAATTTGCTGATTTATCAAGTCTGCATGCTCCCTCGAGAGCCTGCAGGCACCTGGCTTCTGTGAGAAAGGAATTCTACTGCTACTCGACATATAACAATCCAGTTACTGAAATGTACTTTGGAATGCTGACAAGCCGTTTCCTGACAGTGTGTGACGATCTTTAGTTTTAATTCCAAACCCTCAAACACCTACTCTCTGAAACACTTAAATATTACACAGATCTCATTGCTGTAAAGCAAAGCAACTTCAGTTTTAACCTCCTGCATCCAGACTGCATCATGTCTAACGATGTCTGGACTAGAGGTCAGGTTCTGAGCTCAGATATTCCACCTCCTCTCGTCAGGAGTTAGGGCAATTAAGTGCCCTCTTCTTCTCCCCATATATAATAATGTCGTTGGTGCAATTTACCCCTTCCTGCTAAGTTGTGCAACTGTTTCCATCACTGTCTTGTACATCAGGGCAGAGCTGTCAGGTTATTAAAAGGGTTCATACCAATGCAGTCATAGCAAAGTAATTATTATTTAAATTGACCACCTGAGAATTCAGATCTGTGCTGTAGAATTTTAGACAAAATTTTGGGCGTAAAATCGAACAATGTGGATGGTCCATGAGTAATAAATGTAACTAATGTAGCCAGAGAAACACAAGGAGAAAATAGATGCTTCAGGAGACCTCCCTACTTGTTTCTGGGGTGGATAAAGTAGAATTTTTATGATGGAAATAAAATGGCAATGAAAATATAGCTTTAGATCAGGGACATTTTAAATCTTATGATTAGAAATATTGTCTTATACTTTCCCAACTATGAAAATTTTATTACTTATTTAATCAAATAAATCAACTTAATAAATTTTGCTACTTGCCACTTTTTCATCCCTTTCACCGAAAAATTCCGCACGGCTTATAAAAAAACCCTGTGACAACAACTTTCTGGGTGAAAAGTGAAAGCAGGAATTCTCCCATGGGAACAATCCATCTAGCAAACATCTTGAATTTGTGTAAACAGAGCTATATAATATAAAAAAAAAATTTTAAAGGGATATTTATAAGAAGGCAACCCCTGAACCCTGTCTTATCCCTTCAGCATCCTCCTGTATATCACCTCCACAGACTTCTCTCTTCACTTCTAATTCACTCCTCTACTCAGTTTTAAATCTTTGACTATTATGCCCAACTATTTGTCCCACTTGCAGATGAAGTACAAGGTGGGTCCCTAAAATGCAGTTCCTGGTTTTCTTTCCCAACCCCTCTTGCTGTGACAGGCAGAATTTAATATCGTTTTAGCAACCACATTAACAGAGGAAAATTATGGCTGCTTGGGCAGAAGCTACTCTTTTGTGCTAGGTTTTGACTATAACTGCTGCTCTATCTCAGATGGTGCTGACTTGAAACACTTTTCCAAGGCTTTATCATTTCAAAAAAAGCTTTTTCAGAGAGATTTCTTGAAAATTATAAAATAATAATAATAAAAAAAAGATGATCAGCCTTCTCCTTATTTATTTATTCTAGTATTGCTTTTGTAAATCACACACTTCAGCTACAAAGAATGTCCCCCAAAAGAGAGGGTAGCTCCTAAACTGTCTGCAGTATCAGAGGTGAAGAAAAAAAAGCCTGAATTATCTCTTTATCTCCTAACGTTTTGCATCAGAGACTGTCTTTTCGTGACAGGAGCGACACAGCATCTGTGTCACTCCCTGCAAGCAGTAACCACACCAGAATTCCTGATAGCAAAGAACTTACATGGCAACACAATCACAATATCTCAACACATATTGCTTTAAAAACACTACTAGGCCCTCCAACTTCATATGCACTTACACTTTTTGTAAATGCACGAAAATGTAATGCTTTTAACACCATATCTACAGAGCAGGATTCCTGAGGCGGTCATGAAAACTGTACTACAGTAATCTAATTTTTTTTTTTAATTGGTAGCAAAATGAGTTTTTCTTTTGAACTGTGTGAGAAGCATGAGCAAAACCAACACAGTGCAATTGGCACGGTGTGCAGGCCATTACTCTGCAGTCAAATTCAAAACACTCGTATCAATCCATTCACTGAAAAAAACCATGAATGATCTGGTATCTAGGACATATGAATCATGTGTTATCTGCTGGCAATCATACATACAAAAACCTAGGGCAATGGTGAAATCTACATTTATCTTTAAATTTTGTTTTAAAAAAAGAAATCTATATTTCTGCTGAAATTTGAGAAGCCAAAATATTTATGGTTTAAAAATAAGCTTACTTTGTAATACAAGAGTCTTCTAATGTCGAATATGGAACACCCAAATATTCCAAATAACCAAATCACAGAGGCTGATATGCAGAAAAAGTAGCTAACATTACTTATTTTTAGCTTGTGCCTTCTCCCAAATCTGTTTACTGAGTTTGGCTACTCCTGGGATGAAATCAGCACTAAATAAAATTGAACTGTATTGTATCAGGGAGTACAGGAGAGGTGAAAACACCCAGTACCCCCTGCCCCCAGTTAGCAGGGTTCGCCCATTCCTTTGATTGGGGTCATGCTCTAACAGGAATGTCCTTAAGCACATATTTATAACTTTTCTGTAGAGTGACACGTTTAAACCAATATTTACCTACTGCTCTGAATCTGGGCTGTGTGCACTTCCAAGAAGACATAATGCAAACTGTTCTTTGAGTTTATGCAGGCACACAACAGTATTTGCTCAATTTCAGTCCTAAGAAAATATCCTTCTTCAGATGTTACATCTCAAGCTGCAAGATCACAGACTCCATGCCTTTTCTTTGAGTCTGGAGTGTAATTAGAGGATAATTAAATTTCTGGAAAGTCACAGATTTACTGTTTTGTTTGGTTTGGATTTTTTGGTAAAAATGATATATGAAGTGTTTTAACAGAAGTTCTTCATTTTCCAACGTACACTGCAACATGTTCTCTTCTTTTTTTCACCTAGGGGGTTAAAAGCTATTGACAGCAAGAGAAGGGACATAACAGCAAATTTTGCTCCAGGGAGACCTGGGCTTTCTGAATGAACTTAATTCCCTTTTGTCCTCAGCCAATAATGACAAATCAAGCGAAAAAGGGGGAAAAAAATCTATGCACATTAGTTCCTGCAAAACTGTGCAGGAACAATGATGTAAAATAGTTTGAATCCCTCAGGAAAACCTGTTAGATCATTTGTTTCTTTCTTCCACCTGGCGCAGGATCATCTCTTTCAACTTTTGTCAGAGCTGCTGCACAATCCGGTTTCAAGGAACTCAACTCAAAGCGCTGATCCCACTTTCCAGATGCTATCTAACACTTCTGTGGCATTCCCAGAATAACCCAGCTTTATTGTTGCCACACAAAGAATTGGAAATAGGAGATGCATCTGTAATAATAAATGTGCAGCGTGACTTCTGTGCATCTAACCCCAAGCTAACATCAGCTGGAGTCAGACGCTTTGGAAACAGGAAAAAGAAAAAACCAAACACCCCAAACCAGGAAGAAGGAGCAGTTGATGTGACTGTCAAAAGCAGAAGTGAGCAGTAAAGATCCATCCTGTGGTGGATGCTTCAAAACTGTGAATGGATAAAGATAAATCAGTCCTCTGTACAGGGTCCATGAAGGATGAGCTGGGAAAGTAAGCAGGGGACAAGGGACAAGAAACCAGAAGACGTGAAGTCTTGACTTAGCAACACCCAAATCAACACAAAATCAGGAGATGGAACAAGAACCTGAGGAACACTCAGGAACCCAGACCCCTGTGATGGTGAGCTGGCACCACTCTGCCTGTGCTTTAGAGCTCCTCAGCAAATACAACTATTTGCCCTCGCTGCGGGTATTTCCTTTGTTCCTTTTAACATCAGCTGTGAGCAGAGCACGTTTTTGCAGAAAAACCAGCCCACCCTGACGAGAGTCAGCAGCCCTCAGCTGTGGGACAACAGTGCAAGGGCCAAATTTTCCTCAGAGATACAGATACAGAGCAGCGAGGATTTAAGATACACATTTAATATCACTTACGCAGCTGACATGTCCTGCAAAGTTCTAATTAGTCCTCATTTGCTGTCCTCCCAGCTCATGGTCAGATTTGTTGGAACTTTTGCAAAGCAACTCTACTTCTACAAAAGGATGACAAAGTGATGGGTTCATTCACAATAACAGACATTGCCAAATGAAGAAGGATCCTGAAACACCTCTTAGTATTCCAGAATGGCAAATGAATGAGACATGGGTCAATTGGTTTCTCAGCTACATCCTCCCATAAAACATTGGCAAAAAAAAAATCACTCTACGCCTGTGAAGATGTACTTAAACCCTTGCAAGTAAGCTGAAACCAGGACAGTATCACATATGGCAAAAGTTAAATAAATGGGCTGTCTTCTCACAGGAAATTACACTGTTCACCATCAAGCAGGATGTTAAGGAATACGAGCCTCTCCCCTGCAGAGGGATAATGAATCCATATCATTCCATTTATCATAGCGAAGAATCACCTAAAAAAGTAAGTTACTCTGCAGGTGTGCTGCTCTCTCCAGATTTGCATGCAGTATCAGAGCTCACTGGCACACATTTTCAGTTTCAATGGGATCAGAGTACAGATAACAGATATTCTTCTAATATATTAAATCTATCAACTGTCATTTCCCACTTCCTGACATAACCTTACAAAGAAGAGAAGTATTTTATAATTTTCAGAAATATAAAACTCATAGCTTGCTTCCTGCAAAGGCCATTTCCTACCTGAAGGAGGAGGTCAGAAGCTGGTTTGACTTTCTGCTGGAAAAGCACACTTAAAGTTCGATTCTGTTGCTCCAGATCAAAAACTCTCATTTTCAGCTTTATACATTCCTCCCTCAGACCCTGCAGCACAAGGGAAAATAATAAGATTAGAAAGCAGGTAAGAGAAGCATTTAAAAAGCTCTAAGTAATGTCAGATACTAAGAAGAAATAAATACACAGCTTCTAAAGCGGTATAAATTGGAAAAGTGTGCTACTTAATTTTCTCTGGTTGTTTGATCACCCATTATAACAATAAAGAAAATCTTGTAATGACAAACAGTTGCTACCTGGCACCTCCTTTCAGACTTTTCTGTTAGTGTAAAAATGACTTTGCTAGTGATGTGTTCCATTTTGCAGCTGACACAAAGCAGCATGCAGCAATTAATATACAAAAATTGTAATAAGCATAAGCTAAGCAAAAAGCAGAAGCTGTACCAAACCAGGCAGAAGTTCAAAGTGGCACTGTGCCCTCAAGGTACTCTTCTGAAGTCTGATCCCATCCTTGCTTTTTCTGGAACAACCAAGTCAGCATTGCTGTGCCTGATGTGGATGGGCTGTGTCTTCCCAGACACCCCTGGGTGTGCCCAGGTGGGCAAGAAAGCCACTGGCATCCTGGCTGTGTGAAAAGAGTGTGGTCAGCAGGACCAGGGCAGTGATTGTCCCTCTGTACTGGGCACTGGTGGGGCCACACCTCGAGTCCTCTGCCCAGTTCTGGGCCTGTCACTAAAGAAACACACTGAGGGGCTGGAGCATGTCCAGAGAAGGGAACAGAGCTGGGGAAGGGTCTGGGGCACAGATCTGCTGAGGAGCAGCTGAGGGAGCTGGGAGTGTTTACTCTGGAAAAAAAAAAGAGGCTCTTTTCACTCTACAACTCCTTGAAAGGAGGTTCTAGCCAGATGGGGATTTGTCTCTTCTCCCAAGCAGCAACTGACAGGACAGAGGAAACGGCCTCTGGAATGGCCTCCAGGAGAGGTTTAGGTTATATATTAGGAAAAATTGCTTATGGAAAGGGTTGTCAAGCATTGGAACAGGTGGTGGAGTCATCATCCTTGGAGGGATTTAACAGCTGTGTAGATGTGCTACCTGGGGACATGGTTTGGTGGGCTTGGCAGCACTGGGTTAATGGCTGGACTCAATGATCTTAAAGGACCTTTCCAATATAAGCAATTCTATGATTCTATGAAAAACCTTAAAATTGGGCATTAGAAGCAGAGGTGGAGTGTAAAACCATTAAAGCCACCAATGGCTTTCAGATACAGATAATTATCTATCTATCTATCTATCTATCTATCTATCTATCTATCTATCCATCTATCTAATCTCTGTCTATCTATCTTCAGTAAGATGGATAGTAAAACCTGCTTTTCCTGGTCACTTTAAGGAATACAGGATACTATCAGAGAGAGGATTTTGGAGACAGTGCAGGATCTGACACTCAGCTTTTCAGCATATTTTGTGCAGCTGCCCATTTTAAGGTATGAGAGCTTCATAAACCAGGAAAAGCAGTCTCCTAATAAAGCTTACCTATAAAAATAATAAGCTGCAGCCGTATCTAGGTTGGTTTGTTTGTTTTTTTAATTTACATCTCCAAAATATTTACCCTTATCTAAATTTAGGACATTTGCTGCCCTGTGGTATTGCCTAACTCGTGTTACTTTCCACCATATGAAGGTGGAGAAACAGGCCTCAGCACCTCCATATGCTGTCCTGTCAATACCATTAACAACATGATGACCTGGCTTTATGAGAAAACAGCTCAGAGGGGGAAATTGTAGTCAGATGTAGCTTAAATTCTTGCCTACAGTTGCTCTAGTCTCTGCTGTAACCAGCACTGAGGTTACAAGAGGTGAACATCCAACAAAATGTGTTCATCTTGAGACTCCCAGAAAATTGTAAACATCTTTTTATGCATATGTATCAGATTTTATGAATACTGGATGAATGAGGTTATTTTCTCCTGATGGTTTTATGACATTTGTTTTAGGTGGCTGTCAAGTGGCTGTTGAATTGAAATTGCTAGAGCCTTCCGACACGACCCTCGAAAAATCTTGAGGCTGATGATTTCTAAAGCCTTGAAGCTTTGTTTCCTGTCAGTGAGACCTCTTATCCCTGGTCTTGCACAAGGCAATCTCTATCAGGAACAGAGATTGCAAGCATCAAGACCCATCATTATCTGCCTTTCACAAATCAGAGAATTTAAAACCGAGCCTTGGCTGTTACAACAGTGCCTAACATTTCAGCACTACTAAGGGCACTGAGCAGGAAAAATGATTCACAGAAACCAACACTGCAGAAAAAAATTAAATCCTAGCAAGGCCTCTGCTCAAAACCTCCCTATCTTACAGTTTTAAAACCACAAGATTCATGTTTGAAACTTTAGAATTTCTGTAAAAAAGTGAAATATAAGACAGTAGATTACCCACCCAGATGCTATAAACCCTGCCAATGGTAATGCCACACACAGCCCAGAGAAGAAACGAGGCACATAAAGGTAGCAGTATTCTGGCAAAATAAAGTCTGAATTTAGAAACTTGAAGTCCTAAAGTTACCAATTAATACAACTATCAAATGTCTGAAGCATATAATTCCTCTCCTGTGGGCAAAACAACCAGCTATTAAGGTAGCAATCTCCCAAATATTTAAAGTACTCCTAGGGTTTCACTATAGTAACATCTGAGCATGTCTCTAGTCTTGCTTTGTCTCTTCAGTGTGAACAAGATTCACTCTTCTCCAAAACAGGATCCAATGTCCTCAGCAGAAGTTCCAGAAAAACACTGCTCTCCCTCTGAACATACTTCTTTCTACTTTAATTAACACTTAATTAACTTATTTTTTATTTAATTGATGAAAATGGAGAAGAAATAACTTTCAAACAGAACCCAGAGTAAAAAGAGCAATCTCCTGAATACACTAGGAGATTACTATCCAAAAAGTGGATACACAGGTCACAAAATGATTTCATTAAATGGTTTAACTCAAATTTCAAACTGCTGATCCAGGTCTTACGTGGAAAAAAAAAAATTAAAAATCCAGTTTTCATCAGTCCAATCAGCTCATGCTATATGAGAAGTCTTTGGGTGGAAGGAGAAAGAATGGATGTTTTCAGTATCACAGCATACAGGTTTGCCTCAATTAATTTTGTTGCCTGCCTGACTTCTTAAATTTCCTAGAGGCAAAATTTTCTATTAGTAAGTGGTAGAAAATCCACAGAATTTTGCTACATAAAATTGTGAAATCATTTTGTGTGGCTAACTCAGCACAAATTCAATTTAACTTAGTTTCTCTATAGTCACATCAAAAAAAAAGAATTCTCTCATGTTAGAGAAATGCTATAAGTACTGTAACAAATTATATACTTGAAAAGTGAACGTTTAAGACTGTAATTCCATTTCAAGGATTCAGTGACATTGATAAATCACTCAAGCTTCACTCACTCAATTTGTGTCACCAGAATCTCTCAGTGGGATCACAGTCTTTCCACATCTGGGCGAGTACACAGCGTTTTACTCGTTCCATTACAGCATGTACTTAATTTAAACAAAAATCAGTCCTTGAGGGACGATTTCAAATTCACAGCAAAGCCCACGCAGTGTGTGCTACTGTACAAAATCACTCTTCTCCCTTTTGTGAAAGCTCTCAGCTTTTCTTCGTGTCTTGCTCTGCTCCAGAGGTGTGTTATCTCTCTGTGGCATGACTGACTCTGTCTTACTGCTCAGCTGCATGATGGTAGATTTATCTGTTTACTAGGTACTATTTGGGTTCTGATATCTACCCTTTAGGGAATGGTGTGAGGAGTGCAATTTCCTCTTTATTGTATGCTATTGTGTTCCTGTCTTTTCTTATAAAAGGACTTGTATGAACGGTGTCAGGAGCACTGTAACAGTTAATATTCATTAGCATTTAGAAAAGTACCCTCTTTCCTCTTTCTATGGATATTAAATTAGCTGCTATTACTCAGTAATAGGTAAGCAGCTGTTAAATCCCATCAACCCTAAGTAAATCACTTTATTAAATGTATTCGGATCTGTTTTTATTGTATCCTTAGGAACTCCTTGGTTCCTATGGCTTTGGAAGGATTAATTACTGAGGAAGTATGTAGTCATCAAAATGTCTGACACCTTTGCAAAGGGAATCAGGAAGCTCCTCTCTCCATTTGGGAAACAATCATAATATTCCCAAACTAGAGATTAATATATTGAGATTAACCCTCTGGTGAGTATTTCACCACATATGGTTTTATAATACAAAGCGTGTATGAGGTTTTTGTGTATATTAACATGAGAAAATACCTCCATTTCCATTTAGACTGTACCGAAACAGAGATTTGGGATTTTTTTAGAAAATACCTTAAGTTATATTTCTAGCAGGTGTCATAGGAATAGCTATGCAGTCCTCTGATGATGCACAGACCGTACTCCTATGTGTATACAGAGAAAAACAGGACAGACAGCAGCAGGGCAAACTTCCCTGGATGTGATGGCTTGCACAAATCACCTCTGAGCGGCAGCACTTCCAACTGCTGGAAGGCAGCATCCCTCTTCAGAGTACAAGCCTTTGTTGTGGATCTAAAAATCATGGATGAGCAATGACACATTCAGCCCTGCCTGTCTCCTCTGTCCCCACTCTTCCCTTTGCAGGGAGCATTCTGAGTGATGTCCTGCTGGGCTGAGCGATGTCCATAAGGGGGGCTTTGGAGCTGGTCCTCAAAAACTGTTTGCATCTAGAAAGCTTTGGGGTGTGTGGCAGAGGTTTTTGATTATTTTAACTTGGTGTTTCTTGCTGCATTTTAAGAATGTTATTACTCGTCCTGTCATTAAGTGTAGACAAAACAGTTTATATTCTTCTTTGCACTATCTGCTTTAAAAGACTGCATTTATGTCTCTTTCCGAATCATCTTTTTAAAACTAAATGATCCAAAGCATTTTAATAACGCCACATCCATCAAGTGGTCTAGACCTCACAAAGGATCATTCCATGAATATTGAAGTGCTCATAGCTTATTGTTACAGATCTTTATAACTTGTTTGTCTTTCCCTCTTTCTCCCGCTGACAAAATGAAATCATGGAATCATGTTTAACTCAAAGACCACTTCAGAAAACCGGAACTTCAGACGTGACCTGATGCAGAACAATCTTTGTAGAAGCCAGAGTGAATCTTTTCACTGTGCCAGGTTTGCAATTACCCTACAAGAATTTTTCCTGTGAATTACTTCCCCTGCTTACTGAATGTGTGAACATAGTTTAAAAAATGTATATTATTTAAGAATATATATATATCAATCAAGCAAATAAACAGTGAACATCTGCAAGCTTTAAGCTTGCACCAAAATACCCAAATCACAACTTACCTTTTGAGTAAGTAGAGCCTGAACAACCTGGTTAGCTACCTAAAAGAAAAAAAGTAAAAAAAAATTTAAGTATGTTATCATGTGTGTATATGCATAACAACACCTTCTTTTGTGGCCTGTCCTGGTTTCAACTGGGGCAGGGTTTCCTCTCAGTAGCTGCTACAGAGCTGCGTTTTGGATTTGGAAAGAGAATGGTGTTGATAACACACTGATGTTTTAGTTTTTTGCTAAGCTGTGTTTATCCTAAGTCAAGGACCTTTTTTTATGTTGTCCCATGTTCTGCCAGTGAAGATGTTCACAAAAGAAACTGTGAGGGAACATTGCTGGGACAGGTGACCCAAACTGGCCAAAGGAAAATTCCAAACCACGGAACATCATGCCCAAGATATAAACTGGGGCAGTTACCAAGCAGGAAACTGTTTTTATCTAAACATAAAAGTTTTGTGCTGATTCTCCTCCCCATTCCACCGGGGCTGAGCAAGCGGCTGCGTGGTGTTTCATCTCCATCTGGGCTTAAAACCATGACAGTCCTTTTTTGGCACCCAGCCTGAGGCCCAAAGGGTTAAGGACAGACTCGACCAGAGTGTGTAAAAGGCTGTTACAGACATTCACTGTGTTGGTTTCACAGTGGCTTTCCACTCCATTTACCATCTACAACCACCACCAATTCTAGCTTTTTCATTATTTACTAGTATCTTAATCAGATAGTACTAGTAAGAATACACGAAATTCACATCAACTACTTATGTTTTAGTCCTCGTTATAAGCAAATGTGCATTGTATCAATTGCAGTGTGACACAAGGGGAATTTGGTTAACTTCTGCCATCTCTTCTTTGCAGTAGATTAAACTTTCACAGTTCTATATGTGGCTGCTGTGCATCAGCAGTGAACTGCATTCACTAGAGCAGATTTTTACCAGTCAAGGATGGAGGCCTGAATGTTTTCATGAAGTTTAATTGTTTCTTGATTAAATATTGACAAAATGGTACATCCATCACGACAGGCAGAAACCATAAAGTGCCACAGAAAATTAAAGTACCTACTGTCATCGAAACGCGGTTGGAAGGCATTCACCCCACACAGCATAATTGACTTGAATGAGATTACACACCATTGATTAGCAGAACTATATATTCAACAGGGAATTTTTGAAGTTATTTATTTTATACATCCTTTCTAATTTATATTTACCAGCAAGGATAGGGGCAGTGAGGTGGAAGAAGGAGGGAGAGAAAGAGAGACTGAGGTAAGATTTTCTGTTGATGCTGTCTAACTTGAAGGTTCAACACCACATTCGCACATGTTATCACACACTGTGCTGACTTATACTTTTGCTCCTGCATTTAGGCAGAGCAAGCAGAGATGTCTCTCTTTGAAAAAAGAGGTTTTTAAATTTGTTTTTGGTTTACAGAATTTATATTAAAATTTATGCAGGTATCATTAAATAATCTACATTGATTCTTGTTACTCTTGGCAAATTAAATAAAACCCCCACCACCACTGATGAGAACTCAGCTGGGAGAGAAGAGCTGCAGGAGCTAATTCACTTCTGTAAATAATTTAGTTCTGCTAGATACAAAAGTTACATTTGATTCATACTCATAAAATTGCCTGGTATCAAATTTTTTTTTCTAAACTGGTCCCTAACTTCAGGCAGCCTGTGGAACAACGCTCTGAAAGAATAGCTCTATACGTGATTTAACAGAAGACACAGACTAATATTAGAACAGTAATAACCAACAGAAGTAAACATGCTAGGGTTTTGAAAGCCCATGTGCCTCGCCCTGCAGGCTCTCAGGCTCTCCACCCGACACTGTTCCTTCTGGCAGGTACTTTAAGGTCTGTTTGCTCTACCTGAAAATTGAACAAACCATAGCGAATACATTATTTCCTTGCTTTCTGACACCGAGTTACTTTACCAAGGAAGAACTAAAAGGTTCTTTGAAGTGTGCACTAGTCACTCACAACAGCATAGCCTACAAAATGACTCCTACAGCTCTACATATTGTACAGAGGAGTGTAAATGACATAATATTCCAAATGGGAAAAAACTCAACCTGCTGATGCATATATGACAAATTTTCCTGCTTTTGAGTGAAGATAGGTATCTAAATGGAAGTACCTGCTAGTGATCCATAGCTCCCACGGAACTCAATAAGAAAGATATGTAACCAGCTTCTTAAGAAAATGTGGTTATTTTTCTCTATTATCTAGCATCTTGGTAAACTGGGTTATTACCATTCAAGATTTTCAGGTCTGTATTTTTGGTATTCAGCAGGAACAGAGGTGGGAAGCCTTCAGTGAAATGTTCTGCAGTTACTAAAATTAATTTAGCACTCAATAAGTGGAATCATAGCCAAATGTTTGCATTTCAAATGAGGTTGCCATTCCACTCCTACAGCAGATGGAAATAAGCTAAACTCAAAAATCTACTTCATTTTAACTTACAGGTATCAGGAGACACCAAGGATGTGAATGAACATGAACCACCTCTACAAAACCGACAGTCACAACTACCAAAAGCTGTGGAAACTGAGACCTTTGAAGGCAGAGGAATTGACTTCTGAGATGCAGAAAATGTGAAACGTGAAAATGTGAAGTTCCCACTTACATGAGGCATAACTGTGGCTCAATCCCAGTAAAAAGCAGGCTGTAAAATTGCTTGACCTGTGATAACTGCAGTTAATCAAGGTGAAACAAGGAATAGAACAGAGCTGACTGGTTCCTTGGTCTGCTGTTCTGCAGAAGGTGACATTCTTTGCTTTCACACTGCCTGCCTTTCCTTTGAACATAATAGCCAAGATCTTTAGGTGACATTTCCTTTTCTGGATTGCAATAAAAGAGATAAAAGATCCAGCTTCACTTTTTCCTTAGGCAATTATGTTTACAAATATATGTCATAAAGTGGTCTTAATAGAAAAGGTATAAAAGAATGAATCAAAGAAAAGAGACCCTAATGCAACATCTGTTATGCCTTTTACAAGTACTGAGATTTTACACAGCTGCCTTTAATGTATGATTCCATATGCACAAAGACATTTCAAGTGTACTAAAATAAAAGATTTATCTTTTATTCAAATCTTAAAAACAGAATGCCTTTTTTTAAGATAACTCTGCATTTTTGATTAGGTAATTCTTAAAACATCAGCAAAAATATCAACTACCCTAAGTTGCATAATCTCCTGCATATGAATATGGTGAAGCTTGACAGGAATCTCAGTTGGCACAGTGATGTGAATAACCATGACATTGCCACCTACCAATAAACTGACAGCTGAATTCCACAATAGGAAATTGGGATTAAGCATGTTAACCTCAAAGCCCAAAGGTATAGGAAGACAATCCTGGGTTTTGCATTAAATTTTTCAGCAAAAGAAAGATACATTTATGGAGTATGTCTGAAATTAAATAAGCTCTTTTCTTATTTATCAAGTAGTGGAACATTTCAATGACATCTCCGTCCAAATACTGTTCTAAGTTTTTTACATTTACACTTCAGAGATGAACAATTATTTTAAAATCAGTGAGTAATTGTTAAAATTCATAAAGGACTCTGCTCAGCTTGACCCACATGCTTTTCAGATTTAATCTCTGAACATTTGAGTTTCATCGAATTTTACCATGAAAATGATTACAGAGCATGCATTTTTATGTCACAGTTGCAGGCATTCATACAATATTAAATGTAGGGCATTATGTGAATGAAAAGTACTATGTAAAATAACTGATTTTAAAAAAAAAAGAAAAATGAGAGAAAATAATGGCAAGCACAGCTTTAAAAACTCAGCTCTGGCATCTCCTTGCTACAGACAGACAGAAAAATCACAGTGGCTATTTTTACTTCCTTCATGTTCAGCTTAATGGCCCCCAACACCTGAGCAGAGGGCACACTGTGCGTAGCAAGTGTCCTTATCACTTTGCTGTGACCCGGAGGGACCACACAGGTCACACTGCCAGGGTGGCCAGGTTAAATGGTGCTTGAGTGCCCCGAGCAGAGTTTGCCTGTGCCCAGGGCAGAGAAGCTACAATCTGGGGTTGCTGAGTGATGAGTGAAAGATGGCAGCGTTCTCTCAATAGTTTTCAAACGATGTTCCCAGCCTTCACTACCTCCAGGGCCTGTCAACCCTCCCAGGCATGGAACAGCCAGAATGGCCAGGTGGTAGCTGGAGAGGGAAGCATTCCTCGTGCATCAGCCCAGGAGAAGTTCATTGCACTCACAACTAATTTGACTGCAGAGGCAAAATTAAAACCATGGTTGTAGTAGGCACTCACATGTTCCTGTGGCAGCTGCAGCTATCTCAGGTTTGGGTGTGATCACAGCCTTGTGTTCCCAGGAACAGCTCTGTTCCTCACTCCAAACCTGCCAGGTGCCTCTGAGGCAAAGTGGGGATGCAGCACAGACAGACATATGGCTGCTCTCAAAATACATCTGCTCCTAAAAACACTGAACAAGTTCTGAGGGCCAAACTAGGGAAGGCCTGAAGAAATTTTCACTTTCAAGAAGAGGGGCTGGTGTAAGATGAGTTATGAACAGAGAAAGCATCAGACTTAAAGCCTTGAAGAAAATCAATTTTTCAGTGGAAATATTTTTAAATGTTTTAATTTTTAAAAAAATCTTTATGGAAAGCACTTCATTTGCTTAAGACTTCTGGTAACAATCCCTGTCTGGAAAGGACTTTTTGGTTATTAACTAATTAAATTTCTGTCCCATCTCCTATTCTCTTTATTGTTACTATAAAAAAGAGGGTGAGAATGTGTGATAACTTGTGCAGTTCCACCAAAGGACTGTGCTCAGGTGGACGCTGACCCAGGACCCCTGCAGAATTTGCAATTATTAAATACGGTTTTCTTGCCTCAGTCACTGGCAACATCCCAGTGACCAGAAGACATTAGGTCCAAACTTTTGTCAGCTCAAACAATGCTGGTTACAGTGCCTCTGCCAAAGCACTGTGAAACAGAACACACAAAAACAGAACAAGATAAACAAAAACTAGAACAGGGAAGCCCAAACCCGCAGGTGGTGAGAACCAGCTTTCTCCTGAAAAAGTTGACACAATGGGAGGAGATGGATACAGCTGTGATAATACAGAAGAACTGAAAACAGCCAACATAATGTTGAAGATAATGAACTTCAGAGCACAGTTTGATGCAATTATATGATCTTTAGACTGAAACAATGTGTGAAAAACAATTCTGGGTCAGAAATCCATCATGTCACTGCAAATAGAATAAAAGCATGTTTTCTGTCCTTCAAATCAGCATGGAGTGTTTTGTTGAAATGGACAGTTACAGTGCTTAACTCATTTCCAAAATTAATTATGTAAGCAGATTTTGTCCTAGACAATCAGAAAATAATTTTAAGTCAGGCTCTGTAATTTAAACTGAAGTTAGCAATTACATGGTAATTTCATCCTTATCACCGAGATATCCATACACAGTTCGAGTGTGCACTGAAAGAGTGACTGGGGCCAGTGCAGACAAAGGCTCTGCTCATACCCCAGAGCCACAGAACGGGCAGAGCACGACCCAGTGGGGAGCTGTATCTGTAAATTCCCTGATAAAAATATGCCACAATGGCAAAAGAGTGGATTTGCTGATGAAAATCTGCACTAAACTGGAGGTTTCTTGTACCAGAGCTGTATTGCTCATGCTTCTAACACTTCAGCAAATGCTGATTAAAAATTTAAGAAGCTGGTGGGAAGACTGGAATTGTCATCTGCCCTGGGTGGTTTGCTTGCTCACGCACTCTTTTCTCCAAGGTACAGCTGGGGCTCTTCTTGTTTTGTTTGCATGTCAGCTAATTACTTATGCCACTACACAGCCTTATTATGGAATGGGTAAATGATTTCTACCAAGAAACTCTTCGAGCTACTAAGAGTTTTAAAACTGCTTTAAACTCTTAGGCATGTTGAAGAGCCTTATTTTGGGATAAACAGGAGGAACAAGAGAGCATCAGTATATGTGTGGAGGAAGCTCCATGCTATGGGAGATGGTAGACACTTCTGGAATGTAGGCACTGCTGGAGTGCTCAGACAGTAAGTGATGAGTGATTTATATTCCAGCTGTAACTGGAAGCCCTGATCGAGCCAACAGCTAGAAAAAAACAGCATTAAAAGCTGTGTATGTAACCCTAAGGGGGAGCTGAGAGACTAAATTCCAAGGTTATGGCATGTATGACATGGGAAACCCAGGGGATTCCTGATGGGAGAAGCCACTGCCACGCGTGTTCCACTTTACAGAAAAGTAAATAGGCAAATTATAACTCCTCCTCCTATTAAGAGCAAACCAGTTCTATGTATTGGTCACAGGGATATCCACTTTTCACTGAAGAGGTGTGGTCAAAACAGGATTTACGGCAGAGGTCATGGAGAACAACACCTTTGACTGCCAGACACATGTTCTTGGAATTAATTAGAATGAGGTAATACGAAAATTGCAGAACAATGTCAACCTTCTAAGAGAGGGAGAGATTAATTTGTATTAATTTAATTATAGTAGCAGGTAAGAACAACCGTTTTATCTACCTTACCTCATCGAGACATCTTTCATACTGTTCTCTCTGATTTTCATTTTCCAGAGCCAGTGCTGAATTCTCTGCCTACAGTAAAATGGAATAAATAAGTAAATATGTAAATTTAGCAAAGGATATCTTTCACCACATGACAATTCATAAAAATTCTCAGGGGGGCTTACTTATTTTACCTCTTCAAGATCCAGAATACAATGCGCCATACAATTTATTTTGCTGCAGGTTGGTGCTTTGAGTAAAACCAGAAGTGACATTCATTTATGAGATTATTCACACCATGCATTACAATTCAGAACAATATCATAGCAGATATTCCACGTGTGTCCACCATCTCATCTTGTCAGGTGCAATAGAGTTGGCAATGAAACACTCTAAGAGATATTGACATCTCTTCTCTTCCTCTCCTCTTTCTGTTTAGAAGGAATTTGCTACCTGGGAACCACTTGGATGCAGACTGAGGCAGCCTCTATCACAGGCAAACAAAAGCCAAACTTATTTAAACTTTTACCTGTGGCAGGCCCTCATAAGCCTCGTTTCTGCAGTGGAGGACCCCAGGTGCAGAGGTCATTCCACAGCTCATGGGTGATGTACACCCTTTGACTGACCCAGATAAATTTAATAGTCTTTACTTACAGAAAAAATCCTAGTATTTCAAGAGGGAGAGGTATTTTGCTACATCTACATGCAGTCTTGAAGCCAGATTTTTTTTCTCTCACATACATAATTCTAAATATGATAAAGCTTTCTGTATAGTAGGGCCTTTCATCTGTCTTTAATTTTCATCATGCTCATATTTTTGCATTGTGAAAAGTTCAATATAGCACAATCTGGTAAGTAAATCACAGTATTTATATATATATATATATCTGTACTGACTTTAGTAATTCTTACAGTATTGGAAAAGGAAAATTTTTGAAGTGTGATGCAGTTTCATCAGAGCAAGTTTCTACTATTCTTCTCTTAAAGGCTGAAAAACTAAAACAATATATATAAAAACCTATGAGTTAAAAATGGCTCTAGAAATCTCTGTGCCACCCATGCATAACTTCACATCACCTAACCATAACACCAAAATCAATACATTCCCATAATTACAACTATTATGCAATTTACAGTACTTGCATTACTTTAACCTTCTGTCAACCAATAAAACTTAAACAAATGCTCTTTCAAAGGAATTGTGGTTATCAAAACAACAGTGATAAATATAGTTAACATCTGTAGTTTTAAAGAAAAATTAATGTAATGTGCTGTGTGGAAAGGCTCTGGAAAGATGCACAGTTCCCTCTTTCTTGTTAAAAAAAGTCAATGAATCAACAAAACAAGAATCCCAAAGTCTATTAAATTGATTCATTAATAAAAAATTTCAAGTTCAGCTGAATCCTAAAAGTAAGGCTAGGAAGAAAAAGCAAACATACACTATTATCCAGCATCTTGAAAGTGATTGAAGAGTAAAAGCGTGGTAAGAAACAAGGGCATACAGAGTTTACTTATTTAAAAGTCTAAATAAGCAACTGTACAGAATCTGTGCTTTATCTCCAGGGTACAATTAAAGCCAGCAAAGGTGGTGAAATGCTCTGCATCGTATTTTCACAATGTCACCTATGAACGGGTTCAACATATGGCTATAAAAAGTCTATGGGTGATCCTGCAGAGAGCACTGTGAGATGAGGCAGCAAAAAGTAGCAGATGCAGAAGTAGCAAAGTAGAAGAAGAAGCTTCAAAAGCAAAAGCAGCAATAAGATGTCAGAAGCTGGAGGGTAAATAGTCCTCCAGACTGAAGAGGCCATAGTTTGCTTTTACAGACACATTCTTGAAGATTGATTGATAAAATAAAGAGATGTTTGTCACATAAAAATGTATTTCTGAGTTAAAGATATTCAGATGTTTTCTCTATGAATATCCCCCTAAAATGCCATCCAAAAGAAATTCTTACTGTTTTGAAGCAATCACTGAAGGATTAGTCTGCACAGACTTTCACTCACACATGTTGGTACACCTATGAATTTAATTTTTAATTTCCATTTTCATCAACATAAAAATATATTGTATGACTTTATCCTAAACCAGTTCGGGCAGCCTGCTTCCACACAGAAATAAGAACTGTAAAAGAACTACAGCACACACTTGTATTATACGAAATACACAGAGAGCTCCCCATGCTTCTCTTACTCCATGTTTTGGAGTGCTGTAAAATGGAATGCTAAATCTTCTTGAATCTGTTCACTGAATCTCTGATTTCAGCGAACTGTTCCACTGCAAACAGTCTACCAAAATTAGGAAATCTAAACTTGACAGCATTATAAATAAACGCTACATTTCAGCTCTTATCAACCACAGTGGAAACATCTGTATAATAAAACCTATTCTCACACCACTGGTTTTAAAATTGGAGTGAAAGGATGTAGTGCAGTCAATGTTAGCTTGACTTTTGTGCTTCTTGATTGCCAAGCAAATCATCCTTATTTATTTGGCATTTTTGTAATGAGGACCAGACTAGAAGGGAACACTTGACTGACTTTGGTTTAGAATCTGTGCCAGTTCCCACAACATGGGAAAACCAGTACTTGATATACTAAATCACTCTACATTGCAACCAAATACTTGACAATAATCCTCATTCCCCCAAAAGTATTCATTTGGAAAATTTGTCATAGCACTCACAGCCACAAAACCCTGCCTCCTAATCCGAACCTTCACTTATTTAACAGAAATCACTGGGTTTTGATGTTATTGTAAGGCTGCCCAATTTTTGCTCAGAAGGATCTGCCTGCCTCTCATATTGTATATTCTGGGCATCCTTTACCAGTTAAGCAAAGTACATCTCCTTGAGGCAAGCTGCTATTAAATTTATTTCCATCTTTATTTTCAGGCCACACTTAGAGAAAGCTAAGCTGCAGTAAGAGGGGCCCCCTCACTTCTTACAGCTTGAAAGCTTTTGCACACTTGCAGGCACTCAGGGGCAGTGACAGTTCTGACCCCAGTGGAACCACTAATCCCATCCATAACGTAGCAGGGGACTATGCAAGGAAAACTGAGAGTCCCAAGAACAGCACTTTCTGAGAGAGCCACTGATTTTTATAGTGATTTCTAGTTTCAGGCATAGCTGTCCTCTAGGAATTTATGTATATTTTATGTTACACATAGAAATGAACAATCATTCTCTGTCCCTCAGCCTTGCTAACACTAAAAGTGCTGCAGCCCAGCAGACAGGAAGACTCAGCACCTGCCACCGGCACCTCAAGCACACACATTTTTCTGGGAGGGACAGATCTCAAAGTACAGAAGCACTCAGTCAGACAAAAGTAACTGTGGCATAACTTAACCCTAAAAGAAACATCAGTACATGTTGCTTCTGGATCGTTACAGATTCAAGGATCCTAAAATGTCATAACAGCCGTCCTTCCCAATTCTGGTTTGGGAGAAAGTATTTTGCACAAGAGTCTCTCTGAACACTGGAAAATTTAAAGATTTCAGTCATGACTTGGATAATGCTAAGCAGCCCCCAACTTTCTGAATTAGAGATAACATTGTTCTGAGTTGAGAGATTGGGGTTATGGAAAATCAGTTTGAAAGGTAAAACTTCAGACTGCTTTAACAAAAGGGAGGCTGCCTCGAATTGATACCACTGCTAACATATAGTCATTATGAGAGACTTGGTCAACTAATTTTAATTCCTTCCTCTGGATGAAAAACATATCCCTGGTAATGACAAAAATTCTTTGGGTCAGCTAATAGCTTTCTCTGTCTTCCATAGATATTTTCTCCTTGGAGCAGCTGTTTGCACAGTTTCAAAGTTAATAAAAGGCTACGCACCTGATGCTTTAACAGATAATCCTCTGCACTTTTATAATGACAATGAAATTAATTGACACATTGCATTTTCTACTAGAATGCACGAATAAAAGAGAAGCATGACTAGAAGAGAATTATGTAGAAGATAGTTTTCCTTACCCAACCACTGTAGAGTTGAGACAAAACAAAAGGATGGGAAGGGGAAGAAAGAAGAAAGCAGGGAACATGATGCATTTTGCACTAAGGGAAGAGGAGATCATAGAATCACAGAATGGTTTGGATAAGAAAGGACCTTTAAAGATCATCTAGGCATGGGCAGGAGACGAAGGTCTAAAGGTTGTACGTCTAGTTAGCAGCTCAGCATGCTCTGAAGGTATCATCAATAAAGGTCAAGAGGAACAAAGTTATGACAGTGAACTTTAAAATCCCTGACAGAATGCTACCCCATGGTTACTGTGTGCACTCCTTTGTTATTCATACTAAACCGTTTGTCCATTTATAGAAGGCTTTATTGATTTACACAGACACTCATTTGTCATGCCCAGTGCAGTGTATTAAGAGCTGTCCAAGCACTTCAAATGTACTCAGCAATTTTTTCCTGCTTTCAGCCTCTGATTTTGTATACTTTTGTGGTCACAGCTTCCTACAGCACAAGAGAGGTCAAACCCTGTTGTTGGCAAGGTAAGAAGTGATGCTGGTGCATTTTTTTCCTCAGATCCTTAGAGCATTTTTGGTAAGCTGCTGTTCTAGGAAAAGTTTACCACTTGAATCACCTCTGTGCCTTTGGTCACAGGGAACTTGTTGCATTTTTCTGTCCCTGTAATGCAGAAAATTTGTCCTTTGAAAGACAAATCCAACAAATTGTCAGAGAAAAGTTTAACACCATACTTATGCTGAAGAACTGAAAATTACATTTGTGCATTTAAATCAATGTAATTGTAGCAACAAAAGCCTTAATTTAATTCTAGCACTATAACAGCATTTCCACTGGCCACTTTCCAATGCCTTTTACATTAGTAAAGACAGCTCTTTGCTAGGAGTAAAATGGGAACTGCACCTCAAGGCCACCTGTCAACATTTGGATGTTTCCACCTTGTCCTTTACACTTTTTCCACAACAGATCAACACTGGGCAACCACGGAGTGTGTCCCTGCTGACCAGCTCTGCTCTCTGGCCCCACATCCCCAGGACACTGAGCCTGGGGAGTGCTAGTTACTGATGAAATAAGCTGGGAATTTAATGGGATAATATTTAAGTAAAGTGCATTTTTTTCAAATGTCCCAGTCTTAACTATTTCTTCTGGATCATGGGGACAGGAGAAAAAAAAAAAAACCACCAAAAAGAACAAATTAGTGATATGATGGCAGCCAGGCTTCTCACTCTTGCTTCAAAACACTTAGCCTTCTCAGTAGCATCATTTTCTGTTTTATTTTTTAATAGCCTGTTATATTTAACCTCACTTAAAACATTTGACACTTTTTATCTGAAATACTCAGCTACTGTTTAATTCCCACTCACTTTAAACATGGCACAAAAGTAATACATATGTGATGCTAAATAATAAAACACAGAACAATACAAGTGTCAATTATAATTCTGTCTATAAAAAGGCCACATTCAACCTTGCTGGGCAGCACTGGTGGGGATCATTCTTGCAATTCACAGCTTCAACAATGATTTTTTAAAATTCTTTACTGCTACAAAACTATATTAGATCTTAAAAGCAGTCTATCTCCCAAGCCATGCTCTGCTGTAGCTGTGCTACTCGTGGGTTTGTAGACTCACAGAGAGCAGTACAACCTTCCAAAGCATGCTAGAAATCATAAGATATTTATTCAACACCAGGAACCTAACCACTTAAGGTTACAAGAAACCCCTGGGGTTTAAATGTTGCTAAGAAAAAGCAGCCCAAGGTCTGTGCAGATTCTTATGATGCCTCACCAATTACTGGTGAGCAGATTCATGTATTTAAACATGAATTTACAGCAGAAATTATGTAACAGTTTTAAAATTTGTGTTGATTTCATGCTGTCAGAGATCAGAACACAGAACTTGCTGATTTATCTGCACATTTTCAGCAGATTGCAGGGGAGAGACTCCCACCCACAGCCCTGGACGGGGCTCATAACCACAGAGATCTTCTCCTCTCTGCTGAGCATTTTCCAGTTCACACAAGAAGAAACAATGGGTGTCCAACCTAAATGAGGAAGCCTCCCTCTGTAAAGAAGGGTATAACCAGAATTTAATCCTTCAAATCTATTTATATTGGATAAATATACAAACTTCAGGAGCCGAATCAAACAAACCAGAACCAAATGAGAATCACACACTGCTGATGGCACTGTGTCCTAAAAATGACTAAAGTAAACCTCATATTCCTGGGAATTCCTCTGTTAAATACCTTTATTTCCACACCCCCCCCCTCCGTATTTTGGGCTGGAAATTTTCAACTGGTTCAAGGGTGGTAATATTTGCCTTTTTTTCTTTTGGTTAACTCTAAAGTAGTTAAGAATGACAAGTCTTTAAAACCTTCAACATTTTCCCTTCCGACACCACAGAAATGTTTGGAGTCGACATTTTAAAGAGAAGGTTAAGAATAGATCTAGCAAAACAGACTGCATTATAAGCACAGGCTTATCTACAAGCAAATGATCACCTTGGCTACAACTAACAGGTATATCAATAATAGTGTTGCATGTTTACCTGCACGCAAATTGTCAAAACCAGAAAAATTCTACCAGTATTTATAGAGATAATAATAGACTCTCAACATTTCCACTGGAAAAGCACTGTCAATACAGACCTTAGTACAAATGGGTTAAAATTACGAAGGATGCTGTTTGTTTTTTTTTTCTCCAAAATTCTTCCAAATGAGCACATATAAAGCATTTTTTGAGGACAAGGAGTAGAAGAGGTCTAAATCAGCAGAGAGAGGCAGCAAACAACTGTATTTGCTAAAGTTAAAGACATGGTCTATATAACAAATATGCACTTGATCAACCACAGAGGTACAAGCAGGGAGAGCCAAAAGTCCCATCACGACTCTCATCCCATTATTTTTTTCCCCCCTTCTTGTTTTAAGTGATTTGCTCCCTTATGGAATTGCTGTCCTTAAGAACTGAGAGCATTTCACTCAGACAGACTTACTGTGCTTCCCCATGTAACACTCACAGAACAGGTATTTCTTCTATCAAAGAAATAAAAACCCCTGCTCCATGAAAAAAGGTGTGAGATCCTGAAATTGCGAGTCAAACTAAGATTCTTACAATTCACACAGACAGATACAGGCAAGTGGTGAGGACCTGATTAATCCAAAATGGCATTTTGTGTTTAATATTAACTTGTATGTAACACATAGCTAAGTAGCTTTGCACTGCAAACTCTTACAGGAGCCAATCATACCAGATTTGGTCAGTGGAATTTGTTTCAATTTTTCGTGCCAAGGCAAATTCTAACTCTTTGAAATAGTAATTGTTTGATAAATTTGATAATAATAATTATTGGTAAAGATCAATTGAAAACCATGGACTATCCATAAACCCAGTGCGTAAGCTCAATAAAAAACTTACGGTACAGACATTTTCAAAGAAAATATTTGCTTTGCTAGGAAACATTTTGGAGAAGATTTTTATCAAATTTAGGAGCAACATTGAAACCAATAACTAAATTTTGGCTTTGAATCCATCTGAAACGACACATTTGGCAACCACTTTTAAAAAAAAGTTCTTAAAAGGTAGTTTTTCTTTTTCTTTTTTTTTTAAATTAAGATCCTGAGGAAAACTCATATATTTTAAGATAGTTTTTCAAGCAATAAGAAAGGCCATTTCAGAATTTACTGTAAATGAGTTATCCTTCAAAGCTGGGCAATTTAGACCATGAGCTCAGTGACACTGTGACAGTTTTGTACTTGCTGTGATTCCATTATCCACACCTGAGTAGCACACTCAGCCTTCAAGGTTCATCTAATGGGGAGGCTGAAAGGAATAGGGCATTTCAGATCTGTGTATGAAAATTAATCTTTGGGCCACTTTATCCCAGCAGAAAACACTTCCTATTCTCCCCCTCTTGCCTCTGAGATGTTCAGAGAAAATACAGAAATACTATTACTGATTCTTGGCACTGGGAAGTGGGTATGGAAAAAGAAGACCAAGGGACAAACTGCCTTTACAGGTAGAAAACCTCAAAATTAAGTATCAGGAGGACAAGGATTACATAAAGTATAATTCAGGATTTCTTTTTTTTTAATTTCTAGAAATTTTATCTATCAAGAGCACCTCTTCTCCTCTAAAGTAGCTTTTCTGTGCTTTTTTCTAATAACATTGGACTGAAAATATAACATAATTTCACAGGTCAGTGCAAAAAATGGCTTTAATGCTATAACTGGTGCTTCCAGGCTGCTCAATGCACCTGAACCGAAGGGCTGCTATTAAATTATAGTAAACAGCAAAAATTTGGAGCTCAAGTTGGCACTGTCTTCAAGAAACACCAACACCAACCTCCTTCCCACTCACCCATTCCACTCCCCCAAGGAAATTAAGCAACTGAGTTTGCTCATGAGGGCTGATGATAGAAACAAAATATTCAGACTTTACTGCATTCCTGCTTTTTGTCCCCTCATTTAATGTGTAATCTACAACACAAATGTATCCCATACCCAATTATTTTGGATCTCACTGGAAGGTAAAACAGCAGATGTTTTGCTCTGGCTTCAGAGAAAGCGGATGCTGAATATTTATCAAGAAATATTTTTTCCTAATTATTTATCCTAAGTTCCTTCACTTAGTTCAAACAAAAGTAATTATGAAATAAAATGATTTAAACTGACAGTCTGGAAAACACGGATTCCATATGCTTGAATGTCACATTCACTGGTTGGGTGATGGGAAACTCATACCAGTTCTCTGCTATGCAAGTGGGAAAATCTTTTTTTTTTCTTTTCCAAAGAAACATGTATGAGTTTTTCTGAAATGGAAAAATAAAATATACAACTGGTTTTCCATTTTAAAAAATATCCCCTTTGAGCTTTTTTTATTTGAATTCCAAGAAAAAGAATGACTTTTCTTTGTTATACAATGCAATCGATTTAAAAATTATGTGATGGTATAACTGATACTGCCATAAAGTATTTTTAAGCATAATAAAATACAAAATATATTCTTTTCCTCCTGAATCATTTTACTCTGTTCCTTTAAAGACTTCAAGTTAAAAGCTTTCCACCACAATAAGCTATTAAGGTAGACTGTTTCCCAGTTCGCAACATAAATTTATAACAAGTTTTTCTGTTTTAACTACATGGGAGCACCGAGTTATTCCTGAAGGCGATGTTTCCTGCAATTCCACTCTCTCCATCAGAAGTCACCCATAAGTCAACCTCCCCAGGTATTTCAAAATGAACTTCTCTTGATGGCCTCGGTTATTTCTGTCCCTCCCAGCTAAGGAGTTGTGAAGCCAAGTGGAGCAGGACAGGTATTGGTGCTGTGTTATGGGGAGCATCAAATGCCACATAATGTGCAGCAATTGTTTTGTAGCCACTAGCCAACTCCTAACAACTGAATCACAAAATTAATGCTCATTTCTTGCTAGCTGAAATGAAACTCTATTTGCAAATATCACCTTGTTTCTCCTGAGAGCTTTGAAGGTTTTTCTCTTTTGTCCTTACAGGCACAGCAAGAATTGGGCAATGCCCCTTTCTCCACACAGCAACTTGTGGCTTTTGCAGTGACATTTGTTAAATTGGAAGTTCTGATTCATTTAATTTTTAATCTTTTAGAGTGAATTTGCAGAGTAATTGCATTTGACCCAAAAGAACAACAGCCCAGGCCTCAAATTCTGCCTTTTAAAAGATTCATCAGATTGGAGTTTTGTCTGGCTTTTTCTGCCCTGTGTGGACTGTGCTCAATCACAGAAGATGGGATGAGGATCCTGTGGAAGCTGATGTGGCAGCACCTGATTGTGATCCTAACGAGTTATAGGAAATGTCTCCTACTGAGCTGGCTGACATCAGGTCCATCCACATTGGCTTTTGGGCTTGGACAAGCTGTGAGTGTCCTGATCTCCCGTGATTTTTCTGATCACTGAGCTGACCAGACAAGAGCTCACACCACAGTGTGACCTTAGATCCAATGGCTTTCTCTTACAGGAAACGGGAAGAGGAATTCCAGCTGATGCTGGGCTTCCCTGGAGCCCAGCAAAGTGTTTCCCCAAAACGTACACAGCACAGCTCTGAGGATCTGCTCCTGCTAGGCTGCAGGGCTCCCAAGGCAGACACACAATTATAACAGGATCTCATCCTAAATTAATAGAGAAGCCCTAAGGAAGTCAACTGCCAGGACAAAAACATATCTCACTACACCAAAGTAAAAGAGGCCTGTGGGGAACTTTTTCCTGCACACAAGAGAGATGTGCCAGAGGCATTTTTCTGCTTGGATATTTTTATAGCTTTGTACCTTGTGAAAACAGAAAATAAAAACCTGTACAGAAATATATACATTCAAGGCAGCTACATGGAAAGCAAATTCTATTGTAATTATATATTATTAAGTGCTACTGTGTTATATTAAACTCTTTCTCAATTATTAACTTAACCTTGCCCTTCAGCACATACAATTTGTCTGAGATTTTGTTCTTTGTACTTCCATTTGTCAGCAAACAACGTTCTGGGAGGTCCAAGAAATGCCTTAGACTAAAACTTTGGGAGAATGTGGCAAACCAGAAGTTCTTAAAAAAAACAAGGTCTGGCTGACAATCACAGACTCATATGGCACATACTTTAGGTCAAAGTTGATGAGATTCAGTAGTGCCCCAGTAAGAAGCTCAGGCGTGAAAAACACAGCAGCAGCAGCAGCAGCAGCAGCAGCCCAACCCTGATCTGCAGAATGAGCCAAATTTACATCATACATAATTGAACACAGCTCAAGTGCAGCCACTGGAACTGCACCCACCTTCATATGTCTAAATTTGATAGCCAAATACAGTAACACTGGTATCAACGATGAGGAAATGTTTCTGTTATCTTATTCCAAGCCCCTGTTCAAGAGCAGGATCAGTGATTAATCAATTGGCCTAAAGGGAAAATGCAGAGAAAAGAATGAAAATAAATCAATGTATGAAATACTATGTAATGCCACATATATCTAGAATTGATCACATTACTACTCTGTCAGATTGGTCTGCAATTGGGAAATATTCCTGCCTGGCAGATGTCACTAGTGAGGCAAATCACTTACTCAAAACCAGGAGCAATTCTCATCTCTTATTTCTATTCAATGTCTCTGTGAAAAATACAGGTTTTGCCTAACACTAGCGAAGTTCTTTTTTACAATGAACTAAGAATACCTATTTTCACTCATCTAACTGGGTAAAATTTTGAATAGTTACCCTGGGGTCACTGCAAAGGGCAAATATTTGAGCAAAAGAATATAAAGACAGCCATCATTGGAATGGAAAAAACCCTATATTGTGCCACAGCAAGAGGAAGACACAAACTGTTTCCTTAAAGGTGATGTTATGTCAACTCTATCTGCAAAGATCTGCTAAAGCTGGCTCAGGTTGCTCCTGCATTGTTCTACTGAGGCCAATAATCTGGCTCTCAAGAAGAGCTAATTAGCTCAAATGAAAGCTTTTTCATGCAGCTACACTGCTTCTGCTACCTGAACTACTTTGCATGGCAGGGCATTATGTAAAAAGACTATGCTGTTTATAAAGCTTGCAATAGAGCCTTTTTCTCTGTTTCACACCTCCTACCTTAATTGAATCAAATTTATGCATGCATGTGTGTAACAGTCATCTCTGCACAGCACTAGGGAGACGCTTCCATGTCTAACAAAATCCTAACAGATCAGACTTAAGGTTACAGAAAGAATGCTGACTGTATTTAAGAAAAAGAAAATTACAATGGTCATTATTGGTAAAGCAGCTAGGGCATAATGACATCAAATAGGACTAAGGGAAATCACCAAGGAGGAGGCAACACACTTTTCTCTGACACATGTCTAAGGTCTGAATAAGCAAACTCCATAAGGTTCAAAAGACGAGAAAGGAGGAGCTACTGGAGGCAATTAAGGAGAAACTTCAGCTGTTCCAGCCCCATGATCTCTTCACTGAAAAGCCTCTGCTCATTTCCAGATTACCATTAACAGTTAAGAGAAATGCCAACCAAGTCTTGCAGCAGGACAGATGCAATACAGGAAAATACTTTAACTTCTGTTCAAACACACAGCAGTCTCACATAATGCACAGCCCTCACACCCACTTCTCAGCTGATCTGAAACTGTTGCTGCAATAATTTTACAGAGGATTTTGTGTAGCAAAGTAGCCAGTGCGGAAGTACTTCTTAGAGTTTAACAAAAAGCTGACTGAAAAACTCAGGTCTTACTTGCATCCTCTATTTAAAATAACTTCTCCCTGAAGAACTTAAATGTTAAGACCCAGAACACCTAAAATCAGGAGGATTTTTCTGGAGGAACAGACCGTTTGACTGAAGACAAGAAGGAAACCTGCAGGCTTGTAAGAGGGAAACAGCTGTAATCACCAACGGAGCCCTTCTCCTAAATAATTTCCAAGTCCTGGCCCTGTCTGAGTACACACTACCCAGAGGAGGAATAGGAAAATCCACGAATCACAAAGATGAACGAGCACTGTCACCACATGTGATGGAAGGCCAGCAGGGATCACGGGTATTCCTGTGGGAAGAGAAGAAGCTCTGCCCTCTAGATGGCATTCTGTGCCTGTAGATCCCAGATGGAGCTGGCGAGCCCTGCCAGGCAAGGTAACCACATCTCCACCTGCACGTGGGCCCAGAGGTCAGGAAGATCGGGTGGCAGCTCCTGGTTTTGCTGGGGAAGGTGAGAGCTGCACATTGCTGAGTGGCAGAGCAGGAGCCAGCCTGGGCAGAGACCTGCTTTGGCTGTTCCACGTGGCAAGCACAGGAATGGTGCCCAGCCTAAGGTGAAAAAAAAAGGAGGATGTGACCCCATATGGGGAAAGACAACTGAACTGGAAGGGGTGGGCAATATGAGAAAACATATAATGAAAACCAAATACAAACAGAAAAAAAACCCCCATCCTTACGAATAAACAAAATTCTCCTTGACATTTAATAGCATCTGAAACAGACAAGTGCACACTAAAATGTGCATGTAGCTATCCACATGCAGCACATGAGGCTATATTGTACCAGTGCACAGCTTTTTCGACTATACACAGAAATTTAACACATATTTACTGAGTAATCAGGTATCTACAGAACCATCAGCAAAAAACAGTTTCATGCATAATGGACCCATGTCAGACTATTCCACATTTGATTTATCTATCCTCTCTGTATATTTATAACTAATCTTAAAATCTGCGCTTGTCACCATGACAGATTAGGCAGACTTAAAAATAATCGTTTGGGTATTTTCTGCTGTGGACTATCAAATTAGCTGCAAAATAAAGCCAGTGAATGTTGAATTTCAAGAGTATGTTAATCATACAGATTTCACATGTGTAGTTACTCACATCCCAACACAGAAGCCAACCCTCACAGGCTAGAATTCAGCACAGTGCCTATAATTCTAGTGTATGGGTGTAAATATACCTGCCCAGAATCCCTGCTAGAATCTCCAGTGCTGTATTCCTACAAGATGAACAAGAAAGAAATCAGTACCAAGTTAAGAAAAGGTGCATCGCCATGCAGATGTCATTACTGTTGAAGCGTTTTCAAGGTCAGTAAAGAAAAATTGAAAGAGAAATTATTTTACTATGTAAGAGTGGTAAAGGATTCAGCTCTAAGAGCTGAGGTAAATTAATTGGGATTTCCTATGCAGCCAGTGGAGAATGTCCACAGAATACTGGGATTTTTAAAATAATGTTAGTTTGAAATGAACTGTAACTATTTATTTAGTTTATGAACTGTAGAACTGTCATTACTGTCAGCCAAATTGCATGCATTAGCATGTAAATTAAAAATATAGGGCGTGATTCTAAAAATCTCTGTCACATAGAAGCTTTACTCTGAAACAAGTGCCACTTTGAGTAATGAGCAGGCTCACAGAAAGGGCTTGTGGAGAGCCGGGCCCAGAGTGCACAGCTGAGAGAAACTATTTAAAAAACTGAGCCTCACTCTCTGGAATGATAGATGTGTGGGGATAAACACAGCCACCTAGATCTACAACACAGGGCTGGAAAATCTCGTTCCATTCAGCGGGGAGAGTGGATTTTCAATCGTACCTCATGCCTGATTGCTGACAGAGGTAAGTTACATTAACTGCCGATTATCTGCAAGAAGGCACCACGCTTGGAAAGAAGGGCACTGAAAAACTATCATTAGATTATAAAAGGCAGACAGAAATAGCAGATTCCTTCCCTGCAAGCTCGCAAGGACTGTGTGCAGAATACAGTTAACATTCATTTCAATAGAGAAAATCTGACAGGTTTAATAAAACCGAGTTGATTTGCCTTGACTTCTGTGACTTGCCTTTTCTTCACTGACTACACCTATTCCTCAAGACCTTCCGGCACCAAATCATTATTCTTGTGGCCATATTCAATACTCTGAACTATTTAAAGACTGTTTTCATGTCAGTCAACTAAGTACCACAGAGCTTTCTCGGTAAGAAAAGAGCCATTGGACTGGAACTTGGAAAATCATAGAAAAAAAATTGATTTATAACCTGCTTTTTACAAACAATATAGGTAATTCCATTTGGCTGTGGCAAAACGAACACTAAATGCTTGTGTATGTTCTCATTTGTTACAATAAAATTTCCAGATCTCAATATATTGTCTTGAGGATTCTATAGTTTACCTATAATTTTCACAGCTACATGCACCAAAACGTAGGAAAAAAATCACCACTACAGGTGAACTAAAGGATAGTCTAAACAGTGCCCTGACTAAAATATTAATGTGAAGTTAAAAAATTCCATAAAAGACATATACATGTATTGCATTTTCTTCCACCTGAAAGATGTTGGATTCACCACCCTGGAAAAGAGTGTTTTATATCATTCTGCCTTGAGAATGAAGAAATCAGGAACAGCATAAGTTACTCCTTTCCTATGTGCCTTGTACCTCACTGGGATACACTGATGTGTGTGATGAGCACTGACGCTAGAAAGTAACTTTCATTACAGCCTGTTTACTGCATGAGCAGGCTAAAGGAGAAAAATTCCGATACACAGCAAAATTCAGGAGCGGTTGATGGGGTATGACACGATGACACGCTTAAAACAATTAAACACTGTTTTAAGACACAACAGAACAGGGATAATAGTTGAAGCATACTCTGTTGAGCACTTGGCTGAATTAGCAAATTTCAACAGATTACTGCTTTGTGCATATCTCAGAGCACAAAACTGAGAGTTAATCTGGAAACTTTTACCTTTTCAACATGTGCCAAAAACTCAGAAGCTCTGCATGCTCTGACCCAAAACATTTAACTTCTGAACCACTGCCATGGTGTGTCATAGGAGATGCAATTTGATATTCTTTTATTTTCCCTTAAACTCAGTCAGAAAAGAAAACAATACCATTTTTAACTCAGACTAAAATTTCCAAGAGGCACCAAGGTTGATTTTAGAAAGCATTTTAAGCTTTTGTTGAACTGAATAGTGAGAAAAATGCAGATAAGCACATCCCATACCTCTTGGACCATGGTTACAATGACTTAATGTACAGTTATTTATATTAAAGTATTCTCCCATTTCAGGAAATGGAACTGTTTGGTGAACAGTGGATCAGAAATCTGTCTCTAATGATAGCAGGAAATGGTTACAGCAATGACAGAGTAAATCTGAACAGCTCTTTTTTCATCCAGTGGGCAGAGCTATTTTCAACACCCCTGTTGTAAATTCATATCCCTACTAGATCATCTTGATTTTTCCACGCCAAAAAAGAAATTGCCATGAATTTCAACTGGCTTAGGGAAAAAAAAAACCATAAAAGGAGAGGGAAAAATAGAAAGATCAATATTTTACATGTCTGCAAGAAATACGTCCTCTTCTCTTAAATAGTCACCAGATACCAACTGAATTGAACCATCTGCCCAGAAGAGGTTTCTAGTAGTCATCATCCATATGAGGATATTATTTCCAGCAACATCCCAGCAGATAACTCTGTGCCTGCTATGGAGCTTCACACCCTTGTGGGATGGCTGGGAAAGCCGCAGTGGAAGATGGGAACTGGCAGGAGGGGTACAAACATCTGGGAAGGACGAGGTTTTGAGGACTTCAGCAGGAGCAGGTGAGGACAGACAGCAGGAGAAAAGCACTCCAGGGCACAAAGGCAAGGAGAAACAGGTAGCAGCCATGAGATTTATTTCCCAAAGACCAACTGAGCCACTGAGGACCTACAATAGATGAGCTCAAGCATCAACAGGTTATAGAAAACATTCAGCTTGAGAGTATGTGTTCGGTTTTAATTTAAAATTTACTCAGTTATTGGAAAGCTGAAACAGTTTGCCAATACTGTTATCTAGAAAGAGCTGGAATAAACTGGGCTGGTTTTGAAACCAGTGGTGCAATTCCGGGCTGATTCATTACCAGCCACTGTGTAAGTTTGGAAATAAGACTTTTCCTGCCTCATTGTCTGATCCCTCGCTATAAAAAGCAAAGGAGTTCTTAGGCACAGTTCAGAAAACTAATTATAAAAGTCTCCTACTGAAAAGATTTAGAAGTAAAATAATCCAATAATTAGAATTAAGTAGGTTGGTCTTTGGTGACAAATCAGAACAATGAATCTAGTTACACAGATGGCCAAGGCACTGGGCTAAGAGGCTTCTGGCTGAATCAGATAAAACACATTGGCTGGAACAAGACTGGTTGCTACAAAAATTTTAGAATGTTGCTACAAAATATTTAAAAGTTCCATGATTTTTCTATGCATCTAAGTCAAGTGATTCACATTTCCTATATGCCAGTTAATCAGCTGACTTTCAATAAACAAGAAGTCTTTCCTCACAGATATTTTCAGAAACTCAGGCTCTTCGCCCTTGCATATGGTGTGTTTCTTTCCATGGAAAAGAAAATAATTATTAGTTTTCTCACTATTTTACATTGCAATACATGGAAAATAATTTTTAAAAAAAAAGAAGAAGAGAAAATCAAAAGCAAAATAAAAATCACCAGCATCCCAGTCAAAGTTATCTTCTCAATCCACTCAGAGGAATTATGTACCCTGCTAATATTTCTTTTTTATAGTTCATAGTTCATTGCTATCATGTCTTTCTTCCTCTGCAGAGTAGTAAAAACATAATATCGGAAATACTTGACATACTTCCTCATTTGTTTAATGGTGATGATACAGGGGAAATTACCCCTCTAATATATTTGAACATTTTGCTTATTATCCTGAGTGAGTTTTCTCCCAAAGCTCAATTTATTAAAACAAAACACATCTTTCTATGATGAACTGCAAAGGGTAAGAGGGTAAAATTCTTTAATTAAAATTAGAGTGGTTTCATGATTCTACCCCAGCAGATACTGCTCCTACTGCAGCTTAGTTTACTGAAACTTTCATTGAGTCTCACTCACCCGCAAGCAATGAGATTTTCACACATGAATTAGGCTTTTCATTCGATAACTTCAAGGTTACAATCCAACGCTACCCCAGTGGTTTGCTGAAAAATGCAAGGTTGGGAGCAGCCCTCAACCAGCATTTTTTGAGGCCAGTAGAACTTGTGCCTATTGCAGAGGGGGAAGGGGACACTCAGCAAAGCAGGGGATCCTCCTCTTTTTTGGCCATGTTTATTTTAATTTGAATGCAAATGCTGTGGTTTTAACAAGGTGTCAGCTGTGCACTGTCCCAGGCTGGGGTGGGTAAATCACCTCTTCTGATTACAGGTGTCCTACCAGGGCACAAACAGCTGGACTGCTGAAGATGCAGGAAATCTGCAGCTGAAATGGAAAATTGAACCCATTCTTCCTGAGTCTTCATCCAGTCTCACACTTCCCTTTCCTCTTGAGGAAATGGGAGGACATGAAGAGTGTCAAAGGACACCATCCACAAAATCCATGCATCTTACAAAATCCCTTTTTTTACTGTCAAAGCAAAGCACTGCCCACTACAACCTGCATTAAGTACCACTTGGTCACTTAGTCTGGAGCAATCCCAGACAGCTCACTTTCTTCATGAGCAGCCAAAAGCAAACACCTTCTAAGCAAACTGCCCCACTGCAGCTGGAAAGAAGGAAGTCCGAAAGAGCTGGAACATTTCATGGAGCCAGACACAGTTAATTCCTACTGAATTACCCTCCCTGCATAAATGTCTGTGCAAATGACAGACTTTAATAAGCCTTCAAAGCTGACACAGTATTTATCACTGATTAAATTTTTAAAATCAAAGTAACTATAGCTTTTACAGACATGTTTAGATTAAGACTGACATCAATGCTGTATATCAGTTTAAATCACTAGCAATTATGCAGGTGCTTGGTGCTTGTATTTCAGCCATTTGAGGCTAAATTGGGGCAGAGAACCCATAACTCCATATTGGATAACAAAGCTCTGGGACACTCTTAAGGCCTTTACAGACACTGTTTGTCTAATATAGAATATTCTTAAAGCTTTCCTCCGTGGACTGTAAATGTGTAAATTGTTCTTGCTGGAAAAAAGAAATAGTAGACAATCTTGAAATGAAAATCCATATAACACCTATCATACCCAGGAGGGCAAATTAAGGCTTTGTGAAAAATCTCCAACTTGTATGTATATGACTTTGGAAATATAACATTATTGTTTTAGTGTAACTGTGAAAATTGTGAAAAAATCTGGAATTGCTGTATGGGGGTTGATGCATGTCCAGAATAAATTATATTTTTTGTATATTTCTGGCTACAATTTAAAAACAAAAAAGTTGCAATTCTTCCAGAATTCAAAAAAGGAAATTCCACCATGGAGTTCATATGTTATTCCACATATTTCATTAATATTTCATTTTTTGCAGCACTCCAGATATACAGAGAAGATATCAGAGAATTTCTTTTTCTTTGTAAGAGTTAGAAGGCATTTGATCATAACTGCTGAAGTAAATTAAATGGCATTTCAAGAGCAGCCAACTAAAAATGCCGAAGGCACAAAGGAATTTTGATATCCAGGAAATCACAATTAATTTCAGCTATGTAAAATGGGATACAAGATGGTGTGAACCATTTTTTATTTGTCATCTGTTTCATTTGATTAGAAACGTATGGTATTTATCAGTCAGCAGAGTGGAAATAGAATTTGCTGTAAATGATAAAGGATGTAAAAAAAAATTACAGGCAAAAGGAGCAATGGGAGAATACATGTAGATATCTCTTATCAAAGTATATGATAGCTTTCACTTGGACTGACTATAAAGATGCTTTATTATACTGACTTGTGTTGTTCAGTGAGAAAATTTCTAGGATAAACAGTAGTTAATAAAACATAAAAGGTATTACTGAAATTTATTTGGCAAAATAATTGACAGAAAAAAAAAAGTTAAATGCAACTCCCATGATATGGAAGATATTTAAAGAAAGTTTTCTGTGAAACTTAAGCCTTGTCCCTTTTCTCATTCTTAGATTTCCTGCTCCAGGTCCAGCTGATGAGGATGATGACAGGTTTTGTCCCACTCACAGAAACTCCTGAAGAAAACCACCACGTACCTCACATCTACAATATCAGCACTCCAGGAAGAGCAGAAACAATTTGGTCTACGTATGGAACAGGAATTATTTTCCCATACAGACATTCCAAATAAAAGAAACTAAGTAATCTGCTATATTGTATATAAACTGGTGGAGCTACCCAATTATCCCCGTGCTGGTGGATTGCATTTCTCTCTTGGTACTTCATTCATTGAAAAGTTATCTCAGACTTATCTAAATTTTTATGTGATTGGCCAAGGGAAGGTATTAACCAGAAAAAAAATTACCTGCTGGATCTAAAGCTTTACAGAATACAAACTTCACACCACTTGCACTGTCATATATATTTATACACATGCGTACAAACGTAAATTTATTATATATGATTTTATATAATATATTATTTTATATATAATAATATATAATATTATAATTTATAATATATGTCCTTTGTGGAAGCTTTAAGAGAAGCTCACCCAAGCAACAGGCCAGTGAACACAGGTGATGAGGAAGAGGATGGAATAATTCTGCAACGAGCTAACAGACCAGCTTGTCACGAGCTACACTTGAGTAACAAACAAACTAATAGGAAGAGATATCAAAAGCCTTCTTAACAGTGTTGATATTAGTGAAATTATATTAATAAGCATTAATGGATTAGGTCACACATTCTGACTATTACTTTTAATAGCTTCTGTTTACAGGCAGTCTTCAGATGCTAGAGGGCACAGATGGAGTACTGACTCTAGTGAGCACTTTATTAGCCTTTCTGATTTCATTAATTCAGTAGCATCTAATTGTGTAAAGTAAGATTAAAGATCCTGACACCAACAGCACAAAAAGTAACAAACAGTAATTTTTTGTCCCTTTCTAGATAGACTAATAAAATATTTAGAATAATTAGTCTGAAAATAGTAAAGAATCAGAACAGCTAATTGCATATAACTTTTAAAAAGTCTCTTAATTAGTAAACCATACAATCTTTGACATTACAATTTATATTCTTCAAGAAAGAAATAAAGCAAAAACACACAATGTTTAACAACACACAATTAACAACACTTTGTTTTGATTATATTGGATCACAATTAATGTTGGCCCTGGAGTTCATCTTTCTACTTCGATGGCTCCTTACACTGCTTCTGTAGATTAATTCTTTAAATACTGGCACTCTCTAATATGTGGTTCTGGACATGCCACTGCACAACACCAGTGAGGAGACATCTCCACTGCCCTCCCTGAACCAGATCCTGCCTGTCCTTAGGTGCTACATTTTATATCTGGGCAATTTGCCACAGCTGATAAAGGCTGTGACATTATTGAACACCTCCCCACCAACTGAGGACATAAAGAACCACAAATGTCATGCAGACTGATTAGGAATGAGGCAAAGCAAACAGAAATAATGCACATTTTGGAAATAAAGGATTACAAGGAACATACAATCATTCTCCATCAACAGATAAAGCAAGACTATGTTAAACTGTACATTTTTTTAGAGTTCTACTGTCTTAAAAACTTAGTAGCATGTGTTCTTTTCCCTGGGGCAAAATCAGTTATTTAATATTACAGGTGTTTATTTTACAAACAGTCTAAGACTTTAAAGTAAAATTGGAGAGACTGCCTTCACCTTTGAGATTTCAGATCCTGTATTTAGATCCAAAAGGATTGATTGTAATTGTCCATGTTTTATTTTTAACAAAGTCCTCAAGAACAAAAACCCTGAGTTTTAATCTGAACAGAGTACAGCTCAACCCAAAAATTATCAAGTAAAAGATCCCCTCAGACTTATACAAAAAATGTATAGGCACAGCGACAAATCTTTGTCTACCAAGACCCTACACAGGCAAAGTGTCACTCAGGTCATTCTAAGGCATTCATTTATCCATACCTACAATGCTACACAGATGCTTGAGCAGAACAGAAGGGAGGAAACACTTGAAATGTCAAAAATATGACTTTGTAGTTGTTAAAAATCAGATTTAAATATGCAATCTTATTTTTTCATAGACGTTGAAGCCCACGGTTCTATCAAGGAGCACAAAATAAGTTCATGTATACTGTGGTTACAGTTTTACCTGCATCTTGTCCATGGCTGCCTAAGAAAACATTGAAACTTTTCCTCTAGTTAGAAGCTACCACAAAGTGCACTATTTTGCAGATCCTAATTTTCCAGAAATGCACTCAAAATGTAGAGTGTGCAGTTCTCTGTGTGGTCCACAAGGAAATAGATTTTCCCCAGCCCAGCAGTAAAAAGGCCTGAGTTCTCCCAGGCAAGCAGTCCAGCAATTAAAAATTGAGCAATAAACTACAGTGGAGCAAAACTAGTTTTACGACAGTTGTTAAACCACCTATATTAGTCTTGCAATATTAATAATTGAAACAAAATGAGTAAAACCAATTTTTCTTATTGAATGGTCTCAAAGGAATTAAAATAATGTATTAAGTTCTTTTTAAAGATATCTGATGCTCAGCATTAGAGAGGGATCCTTTTAGTGATTCTAAGCCTCTTGTTCATTCTTGGTAAATGAAACATAAAAAAAATACCCCATAACATGAAATCAGGTGAACTGTGAAAGATTAGATTAATACTACAGGGTGATTCAGTGCCAATAAATGAATGAGGCAGGGGGAAGGGTGGTCTTTTATGTGTGAAACTGTTGTGCTTCTTACCTCCAGAGCCTTCAAACGCTCCAAAAGCAATTTTGTTTTTTCTTTTTCCTCCTCAGTGCTGCTGCTTTCACTTCTTGAATCGTCATCTGCCAGCGCGCGAATTTTTTCCATGCCTTCTTTACCTCTCCTACTGTCTTCTGACAGCTTTTCCTGAAATGATTTTTTTAAAATGTCATTACTCACAGGTGCAAATGAAGTTAACTACGCAAATATCTCCAAATCTCCCTTACATATGAATGAAAAAAGACAGAGCAAGTTGCTAGTGACATGATTAAAGCACTAAACAAGTGGAGTCATGAAGGTTCTGTGACACACGCTATGCCAATTCTGCAAGGGTATGAACAACTTAACTGCTACATCTACTTCGGATTTTTAAAAAGCAGAACTCATCATCTCGTTAATAACTTCCATTTTCTTCTTTAAAAGTTGCAATGAAGATTGAACATACCAGCTTTCAATGGTAGCATCTTGCCACTGAGAGATAAAGCAGTCTATTGAGGAAAAGCTAACATACATTCATGCCTAATGTATTTCACCTTTCTTCATCTAGAGCTAATATTTGAATTATTAAATAATGGGCTGAGAATCAAGCTACCAAATGAATACTGATTTAAGATCTGCTCTAGCATATAACTGGAGGGAATCAGACTGACAACAAAACTTTCAGAAGTGCCCCAGCCTATTTCTAGTCAGTCAGACTGAGTTGCTATCAGCTGTAGCGGCTGAGATTTACAAGAGGTCTGTAGAAAGGATAGGATTGAACAGTGAACCCTGCTAACTCTGTTAATTATCTGTCCAAGCTCTCTGTCCACAGAGAGAGTGAGACAGAGCAAGCAAATCATACAGACTACAAGCAGGCAATGTAAAACATTGCCCAAAATGACAAGGCAAGCATAAGGGCAAAAAAGAGAACTCCACAGATGTAGAGAGTGCACCATCATTGGAGCGGAGCACAACACGGGAGGGACAAGCTCTACCTTGCAAACCACCTTCTCTAATTGTATGAGCAGATGGAGTGTGACAATTCATGAGCAGATTGAGAGTGGAAAATGTGAGGTAAATCAACATTAAATACTAGGTGTCAAAAAAAATCTAGAGAATCCCTACAATGAGCATCTAGTCTTCTTCATGTGACTTTCTGATAATTATGTACAAAAGCTCATAGGTTCATGATCTCAGAGTTACTCCATAAGTGAGATGCTTCTCCCATAACTACTACACAACATACACTCTGTCCAAGCATAAAAGTGTGCATTTTCATGAAGAACTGATACAGCTTGGATAACTGTGCAAATAAAACTGTTTGAGAGTTAATAGCAAGGCATTATCTTAACTAAACCCCATATATGTAACTGAATAAAAAATCAGCAGTCTGGATCACATTCACAACAATGTCTTTTTTAAATATTAACTAGCTTAGAAATTGACTATTACTATGTTAAAACTTTAATCAAGAATTAATTTTATACGATATGGACTTAATTACCTTACACAAACCATGAAGTAAAGATCTCATTCTGAGCCCTGAAACATAGATGTCAAACAGCCATTCCATCAGGTTTCCAGCATTAGTGCTACCCTGATCACAAAGGAACCATAAACACAGTACTTGGGCTTTATTTTTTGGTGCTTGCTATGCAGTGATGCAACAATCAGGTATTTGTAAAAGAGCCATTAAACCATTTTTGCTTCAAGCTGCCCCAAGGAGTCCACTGAGATAAAACACTTCAGTGAACTCAGGGGAAAGAAATGACAAAGGTATATCTCTGATGCAATTCAAACACAAACTATTATTTTTAGGAGGGAATGTGACATGAATGGGATGTGGCTGACAATAGAAGAGAAGACAAACACATGCACAGGGTCACCTTTCGTGCACAAACTCAGGGCAGCGATTTCAAAGGACAGGTAGAAGAAAGCACAGGTTATGACATTTCATCAGATCAAGGGGAGTAATATAACTTCTCACAGAGTAAATCCCAGCTACATAAAGAAGTAACCTGTTCATGTTCTAATTACAAAATTAGATGAGCTTTGCACACTGGTGGCATCACCAGGAACACACATCCTGTTTTACTCTGATGTGCACTTGGATACCTCACGATATTTACTACTGTTACCCCTGCCTAAATGCTGAAGTACAGCTCACATAGTTCCAAAAGCAGTTTATTACTCAGTAATAATAAATGAGTTTCAGCATTTGAGCCATGGAAAAGGTGCAGAACAGAGGAAAACTCTTCTAAGCTTAGAAATTGTACTCAGACATGCCACGTGCTGAGGGCACTGCCCCATCACATTCACCACTTCCACCTGGGTGATGCCCAGTGAGGGTAGAGTGGAAAATGCGCACTCCAGCAAGCAAAAAACCCAGGTATTTGTAAAGCACCCTTTGTGCTAAAAGTCAAGTCCCTAAAGAGAGAGGATGACAAAGGCTTTTGGAATGACAGAAACCTCTTGAGTGTGCAAAATCTGTTAATATCAAAGGCAGCTGGCTGCCGGGAGACGAAGGAAGGGGCAGAGATCTGCAAGAGGAAATGTGCATCTCCTGTGGGATGTTGGTCAAATCCTACAGAGAGCTCTGGAGTGAGCACACTGACGGCAGCAAACAATGGTGTGAAGCAGCTTACTCCTTTTCTCTCTAGAGTCCTACACTTCTTGTGTTACCTCAAACAAGGTAACTGTTCAGAAGAGCATCTTGAAAGGGAAAAAAACAGTCTCTGCTCACGCCTCATGTATTGCACAGTCACAGGCAGGCTGTGTTCAAGCTGAGTAACAAAATCCTCCCCGGGTCCAAAGTCCAGCAAAGGCAGAGTAAGTGCTGTCCTGCTGATCAGTGCAGTTTAATTTCTGGGAGAAGGTAACAGATGGAAATGGTGTTCTAGAAGTAAAACAGCTTAAAAAAAGAAAGAAAAAAAAGAAAGGGAAAAAAAAAAGCAATAACTCTGCTCTGGGTGCCCCCAGACCAGTAAGTTTAAGATACATGCCTGTACCATGAGAGGATGGAAACACAACAGCCTGATGAGAATTCTGCAGTAAAGGCTCATCTACTTCTCTAATGCTCTGTGTCAACAAAGAGACAATAAAAATATTAAAGATTCAAATTTTACTGGAACTAGGATTATGCTGCTCACTGTAGACCCGTTCCCACAGAAATTAATGAGAAACTTACAATCAGGTCCCACATGTAAGCTTCTCAGGCTGGTTTAAACTGTCATTGCTCTTCTGAAACCAACAGTATTTTGCAAATCTTAAATGACATCCTGCCCTGACCATAATTTCTTACTATTCAGTTTGCTCCATAAATCAAACAAGCAGTCCACTGATGATGAACCCTTTGATGGAACACTCTGGGCCCTGTGGCCAATAGAAAACAAGGGATGGAAACAGCCTCTGCAGCCTAGGAATGGCAAGCTCTCCAGGATCAATGAAAAGATATAAATCACTAAAGACATTGATCTATGAAGCTGTACAATGCAGTGGCCTGACTGAGACTTATCAGAAAGCTGGATTTCAGTTAGCTGAACTAGGAAAGAGCAGTATATTATTCCCTCTTCCTACTAATAAATAAAGCAAGAATAATAAACTAAGAGAGCAGGAAATCCACCTGAAACTGCAAATGATAACTTACTGGAATTTGTGGAATGTAAAGCCTATTTTCTCTCTTGTCTCTTCCACCTAGCTTTCAGAACACTGAACAAGAAAGTGTTTTCACTGTTGATAAACAGGGAGTAACTACAGTGATAGAAAAGATCAGAGGGAAGCTTTCAAAAGATAAGAGAGCAAATTGCCTATTTCAGAAATTACCTCTTTCTTCATCCCAAGAAAGGCCAAAGGCTGCTAACCCTAACACTTAGTCATTGGGATGTCTTTCCTCTAAGAATCGTCACCTTTCCAAGGAAGAGAAAAGTGTCAAAGGGATATTTAGCCAGCTCCTTCTCAACCATTATTATTTCAGAAATAATGTTACTTTAAAAGTTTTATTGGCAGTGCCATCATTTTTCTGTCCTTTGCCTTTTCTTCATTCTAAGATGCTTTCTAGGAATGACACTACACACATACACACATGGGAAAAGAGAGGAAAAAAAGAGAGCTCACTCTAAAATATTTCAATTTGCAGCTATAAAATTTCAAACCAAGAAGAGTAAATGTCAGAAGATGCAAAGAAAAAAAAAAGCAGCTGGGAAAAATTATTGTAGAATTTCTTTTTTTACCATAAAAACCAAGATTAGGCACTGGACAAGTGGGTAAAATAATACAAGACAGCATGATCTAATACTGATATAACTGGATCTGGGATCCAGAGCACTGATTATAAACAAGCAATCTTTCACAAGCACATGTGACAAAAATCTGATTGAACCAAACAAGGATCAAAAAAGATCAACATCTTTGAAATGCTGATTTTCCCAATGAGTCTTGGTATTTTTGAATTGCTTGTCTGGAAAGCAGTAAGTAATAATTAGAGATGACATCTATGCTTGCAGAAGCTAAAGATCATTTTCATGTGATAAACACAAGTCCTTCAGAGAAGTGAGGTTTTTCAGATGCATTGCAGTAAGGATCCCTCAGATACAAAAGATCCCTATTTCAATTTTGGGTGTCAGATTGTGATGCCTGAGTGGGATCTTCTTTTCTGAACTCCTTTCAATTCTTCCAATTCTGAAATTTATTAGAGACAAAGGTTTTATAACGGTAACAAATTCAAATTCTTCTGAGAGTCATGCCTACAATTTTCCAAAAACATGCTTTAATCACACATTAATCCACCAAGAATAAAATATATGTAGGATATATAATTAAACAGTGCTTATGATTGCTCATAACCACTTATTCAAGCAAAAAAAATCAAAAATATTCACGATGCAGCTATTAATTCTTCTTATAGAGAGGCACTGGTAACAGGCATCCCAGAATCCAGTCTATATGGAACCCAAACTATGCTGATAATTCGTCACCTCAAAAAACTTAGTGCTTCCTGTAGTGTGTCCAGAACTTCCACAGGACCTTCTAAATGAGATATTTACTGAAGAGTTATCTTACATTTCAGTGACAGAATGTGGTGATCTGAGTAAACTGCACTACACTTCTAACACTCTTTCTATAATCAAGGCAGACTCTTCCCTCCAAACCCAAACTTCAATTTACAGATCCGTTCACAGAATTGTTTATGCTTGCACTGCTTTTGGCTGGGGTAGAGTTATTTTTTCTCACAGTAGCTGCTATATGTTTAGGATTTGTGCTGCAAACAGGGTTGACAACACCAAGATATTTCATTACTGCTGAGCGGTGCCTCCACGGACCCAAGGCCTTTTGTGCTTCTCATCCCACCAGCGAGGGGCTGGGGGTGCACGAGGAGCTGGGAGGGGACACAGCAGGCACAGCTGACCCCAAGTGACCCAAGGGATGTCCCAGACCATATGACATCCTGCTCAGCAATAGAGAGGGGGAAGGCTGCCCAGGGTCCACTGCTCAGGGCCTGGCTGGACATCAGGCAGTGGGAAGGGAGCAGCTGTTTACATTTGCATCACTGGTCTTTCTTGGGGCTTATTTCTCTATCTTTGTTATTTTCCTTTCCATTACAATTTGCTGTTGTTGTTTTTGTTATATTATTTCAATTACTAAGCTATTCTTATCTCAACCCATGAGTTTTCTCAGTTTGACCCTCCTGATTCTCTTCTCCCCGTCCTGTTGGAGTGGGGCGTGGGGCTTTGTTGACAGCTGCAGTCAAACCACAACAGTGTATTTATAAATTGTGAAAGCTTTTCCTTGCAAGGCCATTCTATAATCTTGATACATTCTTAGATGATGTCTTTTCAGTGCTGTTTCCACAGCAGACCTCCTAGTGTTCAACACTATTCACTGTGAGCTGTATGAAATGAGAATTTCTAGACTGTTGATGAAGATAAAAACAGTAGATGAGGGTTTATTTGTACTTTCATTTAAAAAAGCAGCCTCAAGCTATGCACAAATAGCTCAGTCTGACTGCACAAGCTGTAAAAAGGCAGAAATTGCTCCAAGGACTAGAGACTTAACATTCCAACAAGGTTAAATTTGTTTTCCAGTGGCATCTTGCTCCTCTTTCTCCACCATCATGACCTCTTTTTCCTAAACACACCCTTTGAAAATTCGCAGTATCTTCTGATACGCTTTATAACCTGTTCCATTTAGCAAAACCTGAGATGTGTAAAGGACACATATGTTAAGTAAGTAAGACACATATGTGAAGTAAGTGATGAATTCTCAAAGTGTGTCCTGCACTATTCTCAGTACAGGAGTAACTACTGGTATCACTGTGATCTGAAAATGTATTTTCCATAGGCAACTTTAAAAAAAAAATTTTTTTATTTGCTAAGAGGAATCCCATTAAACACAATAACCCAGGTCTGAAAAAAACACAAACCAAATCATAACTGAGCAAACAAGTTGCAATACAAAAAAACCAAAAAACCATGCAGCTAAAATTACATGCAATCTAAATTATCTCTGAGTATAAGGCTACAAATATGACTTCTGCTTTACCTTCCTTGCTTTTATCTATGTATTCAGCTGTTTTCTCGTGCTTTCTTTTCTCTCGGTGGAAGGAGAGACTAAAATATAGCTTTGCTTTAGATAGCACATCAGTAAGTGTAATAATAATATATTTTTGTTTAGCTAACAGCTTTTGTTCAGAACAAGCTGACCAAAATTGAAGGAAAACAAAGGAATGCAACATATCACAAAAGTTTACAGAAACATCCCAAATCGTTCATGATTTAACATTACCCTTGTCAGAAAAACATATTAGATTGTTCTTTTTCATCTCTGGATTTCACTTACAAAGTAAGCAGAGCGAGCAGCAACGTTCCCTAGATTAAATACTTGTGATGGATAAGAGGACCAAGTACATACTTTATGTTTCTGATATGTGCCTCCCTCCACCCGCATATCAATCTAAACGTACTCCACATTATTCTCCACTCAGAACACTCCTCACTAGCACAAGCTATCATCCCTGCTGAACAGTGTTGCAGGAGCATTAATAAATTTCCCAATGATGCTTTTATTGGCCGTTCCAAGCATCAGAACCATGTATTTATTTGGGAAAAGTTCAGATCAGAAAGGAGCGTAAAAGCAGAAAACCTTCAGAGTGCACTTGAGGATGAAGTGAACTCCTCAGATCAGTGAGAGCAGATGGAGTTTCTTGTCCCCAGGTCCCCAGCCCAGGACCAGCTCCTGCCCTTAGTGAATGGATATTTCCCCTACCAACAGCACTGCCACCTCTGGCACTGTCAGAGCCTGAATCAAAGACTGACCATTCTGGAGGTGACTCTGCCACGCCAGGTTTCAGGCACAGCAGTGGCAGGGCAGTGCCCAGGAGCTCACGGGGTTCCTGGTTCTTCCCAAATGAAAAGCTCCAGTTACACTGATCAGCAAAGTTACCAGCAGGAAAAAAGAACTCTCCTAAGAAGCTGTTCCTTCTTCATAGATGTATATAAGGTGATAGAAGAATAATATCCAGTGTGATTTTTCATGCAGATATTCTCTTAGAAATTGGTACATTATAGTACCATACTTAAAGTAATAATCTTTTGTTCCAGGAAACCTGTATGTTGCATTTAAACTTCAGGAAGGGGTTTGTAGGTATTATAGTAACTACATTTGACTAAAGCTGCAGTATTAAAATACCTTCCTTTGACTGCAGTAGAAATAAGCCAAACTATTCTGAAATTCAAATTCAGAAAATTTTATGTAACAGCAATTAAGGCAACAAAATTTGTCTGGATTTAAATGGCTAGAAATAAGCCAATTTTCCTTCCATAGTATTCTGGGAGGAGAGCAATGTATTAACTGACTAGTTCTCACCATAAGCACAATTGCAGGAGCTGACCTAAGACGTTACCTATGGGATTAGGAAAAAAAAAATTGTTATATTATTCCATTACCAGGAATTTTTTTTGCAAGTGTCAGGGAACAGTTTAATGTCTCCCAGTCTTGTCAGGAAAACTTCTGAAAGAAGATCAGAATTCATTTTCAAGTAAAAATAAAATGTAGGAACAATCATTCCAGATTAGATCAAAACTTCAACTTTTCAAACATGTTATTGTAATTCAGATTAACTCTCTTAACTTTTCCTGATCAGAAGAGCACTTTCTTTCCAAAATGAATTTAATAGTGTACTGCTAAGTGAGTTCTTCAGTTAAAACAATTTTCAAAGACAGAATGATTATGAATTCAGCACAATCTCCTTTTTTTTTTTTGCCTCAGAAAATAAGCAAAATTTTAGATTTTTTTTCAACTTCTTAAAATTTAGTAACTAGTGTTCCTTTTTGCTGGTTAGAAAGTATCAAGGAAATAATGTCAAAATGTAGAATGAACAGTATCTTTTCTGGAGATGTGGAAGTAGGGAGAGAGCGAGCCACTTGACCATATATAAATTCATTTGTTTGGGGAAAGAGAAACATTCATGTTCAGGCAATGGGTGACTTTTGTGGACTCACTTCCAAAGACAGGACCAGAAGAAAGATACAGAAAAAGATAGAAACAGTATATAGTAGAGGAAAATAAAAACTAGAATTAGAGTCATTGTAAGACAACACAGTACCATGAAATCACTCAATCTTCATCTCTTGATACTGTAGATATCTAGAGGATGTGTGATGGAATTAAAGTGGTAAGATAATGGCACCTGCACACCGTGAAAATGTAGATCTGTATCTGGAGCCCTCATCTGTCCTTCTGCAAACTTAGTACTTCAAGGACTGTCACTGCATCCTCAAAGCAAACCCCTGATGGCAAGAAAGGTGGCCAGAGTCAGGCAAAAACTGTGGGTGACTGGATACAGTCAAAGACCATGAAAATATGTAGATAACTCTTGTGTAAATACAGGACATCCTTGTTTTGCCTCCTCTTTAATTTTGCTAGCTCTTTGTTTCGAGATGTAGCCACAGCCAGGTTTGGATGGGGCTTGGAGCAACCTGGTCTAATGGAAGGTATCCCTGCCCATGGCAGGGGGTTGGACTGAGATGATCTTTAAGGTCTCTTCCAACACATAAAATGTTGTGACTCATGATTCTGGGAAGGAAAGAACTGCTTGTTTTCTGAGAAACAGGCACACAAATGGCACATTTCACTTATGAGACTTGGCTGTGTTAAATACAACTCCATCGCTGTGTTTCAGTATCACAAACAACCAAAAACGGGAAATTCTTTGCAGCAAAACTGAAATTTTGAACAGTGTCTCAGGAGCACCATCACCCTCTTTTGGGGGTAAGGAACCCAACCTCATTTTTGTTAAATATTTATCAGAGTCTTTGCATAGTGGTGAAAATGTACAGAAAGCCATAAGGTATTAGTTGTTACTGAGCTAGCCCTGGATTTCTCTGCATGGAAAAGCAGTCCAACAGCAAATGCTTGTGTCCTTGACAATCCAGGATTTCCAGTGGTGCTTCCAAGAGTGTGGATGGCTCCTCTCTGTCCTCTGTGAGACACAGATCTGCTAATATTTGCCTAGTAATGTACTCTTTAGTAGCTTAGGAGGTTTGGTTCATGCAGTCCCCTGTTTTTACTTCCACCCCAGAGAAAGATGTTTAATTTTAAGGATATATATCCTCTTTCTGCAAAAGAAGTTAGCATTAAAAATCCTTCATGGATTTTAGCCAGGGAATTCAACTAGTGCCTTTTTTTCAATTCATGGCCATGCCCCATCTATAAAATGTTACATATCAATAGCCTGAACAATAAGCTTGTATAATTTTGTGTTAAGATAAAATTATATTGCCAATAGTTACAGTTTTTCTTCTCATGAAAGAGCTGTTGACACCAACGGCTGTGCAAATTAGAAGTGACAGCCACAACAACTGTTCCACAATTGAGTATCACAAAAGCATGCAGACAAAAAATTGGGTTTATGTGGCCAACAATGCCACCTGAAGTGTGCCTGTATCACTTGTGTATGTATTCACCTCCCCAGTGTGACTGCACCATGTCTGTCCCGAGCTTTAGTGCTCAGGACAATTCCAGAATTTTAACAAATTGTGAACTTACAACAAATTCTCTTCTTCATCTGTTTTGATCACTGTACACTGACTTAGAGTCAAAATGAGTTAAAAACCCCTTAAACTCTTTAAGTGATCTGTAATCAGATAAGACTCTAATTAGAGTATCTAGTATCGTGATCAAACAGGAAAGTTTTTTGGTATCCAAATCTCAAGGGCGAACTCAGGAAGGAAAGTCTGTGGGGTGCTTGTTTTAATGTCTAGGGTTCAAGAAGTGCACACAATTATTTCTGGGGAACATCTGAGCTCTTGGTTTGGCCTTTCATGGTCTTACTTGTAGGTGGCCAATGTCTCTTGGAAACACCATAAAATTCATACATATTATAACCTTGTAGCCAAAAAAACTTTAAAGAAATATGATGGTTCATGGCCATTCACATAACATGCGTTCTTGTCTACATTTATGTGAACATTCTTTATTAATTTTCCCGCTATTATTATGTAAAATGGTAACAAAGGAGAATTTTATTTACAACCCTGCTTCTTAATTCATTTACCCAAAAGAAATCACATAATTCATCTGTAAGCCCAGCAAATTAAAATCCCATAGGGCATCTAGCTCTATGGAAAGAGTTATTTTGCTTTAAGTGAGAATACTGGGAAGACCTAACAAAATATTGCAATAACACTGCATGCTTTAGGTTCTACCTTCTTATTGTTATTATTCTAACATTATCACTATGCAACATTTGAAGTTCATTAGCAAGAATATTTATTCTGGAGTCAGGCGTATTGGTATTATAATAAGAACTCAATTTCATACCTCCCAGAACAATAATTAGATTTGTAAAAAACAAATATGTAGACAATGTTCAATAGATCAAAAGCATTTATTGTGCAGAGTTATCTTTTATGACTATTCAGATATTTACTTCAACAAGCTTCACACACACTAACTCACCACAGTGCCAGAGAACATGGGACACATGTTGACATGTCACACTGGAGATCACCTCATTTGTGCCCATTTGTTATGAAATACAGAGTTGTGAATCTGCACTAAAGTCCCCTACTCTACTGCACCAACTGATCATATAGTTTTGATCATATCACAGTAATCACAGAGAAAAGGTGAGATTCAGGATATATTCTGTAAGGTAAGTGACTGTAGAGGACAGCTTTCAAAGCAATGTTGGTATTTATACATTCAATAAGGTTTCTCTATGTATATGAATATAATACATAAAACTCCATTTCAACTTCCTTCACAAAGAGAGGTTGATAATATGGTTATCATGTTCCCAAAAACCTGAATACATCAGTGCTTTTAAGGAACATTACCTGGGTTTTACATTCTGTGTTTTTAAGGAACATTACCTGGGTTTTACATTCTGTGTTTTAAGGAACATTACCTGGGTTTTATATTCAGGTTCTACTCCCATTTGTGAATTACCCTTATAAATATATCAAAAAACTGCCTGAGTACATTTGGAAGAATACAAATTAAGATACCTTTATTGCAATATTGATGTATCTTCCCGAATTTGGACACGACACTTAAATAAGATCCATCGTGTATTTACATTGCATGTTTGTCCATGATTTACACACAGTTGGTTTCAGCAACATATTAATGACTCATCTAATGCTTCATTAATATGTTTCTCAATGTTAAAATGCTTTGCAAACATTTCAGACCAGAGATTCTTGGCCAAGTACCTGTTCTGAGGAGCCTTTCAGGCATGAGCTGTGACTGACACGCGGTCGCTGCCCACATCCCACCACGCAGCTTTCACCGTATGACTGCAACAAGCACACACCGAGGGAACCCATCCCTGACCTACAGAGCAGGGAGCCATCCCAGGGCATGTGAGTGCAGCCATTCTTTGAAATTCCCAGAAAACAAAACATTTGTTCAGAAGTTTGTCATAAAGGTGAACAAAGGGGATTTGGGATGAATAACTCAAAAGGACATTCAGGAAAAAAAAAAGCCAAAACACAAAGTTCACAACACAACACAAATTCTCTGCATTTCTGGCCTGTTTTACCAGTCACAGACCAGTGTACGATGCAGCAGCCTAGCTATTCCTCCAGGAAAGGAAAACCTGTTTCTTCTGAGTCATGGATTAAGAGAGGAAATTCATAAGCAAAGAAGATTGCATACCGGCAATATGGAAGAAATGAAAATTGCTAAAAAACAAGCTGAGTGATACCATGAGTGAAAATGTTCCCAGGAACAAGAAGAGAACAGTAGAGGAAGGAAGCTGTTTTGCATTAAAACAATCCCAGAGAAACTGGCATATGTGTGTTTTAAGGCCCTGGGACAGACACAGCTTCACTCTGTAAGAAAGCAAAGCTCCAGTTTGAGGAATTAGCCTTGGGTACCACCCAGAAGGTTCAAACAAAACCTTGTGTCCAGAAAGAAGAGAACAAAAGGAGCCAGTTTGCTAAGTGGAGGGGGTTGTTTGCTAGAGCTGAAGGAAAATGAAGAACTGTTCTTGCTATCAATAACTGGGCAGAACTGCCTTGTTCTTTTGCTGGTCAGAAAATAAACCCAGGCGATATTACACAAAACACACCACGGTGCCTGCCCACTCTCCTGCCTGGCTGGAGACAACAAATGTCTATATCAGTGTGGCCCAGGAGGAGACAAAAAACCCAAGACCATACCCCAGTTCTCTCTTTTCTCAAAAATTAAGAAACTAATAAAAGAAAGTGAAAAAACTACACAGAAATATACAAGCACCAAATTTGGAATGAATGGTTTATCTCCCCTCTAGGAAAGCAGCACAAAAAATCTCAAATTTCAAAGACCACATAGCTAATTTTTTTCCAGTTTAGTGCCCAAAAGAAAAATAAAGAACCCCCAAACCCTCAGTTCGACGAAACAAAACTGCAGTATTTTTTTTGCTTTTCTTCTTGAGAGTGCAAAAACAAAACCCAAAGAAGCTGAAACCTAATCAGGGTTTCCCCAGTAAGATAGCATAGAGAAAAGAAGATAATAAAATCATTCCAGATGTCTGTTATGAATAGACAGACAAGTAATCCACCTTCAGGAGAGACTGACATCAAGCCCACTTCAGAACAGCCACTGTATGGTGGCAGGAGTGAGCAGGATGTATGGATTTAAACCCTGAAATAAGAGAAGAGAACCGAGTTTCAGTTTTGCACCCCAAAAAGATTGTGCATAAAATAGAGATGCCTTTGTCACCAGTTTCTAAAAGCACGATGTTCTATTGTAACTACAACAAAAAATTTAATTTGTCCTGAAATTAAATTTTACAGGCTATCATTTTAACAAGAAAATTAGATGATATTGAAGGTTAAACTAAAAGATTCCTTTTTCTTCAATCCAAGCTTAAAATGAAAATTTAATTACAGTGATAAATACTCTTTAATATACATTTTTGTTTAGCTATATTGCTGTATTTTTGATCCATCAGCTGTAAGAATGAACTAATATAACTAGAATTTTTCAAAAGTGTTTTATCTGATGGATCACTACCTAGTATAGACTTTAATATATTATTACAGTATTTTATGCTTTGCAAGAATGCTTATTCTACTTAAAAAGATACAGCACAGGACTGACTTCATTAAGTGATATTTTTAAGAATTCAGGTGCCTGACACTTGATTAACTGAGAGTTTTCTCACTCCTGTTTTCCAATTCTTAAATTAAAAGGTTTTCCAGCACCTCAGGTGCACTGTTTCCAGAATGCAACAGTCCATCAGGAAAAAGTAAAACTCTTCTGTCTTATAAACAGACCTGGTTCCCTTTGAAAAACCTCTAAAATCTTCCTCTGCTAAATTCTGTCCTGAGAAACTCTCTCTCTACCCTTAGTGAGGGAGATAAAACGCACCTGCCACAAGCAAGGATATGAAACTGTGAAGCTTGATAGGGATCCTCACACCCAATAAGAACATGAGTGGTAAAAGTATCCATCACAATCTGAAGGTCAAGTTGTCAAAAACACCTATGTTTACTAGAGATGCTGGAACATATGACTTAAAATACGAAGTGTTTTAATAAAGGTTTCAAAACTGGTTTCTCGGTCGCCTGTGAACTGTGAGGAGCAACAACTGCAGATAACACAAGGACAATAAAAGTGAAAACCCTTAAACTCTGCTGAGAGAACACCTGGGAAAAGGTAGATGGAGTCAGCTACCACTTACAAGTATTCATAATTAATAAACACATAGAGGAAACAATGCCAGACACATTTATCTCAGCAGTGGGACTTTTGTTTTAAAGAACTTTTCTATCACAAGAAAACACGTAATAAGTCACTAATACCTGATATACCTTCATGATATTGACAGTTCCTTCTCCATGCTGGCCTGGGGATCCTTGGCTCTGTAGCAGATTTCTCACTGTCTCCTCCATTCTAGAGAATAAAAATATTTATAAAAGTCAACTGCATGGAAAAAAATTTGAGAGTTGCATTCAGTGTTTTTGTTCTTTACAAGAGCCTAATGCATCCATGGCTACCATGAAATTAATATTTAAAGACAATCCTAGCTTTATAATGTTCTCATGCTCCATGTTATGAATAACACATTAAGGGCACTCTTTTATCTTTTGAATATGCACAGTAATTAGTTGAAATCCTAACAGTATGGTTAAAACCCTACTGGAGCTCCGTTACAAAAACTAAACCCAAATGTGTGCAAAAGACATCACCTTGTTAACAGTGTAAACAACACCACGGTAGGGTTATTGCCATTTAGGAACAGTCAGATTAAAAACCTCACACCCAGCTGTGTTCTGAGCCAACTGTGAGGTTTGTGCAGTTCAGACAGGCTGTCTATGGCATTACTGCTACTGACTCACTGTGTTCTGGGTGCAGTCTGTGCCAGTGCCTTGGTTTATAGAGGCACAGCTGCTGAACACATTCGCCCTTCTATGCCCTTTCAAACAGGTGTAAAAAGCAGGCTCCAACCTGGTCCCACCATCTCAGGACAACGCAATCAACTTCAGCTCCATCAGTGAAAGGAGGAAGGTTTGCACTTCTATTTTAGAAGTTGTTAATAGGCACCATCAAAAGTCATCTCTCATCTACACGCATTCATTAAGAATGCTAAACTGATAATAACAGTAACCCTGCTCAATGGAGGCTGCTCAGAACAAGGAGGTCTGCCCCTTCCCACAACAGGAATAAGGGAAGCCACCCACGAAACACTGGTCCCATTCAAGCTGGGTCAGAAATTAAATCCCATGGGCTTAGAAGATGTCACCAAGGCTGATCATAAACAGCGGGCCTGGGAGTAGGGCTGGTTTCAGCTATGGGAAAGAGGAGGAAAAGGATCAGAAGCCAGAGGAGCAGTGATGGACCCAACAACAAAGATGATGGCTTTCACAGCAAAAATTGGTGAGTGACAATTCCAGCTGAAGGTCCTCATACTTCTCCCCACTCCCCATGTCCTACAGAGATTCTCACCCCTGTACAGCTTCTCCTTCAGCCGTGTTGCAACAGGTTTTGTCTCTCCCTTTCATATTTTCTGCTCTTTTCCTTTAAAGAAGTCTCAGCCCCTTGAGATAGTTGGAAAAACAGCCCAGATGGAATAGGGGCTGGAGAAGGGAAAATTGCTGTTGCACAGGCATAAGGGTGATGCAAAAGCAGGAGAGAGAAAGGAATACCTTAAATCACACTGCCAGATACACTGTATATTAAAACAGTGACCTTGAAAAACGTGCCAGTATTCCTGGGTATATCAGACCAGAAACTGCCTGCTGTTGTTTATTTCTACCGTGTTTAGAGAAACATGACTTTCGTGTAGTATTCTTTCCAAATGAAATTGAACAGAAGAATTATTCACAGCGTGTCTTTTTTATATTTGTTTATTTCTAAGGTAACAACCCAGCGAGACTGAAAATATTAGCTAACTACTCTGGCCAAAGGCCAACAGCACTATCTTTCACACAAGCCTTGTAGTTTTCCTCTTCTTTCAGTCTTACCAGAATGAATGGCATTGACTAATTTAGCAACAATGTGATGTTATTCCAGATTTTCAGCTTTCAAGTCAGCCCACTATGCTACTTTTCAAGAAGCTGACACTGGGTGTTCATTCTACTCAGATGAACACTGACATTCTACTTATTCCTGTGATGGTTTTTTGTCATTGATGTGCAGACTTCTACACTGCCAGAATGCCCACAGAATAGTTTGACCATCTGTTGACCAAATGTGCATAAAACCAAGCCAGCTCTAATCTCTAGTGCAGACAGTGGTGCAGTTTTTCAGTTGCAGATTGGAACCATTTCTGCTCATAGGCTGACCTTAATCAGATGCCTTTTACATGAAAGAACAAATCCTTCTGGTTCACACCATAAATTCCTGTGCAGTCCTCACTGAATGATTTAATTTCTTAACATGCTCACCATTTCATTTTTAAATTATTGGTGCAATAGGATTCTTAATTACGGTGTTTATCTATGCAAATGCAGTTCCAACTCTAATCCTCCACAACATTCTTCCAAATTAATAAACAAACAAAAATGGGAGAAAGAATAGATTCAGCCAGCACCATATCACAGTTTTTCAATTTAGACCCAATAGCACTAAAGAAAATAAAGTCTAGTTGCATATTACTATGATCACTTAAATGAGCTCAGGAAAATCATGAACTCTTTAATTCAATAGGTCCATTAATCTTCAGTCAAACTCAGATAATCTATTTTGGACCACAGGCCCGTCTTGTTGAACAGCCTTACAAGGACAGGTGAGCACACAACTTCTTGTGGCAATCAGAAACACCTCCCATCAGCACACAGATTTCTAAGCAGTAAAGCAACCTTTGCAAGATGACCAAGAGCTCGGTTAAACACAGCCGAGACTTCTGTGGTTTCGCTGTTTGCAGCTACTATAGAAGTTTGTAAGAGCTGACAGTCGAACCACAGACATAACAGACTGTGTGGTCACATCACTACCAAACCAGCCCTGGGAGGATCTCACAAGCTTTGGGTACCCATGGCATATCTGAAAAAGAAGAGGAAACTAGTTTCTGACAAACAGAGAGGTGAGTTATGCTTACAAATTCACAGCAAAGCTCTGATGGCCAGTGCTCTTGCAGTTTGTAAGCTGCTGCTTCTTCACTTGCATCCCAGTTGCCCATTTTTAGGAAGGACCAAATAGGGTACAGGAGGATAATCGAGACTTATTTCTTATGAATGAGAGTTTTTGATGCATGAATTAATGGCACCTTAATTGAAAAGCAATTGTTATATTATGATCTATAATACTCTCCACAGTGACAGCACATGCCAGAACAATTTAGTACAAATCCTATTTAAAGAATGCAAAAATAATGGAGCCTCTATAAATTTAGCTTGGGATCCCATGTTTTACTCCCTGAACAAGGCCTCCAAAGGTTATGCAAATTTTGGAAGTGAAGCAGAAAAATTATGAGCTTTATGAAAGGCTATTTCTGCACATCAACCTATATTTTTCCACCTTCTGGTAACCACAAAAGGTTATCTGCTCTTGCTCGTGATTCTAATATCCCAGCTGGACCCAATCCAACATCCAGCACTCCCAGATTACTTTCAGGATAGCTATCCCCAGGCACGTATTCTGCCTTCTTGCTGGACTGTTTTGCCAAGGATTCTCTGTATCTTATGTAACTAGCAAGCTGCTAAAATCTGAAAAATCAGTCTCTAAAGCTCATCACTTCAGAGTCTACAGTCTTCAAGCACTATTTAAGAACATTTATTTTCCCCTTTCTTTTGCATTTTATTTACTGTCCATTCATCTGAAGCATCTCGCATAGTGCCATTAAATTTTCCGTTACATCTGTCATTTGAATGGAAAATTGTCATTTTCTTAAAACTCAAGTGTTCCTTTCAGTTTCTGGTTTTTAAGAAATCTAGGGGGTTTTTTTAGGGGAAAAATAGACAAAAACCATGTTCAACTGAAGCTCCTTAAGTTTCCTGACAAAATGCCAGTTTAGTGTAGGGGAACTGATCTCCACCAGTCCTAACCTAAGGATAAATTTCTCAAAGCACAAAACGGAAGAAGAAATGAGGCACTCAGAAACCAGAATCTGTTCTTGAAATGTAAGAATTTAAGTAACATAAAATATTAATGCTACTGTGGAAAGCACGGTCAAAATTCCATCTGGAAGATATCTACAATTACAATCACAAGTGTCCAGGAGTGGCTCATCCAGAGAGGATTCCACGAAGGGACTGCTCTGAAGCTGTTGAAATGACAGTCTGTGCCACAAGAAGAGACTGAACAATTTGCTAAACTTAAGAGACCAATGGTTTCAGAGGCCAGGTATGACTTATACAAAAGAATCAGTGAGAAAAAGCAAAGTGTGAAAGAAAACTGCATCAACCTAAGGCAAACGATTGACAAAACAAGTTGGGAATTTAGTGGTTAAAAATACATTTAGGCTGGAATTAAGATGTTTTTAATCACTGAAAAAGTGAGACTCTGCACCAGCCTGCCAGGTAGAGTAACAGGATGAGAAATACAAACAGTTTTAAGCCACAATTGATTCATTTACGAAATTAATTACACATCAGGGTCAAGAGCTGAGGACTTGAATTAATGATCCACAGGTTCTTGCTGCTATTCCTCCTGAACCAAAATCATTCCTACACTTGAAATATGCAATCTGTCCTGTGCTGTTGAGAGAATACCAGGAAATTAATCCAATTGCAATGTACGGTGATTTATTTCGGCTTTGTTTCTGAGTGTGTTTCTGGGCAAGGCGGCAAGAGGAACCATGGAAAGGAGGAAACATCATTCCCTGCACAGGGAGCAACCCACAATGCACAGATGCTCATGTGTCCAAGGTTGCAGGAAGAAGCTTCCTCTCTATTTTTGCTGGAGACATGCTTTTAACACTTTTTGATGTCATGTTTTTGACAGCTCTGCTGCCTCCCTCTCCTGCCTGGCCCTGCTGGTGCAACTCCCAGCAAGTGCCAGAGCACAGATTCAACCAGGCCAGGCTGGGCAGACCCTGCTGAGGTCGATGCATCAGTACTGGGCAATTAAGCTCCTAAATTTCCTCTCAATTTTCTCAAGACCATCACTTTCATAGGCAGGCACGTCCTTTGTGCCACCCTGCATCAGAGTCATGATCAGAAAATCTGCCTGCTTTGTGCCTCTCTCAGTTCTGTCACAAATAAACACTCTCTCTAACCCATGCTCTGCACAGCCCTTTCTGCAGCTCTCCCTCCAGGGGACAAGCAGCACGTAGCTGCTCCAGCACTAGAAGGTAGATGACAGTTCCAACTCCTTCCCCCCTGACCTACTTCCTTCAAGATTTCCACAGGCTGGCAGCTACCTTTTGCTAGGTGCTATCACCTTCCCTTCTCATCATCCTCAAGCTGATGTGACAGTACTTGGTGGTTATTTCAAATGCATGTCACAAGAATTCCTTCAGCCTGATACTGACTTAGTCTCACAGTGCTGTATCCAAAGGTTTCTACAGAATCCTAATGCAGTAGCTGAGCTTTATATTTCGGATTTTTCTTTCTCATGTCATGCACCAGGTGCATGATTCTTTTTAGTCTTAGGAGAAAATATCAGTAACAGCTCGTTCTTTATCTTCAGTTTAAGTTGTTACTTCAGTGTAGTCAAAATTCTCAGGTGGGTATTTTCTTCCAGCTCTTATCTGTGACACAGTGAAGTTTCCTACCTCTCTCCTGGGCAGTCTCCAGTTTAAGTCTCCTAATTTCTATTTTTAGTCATAGATTTCCTGGAGATGTGGTCTGGGTTTTAGCTCCTTGAGCTGTCTTAGCCCTTCCTACCACCCCATCATAGATGAAGCAACAGGTTCTCATGTGGCTTCTCAGCTCTTTTAGCTCTTGTTCACCTGTGAACCAGCTGGTATTTTCTCCAGCTGGACTTTGGCTGTCTCTTCGGAGATTGCAATCTGTTGGGCCTTGTGGGAGAATTCTGTGCCTCTATCCAAGCCTCCCAGATCTCTCTCCAGTCTCATAATCCAACCAACCAAAGAGCTTCTCTCTGACTCCGATCCCAGACAAATCTGTTTTCCTACTTGTTCGTTATTTTGAACTTCAGGTTTAGGGTCACTTGCATCTCCACTTCCCTTACCACTCCGTTCAAAGTTCTGCAAAGGATGAGGTTAAACTTTCACCTTTCAGCAAGTTCCTCAAGCAACCAAAAGCCCTCAAAGTAACCAAACACACATAGACTCCCCCAGCTCCTGAACAAATTTTTTTAAAAATCAGATTTTAGGTAAGGCACCAGGTCTTTCAAAACAGGGAAAATATCAAAGTGGCTTTACAAGATGTAACAGAAAAAAAAGAGCTCATCAACAGCAGCTCCTGTTCACTGCATCCTTGCAGGAGTGTCTTTCCCTTTACCTGGTTTCAATTAAATCAGTGGCTGTCTGAGCAGCAGATGCTGCTTACTCCCCCCTGTCTCCAGGGATTCCCATTAGGAACAGACATGGCTCCCTGCTCTCCTCAGCTCTCCCCCTGACCTGCAGGCTCATCTCCCAACTGTGCAGTGTCCTGACAGCCACACTGACAGCCTCGACACCCTCAGTGAGCTACGGTGGTCCCCAGGACGAAGTGGCCCCTCCTTCCCAGGGCTGTGTCCGAGCCTGCAGCCCACAGTGACCTCCTGAGGAGCCCCTGCAGCCAGCTGTGAGCCCACGGCTTCAAGGGCAGGGGGCCAGGAGACAGACACAAGCTTCTACAAAGAATTTAGATATTGGGAATGGATTAAAAAGAGAGACAGAAGTGAAAATGGGTGTGTGATAAAAGAGAACTGACAGATGGGAAATGCCGGGGCTTTAAACCCCTAGGGGTTTTCAGTTCTGCTTAGGATACAGCATTGGTACAAGCCTTACAGCAGCGAGCTGGGCGAAGCAGAATGCTCAATTTCCCCCTTTAATATTTCAGCTGGAAAATAAAGTAATAACATCCTTCATAATAGCAGCAGAAAGACGCACATGTAATGTATAATTTATATTTATTCCTTCTGTTCATCAGCACAGGTGCTTATCAATCCAGAAATATCCAGGCAAATCCTCCTCCTGCAGCACCATCACCGCCCTTTCCCCACCACAGGCCCTGGGCAGCTCAGCCCTGTGGCATTTTCTAGAGGCAAATCCAAGCTGCACAAGCCACACTCTTTCCATGTCTTCATACACACCCCTCTTTCCAACACATGCTCAAAGCATACTCGACCTGTTGCCCAAAGGGCAGCTCTCTGAGGGTGAGGAGCACCACAGGCATCTTGTGCACGATGAAGGCAACTATTGCACGGCTGCACCGGAATGAAACGGGCCTCAAGCTCCAGTCACACGAGCAGAAGAGGATCCTTCCCCAAAGCGGACAACCTGCTCAGGGTTCTCTGCCCCCTAGACCACACCACCACTCCAAGTTACACAGAACTGAAAGCCTGAGCACAACTTTGACTTTGTTGAACCACTGGCCATTGATCGCGGTGGAAATTTTCAAGGTATCCTCAAAATAACATGAGTACCTTGAGCACCAGATAAGCAGCGTAGGATTTTGAAAGACCTCAGCGTTGGCACATCACTGCTCCCACACAAGTCTGAATTCTGTTATCACGCAATGGCAGGCCTGACATTTCTCTGAAACTGCTCTAACTACCATCTGAGCCAGGAAATGTTGGAAGTGTTTCCATTGTCTCTCAGTTATACAGATTTCACTCATCAAACTTCTAACTACAGCAAAAAGCTTCTGAACTGCAATAGAAATCAGTGGTAATGTTTATTTCTGTGTTGACAGATAGACAAATGCCATATGGACTGCATGGGTGTCTTCCATCAGCAGCCCTGTATATGATTTTGTAAGTTACAGGCATGGAGGAATAAAATCCAGTCCAAGACTAAGCCTTGCAGGAAAACTTCTCACCAGCAATTGAAAGGATTTTTCACCTGGAAGGATTGTCCCTCCTACAATTCCCCAGTAACATATTTGGGACCTTAGGACAGGAGATATTTTCATTAACTATAAGTGGATAGAACCAGGCACACACAGAAAGTTAATTATTGTGTCATCTCAAACATATGCTCTTAAGTTCAAACTATATTCTTGCTGGAGGCACCAGAAATAGTCATGACTAAAAGCTTCAGAAAAAATTACAGGCAACTATACAAACAGACTGCAAATATTTCCAATTTCAAATAATGGTGAGGGTTGACTTTTTTTCTTCTTTTCTACATTTTAAATAAATAATTTTTTTCCATATTTGCAAATGTTTAGCTGGATGGGAAGATATATCTACCAGTTCCTCCAAATACACATATTTAATTTCGCATATCAGGACCCTAATACAGACCAACCACTATTGTTTTAAGTCACTTACAGAATTGTACAACCACTCAAAATTAAAAGGTCTTGTTCAGTTCTGAGTCACAGCTTCATGATGGTACCAAGACCAGCCTCACACAGCTGCATAAATTTCTGTGTTATATCACAATGTTATTTGTAAATTTAAGGACTTTGAAAAACTAACTACCAATTGAGTCAATAGGAGTCTAAATTTTAAAAAATAAAATTTAGGAAACTGTTCCTAGTTTGGTTCAATAACCTAAATCTTACATCAAAAATCAAATTCACAAGACAGTTCCAGTTCCAGCTGCAAAGGCCCAAAGTCCTGCACATGTAACTACACAAAACCCAACTATGAGAGGAAACCTCCCCACTTTGAGCTGGGATTTCCCCAAAATGGGTCACCTCTGATGTTCACAAAGAACGTCAAGAAACAATGCTCTGGTTCCCAACCATGAAACTTGGTTAAAAGTACTTTTAAAGACAACAGGCAGTCTTAATAAATATAATTTCTTTTGCATTTTTGGACTTCAGCCTTTACAAATTTTAGCTCAAAAAGACTACCAAAAGAAAAGCGAAAAATGGAGATTTTCAAGTTAGCTGTGACTTCCAGAAAGCCTCTACGTATAAAATCAGTGAAGATGGATGAAATGTGTAGGAATACCCCAAGTGATTGCTACAAATAACGATGTGATAATATTTTAATTTTAAGGAGGATAATATCCTGCTGTAGGTATATCTAAAATTTGTCTTTCCTTTTTTTTTTCCTCAGCGAAGAGCTGACTTTGTATCTTCAAAAAAACATCCAAAACAGAGGGTATGAGGCGGTTCTGGGCTGATCAGCTGTGACTGAGTGTCTCCAGGAGCAACTGACGCCCTGATGTCCCTTCTGAGTGACTGGGACTGTCTCACATGACAAATCCTCCGCATTACACTCTCCAAATTACCAAGTTATGGGATGAAAAATATATAAATAAAATGCTTCCAACATGTTTTGCCTCGAAGTAGCTCCAAAGTGACTGCCAGGTCAGTGAATGTCAAGTATCTTCTCCTGAGCATAAGGAATGCCTCCTTCCAGGTGGGTTTCCTGCAGCACTGCCTGGAACAACACAGGTTCCTATTCCAATGGTGCCCAGCTCAAAGGGAGTTTTACCCTTTTGCAGGACAGATGCAGTAAGCAGCAATATATATCTACTACTAAAGAAAGCTCAGACGTCCAAATAATTACTCTTGCAGTCTAATTTTCAGGTGGTTAGAAAACACCCACAAGACCAGGTCATGTCAGAGATGTCAGAACGAAAGCTTTGTGGCTTCAGATTTCCAAATCACAGCCGCAGAGCAAAACGGCCGAAACAAGTAATATATGATTAGAATAATGGTCTCCAAGGGCTTAATTACCTGTGTCATTAGGTAGTGGTAGCTTCTCTAAAATTATATTGACAGCTTTTCTACCAACCAAGCAGTTGATAATGAGGCAATAAAAATACATGACAGTGCACACAGAAGAGTGCTGCAGTCGTGTCATAAGCAGCACCATCAGCTTTGATACCAACAAACAAGAGCTGCATGAAACTAATTGTGAACTGGCCACAAAACAATCGAGGACACGTATTTTGTCATTAATAACTTTTTCATGTTTTCCCTTTTTGAATGTGTGCAAGCCAATCAAAAGCAAAAGATAAGAAAAAGAAGAGGAAAAGAAAAATATCAAGGTGCAAATGAAATGCAAGAGGAAACAAGTAACAGCTGCATTTAAAAAAAAAGGAAAAAGCCAGAGATGCTTTCATGCCTCTATGTTAAGTGCCGTAAAGCACTCCATCATCTTTCTAAACACAGTATTCTGTCACAGCCACTATCCATTGCATGATGTAACAACAGGAGTACACAGCTTCAAAATGCCAAATTTGACACTACTGAAGCCCTTCTCTTTAAATTGGATTATCTTGGAGAGAAATGGAATAAATGAAGGGGAATCTTTCTGTATGAAGGATTTGCATTGAAATGCACAGAAATATTTGCTGCATGGATGTGCTTCCAGTACTGCCTGCTCCTATTTAAGGAGAGAATGGAGAGAACGGAGAGGAAGAGAACAGTACAAGATATGAGGATCAGAAATAAAGACAACATAGCACAAAAGATGTAAGAGAACTTCGAGGACAAAAAAAAAAAGTCATGAAAAATTCAAGCAAGAGGTAAGAAGACACAAAAAGGAAAGTGTAGCAAAAAAGTTAAATGTAGAGAGAAGAATATAAAGAGATGTCTAGACATCTCTAAGGTGCAAATGTTTGCCCATTTGTACTGTACTGGTATTTCTTTTGAGAAACAGGAGAGCTATTAGCTGATCTTCCAACAGGATATCATTTAAGAAGGGCTTAGAGAAGGATTTTCAGTCTAACTACAGCCCTAAGAGGAGAATCACAACATCACTCCCTCCTCCCTGTTCAAGCATTCATTCTTTAATCATTTGTCTTCAGCGCAGCACGGGATCCATTTTCAAGCAGCTCTGCGTGATTTTAGCCACATGTCTCCCATCGTGTTTAATGGGAATCCTGTGGACAAAGCTCTGTATGAAGCTTTCAGAACGTACTCCAAAAATCTCTAAATAATGCACTAGTTGAACATTACCCTGTTTACTTCTCATAGGACATGACTATAATGAAAAAAGGTTAGGTCATTTATAAAAGTAGTATTTATTGCAAAGCTCATTAGTGTTTCCTATAGGGATTTTTTTTCCTCTGTAAAAATATTTAGCATGACTATTTAGGATTTATTTTTTCCATAATGTCTAAAGCAGAGAACAAAACCAACTCAAACCTCATTTGCTTCACAAAGGAAGATCCAGCAGTTAACAAATCAGCCTAAGCTTCAAGAAGCTTCTCTTCAAGACTTCCCACTGTCATAGGATACCTCTGTGGCTTTGCTTCAGATTTTTCCTCTGAAAATTGACTTAACAGTTTCTACTTCATAACAGCTTTATGATGATTATAAATACCAGTGAAGCACTAATCAAAGATTCATTAGACAAAAAAAAAAAGCCTCAGTATCAGCTCCCTCTCTCCCTACAAGAGGAAGGCTGTTTCCATGATCAGCTCTGACATAACTTGAAAGCTTTGAGAACTGTAAATCTTTGCCATCCGTGCTCTAGAAAGACAGGAGCTCCATTTCTGTGCTTTCACCTTTCACAAGCAGCACTCAGAACAGGTCCATGAAGATACAACTTCAATCAACTTTCATGCACCCAAACAGCAGAACATATTCCATCATCCCCTGAAATACAAACCATACTTGGGCACCTAGAAAGTTTCAGGCACTTCCACTTCAGGGGACTGATCCTCAGCCTTTTGAACACATGCTGAGAGGAACAGATCACTGCACAGAGAAGGCTGATACATTCACTAGGCACAAGTTTTACCAAGAATGGCAAACATATTTAACACACATTTCTAGCCTCAGAAATTAACATTGAATGTAATATTAACAATCACTAGTTTACTATAAACTGTCACCTTACCCATGCAATTTGTGCTATCATGAAAATGTAAGATCACCTCAGGAATAAACACATGTATGTTAAGATACCTGAAAATCTGGCTCAGCAAATAAAATTCTTATGTTGTGATCTAGATTAGCACTTTTTTCCTGGACTTAGAGAATAGATACTGGATATGGCAGTCTACTAAGAAAACAACAAGAAATACTGTAAGACAGGAAGTTCAGCATTTTGCAAGACTCTGAGTTTACGTCAGTAGAATTCAGAAAAATTAGATTACTCTAGAAACTACTGTGTCTACCTGTTTTAAACTGTACCAGCATGATTTACTGCAAAATTGCCTAACTTTGAGCACAAGTCATTCCATTGAACTTAACAGTTCATTTCATAGAGTCGGGGCCTTTGTGACTTAAGTGAACAGACAGCACGTATTTTAGCTAATCTGGTGGAAAGAAAACCTCACAAGCCTGCCTTGCTAAGAAATAATTTAGTGGTTCTCCTGAGGGACTTTTTTCCCCCTCTAAGCAAGAATCAACACAAAGAAAAAGATCCCTTTGAATTCTTAATTAAATATTATAAAAAGTTGAAAGAAAACGATAATTATCTTATAACACACCATTACAGTGTTGGAGACGGATTCCTGGAAAAGCAATTTAGATATCCATGTCCAGGAGGGGAAAAGGGCAATAACAACAAAAAAAGTCAGAGTGATACAGGAAAAAGAGGCTGGGCTGGACATGCTGGGAATGAATGTTAAGCTCTGAACAGCAGCATCTCACAGTGCCAAAGCTTTAAATATTCCATTTTTTCTTCAGAAAGGAAGGACAGTTTACCTTCATCATGAGCAAAAGCTCTACATAGGGCAGGACCTCTTGTGCATGAGAGGGGAATTCCCATAATGTGAGAAGAAGGTGTATCAGGTCCTTTTATATCTGTAGCTGGGCAGGTGGTAAGGCTGGACTCTCAGGCAACTACACAAAAGCAGTACAACCTGTGGGCACAGGACACATCTCAGACTCCTGCTTGCTCCGTTAATTTAAGCTCTCTTTTATGACCCAACTATAATAATTCACTCAGGTTTCAATGTCCTGTAGTTACAAGGAAAATAGATTTTTATTACAGATGTGACCTAGAGAAGCCAAGGTGGGCAGAGAGGGCAGGGTGGGCTCTGGCAAACAGAAACCAGCGTGGGCCAGACATCCCTAAAGGGGCTGCACTTTGGAAAACACAGATGTTGCCAGCCTACATGGCTTTAGATAGATGTCAGCCAAAAGGAGGCAAAGGGAAGAATAAAGCAAGAGGGTGAAGGTCATGTCCCCTCTAAAAAGTCACCTCCAGACCAGTGGCTGCAGAGTGGCTCTATCAGCTGGTTGCCCTCACAGCAGAGCCAATCCTACCTGACACAAACACAAGCAGTTTCATCTTGCAGAACATCCAATGCTGGCATTGAGTGTAAAATCAAACTAAATTTATTAAACAAAAATTAAACTAAAATGAAACTGAATTACTTTAGATCACCCACGTTCACTTTGTTTTTTAAATAACTGCTATAATAGCAATTTGTAAATTATCCATATTTGTCTGTTTTATTAGTGTGCTCTAAACAGCATTTTTATTTCAAGATTCTTATAAAATAAAGATGCTGACAGTCTTTTTATTAGCATAGTGCTAGCCCAGTATTTTTATACCTTTGTTAAGCTCATTGCTAATGATTCACCTCCAAGTAATTTCAGAATACTACAATAAAGTGTAATAGATTTCCTTAATTTTCATGATCTCAAACTCTAATTCACTGCTGAAGCCATAGCGTGTTCTGAGAAATTGCTTGGCCTGCAAATGGTGTAAACTAAACCTGCTAAAAAAAAAAAAACCTTACTGTTTGGAAATGTAAAAAATTATAAATCCAACAATATTTGGAATTGATGAAGGAATATGGTAACTCATTTTACAATAAAGGCCACATTCCTCTTCACACAGACTTTTTGTTTTGATATTTGCACTGATGCATCTCCAAATGAAAAACAGTCTTATGGGAGGAGGAGAGACAAATCCTTAACTGGTGGGGTGATCACTCTCACTGTTTGACTCCTAACACTGTTTGCTAAAGGCAAATATTTTAGAATTCGAGCAAATACATCTTGATTTTAACAGATTATATCCACACACCTCTTTGAACAAGTGGAAAGCTTCTGGATTTTTAATTCAGTTGGGAACAAGTCTTTCAGCCTATCACTGACGAAAAATTAAAGTGAGAGAAAAAAGCTCTTGTTAGCTTAAAACATAAGCAATCAACTCATTTTACTATTCAGTATAATTATTTATCAGAGGCTGCTGTTGTCAAGAGAGTTGTTTCAAGCACCTGCTTACAAACATTATCAAAACACGCACAAATTGGAGGAAATCAAGTGTTAGCATTAAGGGCTGAAAAATGGTTAATAGACCTAAAAGATTGTGTATTAACAGTAATCTGAAGGGAGAATGTACCTCCAGCACAAACACGCCTTTAATAAACAATGGTTTTCAACTGTGAATATAAAAACCAAATTTTCCTGTATTCTGTAGAATCCCTGAAGGTATTAAAGCCTTCATGTTGGACAACCAAAAAAAAGAAAAGACATCCAAAATTATTTGGCACTTCCTACACTCTGTGTTTTGTCCTAAAAGCTTTCACATTTTTGGTAGAAATGAAAGGCATAGGAAAAGTGGGTAACGTGCCTAGAGTCCATCAGTCAGAAGGGGTCAAACTTCCTTCAGATTTCAGTGGAAGCAATACCTGGATGGGTTTATAATTTAGTTGGAACAAAACTCAGCATCCCAGCTTAGGCCTTTGTTACCAAACAAGTATACTCTGCCTCCCATTTTGGTTAATAATGTAAAGGCATTGTTTTACATCTCAGTCCTTTACTTGGACACAATACAAACTCTATGGTTTGGTTCAAAAAAAGCTTTGTAATCCCAACATTTAAAATACAATAATTTTCTGAGCATTTTTTTCTGTGATTTTCCCTGGCATATGTACAAAACACTCAGAACAGTCACAGAAATAATAAACAAGTAAGAGTTAATTATTTGTCTTAGTACAGCTACAGGTACAATCCCAGTATGAGAGAAATGTACATCAAGAATTACTGGGGAGTTGATTAGTTTCAAAAAAAATTTCCAAAAATCAGGTTTCTTCTAAAGTTCAGAGAATATTTCTTTACCAATTAGATTTGAAAGTTGGTGTGACAACCTCAGCCAAGTCAGATGCATGCATGGCTGGTTATTTGCCAAGCCAAGATTTACCTCAGTCAGAGAAGCAGGTCAGTCACTGCAGGGAGGGAGGAAAAGCTTTGGATGGGTATGAGCTGCACCCCAGATTTAACTGTTATAAAATTCCCAGACCTGTTATATTTGTCATGCTCAGCTTTTCACATCCGTGCCTGAATACTGCTCCTGAGTTCTACTTTTATGTTGAGACATCCTGAATGCCAAGTTCTTAGTTCTTTAAGGGAAATAGTTTAGAGAAGTGATGCAAACTTACAAACTTACTAAACTTGAGCCGTGAAAGGAAAACTGAAGCAGCTCAGCTGACATAAATCAGTCTGTGAGCGAATCCCTACTCGTGCAATGCTCAGGAGGGAAGCACCATCTCTATTCTCCAATAAGTTAATACAGAATCACCAACCGTGATTGTTTTGGGGAAAAAAAGCATCATCTGCTTCTGAACCGGGCTTTGAAAATTTATAATCAGTGTAGATCTTAGATAATGAATATTTTACAATGTAATATTGTACTGGGTTAAAAATACTTGCTTTTTAAATATATTAAAAAAAAATCACTTTTTAACAATCAAAAAGATATTTCATTTGGCAGTAGAAATGAACAGGTTACCTTCAGAGTCCAAACATACACATGGGAATCCATATATAAAACCTGTTTTAAAAGAATATTATTGCCCATTCTATATGAATGTCTAGTAAAATATAAACACGAAAGTATTATAAACTTGCAAGTCTGATTTTGAAGAAAAATATTCTTAAAATTGCGATCTATCCAAGTTATTGAAGTTGAACCTAAACTTTGCTAGAGGATAGCCAGTTTCAACTGTTAATTATTTTTAAAATACCATGAGAAAAAAAATTAGCGATGTCTGTTTTTTCACTCATGTTTAATTTGGGATGAAAAATTTTGCTTGAGATTTTCAAGCCATGAAGACTGTACAGATTATACTGAATTACAGCACTCAGGCTTTATTAGAACTCACAAGTATATATACTAATGAATGTCATCTCATATAAAATTTATACATTTCTGCCCACACATTGCATAAAATTGAGATAAAATGCCACATATATAAACGAATGATAGCTAAAGTTTTATGAACTATAAACACAAGGTCAGTAGTGCTTCACTACTGCAAGATAAATTTGACATTTGGACAGCACTGTGAATCACAACCAGAACTGCAATGGCCAGGGAATATAAACAGCCTATTAAAAAAAATAAACAAAAAATACAGCAAATCACTCTTGCATGGACTTCTCAAAACACTGTACCACCCGAAGCTAATGCTTCTTTCAGCTACTGCTGAAACTGTTCCATCCTCCAAAAATCATTAAATCCTCCTCTGAGCCAAGGTCTTTCAATAGGATTTTCAATCCCATTTGTATACAAACTTTTTATATGACCCAGTACTATAATTAAGGAAGAATTCACCTAGTGGTGTCTATTTGTGTCACCTTTCTTTTTTTCAGGAGGTATTTGCACTCTACACCGTAAGATGACATGCCTTTCTGTGGCAGTGTAAAACAGTCCTGCCATCCATGGCATGTATCACAACTGACAAGAAAACACATTCAGGAAAAAATATACTTTAAAAGAAAATGGATTTAATTCCACTAAATATATTTAATTTTTCGTTTGACTTTTTTTTGGTGAGCATGTCTGAATTAAGGTCTTTGTATTTCATCATGCAACAAGAATAACAGACAGAGGAAGCCATTCATTATTGTTTTTAAAATAATTGCTTAATTCAGGCTACCTCCTAAAACACAAGTTTTAGCAAAGCTCAGATCAGGTCCTCAACTTTCTTCAGTGGTAGAAAGTTCAAAGTTAGAGCTGGATGATTGAATGGGTCCATTTGGTGGCATTTGAGCAGAGTTAGGAAATGGTGGGTCGTGCTTTCGGTTTGTTTGGGGTTTTTTTTTAAAGAAGAATCTTTTCACTTTACCTTTGCTACTAAAGGGTTTCATTGTCGTTTTGACTGAGTGTTATTTCCACCACTACGTGTTCACATTACTGGTGTGGCTCCAGGGCTTCCTCCTTCGTGCCCTGTTTCAAAATCTCTGCAGAAGCTCAGGCCCTGTGCTAGATTATGTCTAGAGCTGATACTGCCACAGACATGATAGGCAGATTTAACTTACTCAAATCCAGACCTAGCCCAAATTTTCTCATGAATTTAATATTCAGTTAAAGGAAAAAATAGCAAAGAAGAAGGAATTCCCGTGAATATGATCTCAGAAATTCTGCTGGACAGTTTCCCTTTTATTTCTGCAGTAAGGGAAATGGCATCTCAGAGAATTAGCATTACTTTTACAAGAACTTATGGCTTCACTTTCTTTTTATCTGAGTTACTGAGTATATTCACCACTATAAAAAGCAAGACTGGGGATCTTAATGCCATGTTTTTCTAACTTTAGAACCAGCTAATGTTACTTAGGAACACGTAATAAAAAGCTATTAATAAACTTCAATAATGTATTCTCCAGCAGATGCTCTGATGGCCTATTCTGCATTACCCGAAAGTTTTACTTTGATTATTGCTTTGTTGATCACTGTATTATTATGGGTCCAGTTCAATGAACAGTTGAGTACAAATTTTTGAAGTTAAGCCATTCACACCAGTTTAATCAACAACTCACACCAGTTTAACAGTAATTTAGAACTTTTTAAACAGAGAGCCTTCTATTGCTGACTTGTTTTGTTCCATACATTCCATTTTGAACAGAAATATGTAGATATCACCCATAAAGAAGCACTGCAGAAGTGATCACCAATAAAGAAATGCACTAGGAGGGTGACACCTTTCCTTCTCTGTTCAGCATTCACTTTTATAAACAAATACTGGTTTATTGAATAGTAAGAAAAAAAATTACCGAAATTGTTTAGGATCTCAAATGGACGAGGAAAAACTTCCCAACTTTTGGTCCATCCCCAGTCTGCAGTCACAGAGTGCTACACAACCTTCCCCAGCCCCACTGTACACAAGCGCTCAGAAAAAGATAAATGGGATCTGGAATTAAGTGGATATTGCCAAAAACTGTGATAAAAGACGACATAAGCACTCCAGAAATACTTCCAATATCAATAATTTTCCAAAACTCACAATTAACAGAGACATAACGTCTACAAACCGCAAGGAGCTTTAAAATTACTGAAACCTTTCGTATCTACCTTCCTTGTGGGGAATATAATCAAATAAATTTGCTTGTAATTACATAGGACTCATATTCAATTTAATTCAATTATTTGGAACGTGTGCACGCTGCAGGACAGCCTCATTAAGACGGCTCAGCGGCTTGTTTTCAAATGGGACCGGTAAGTCAACATTTACGATGAGCCATCACAAAGGCTGCCCATCCACTCTAATGGTTCAGAATAATCAGTTATTACAGCCAATTCAAAACACTGCAGAACAGAGAATAAAACTGTTCTGCCGTTGTATGTCAGGAAGATCTGATCTTCCAAGCAAGACAAAGACACTGCTGGAAATTTTTGTTTCCTTTCCTGACTCCTACTTGTCATTCAGAATAGCACATTACTTTGTGGGGATGCTATCCCCACTGTTTTCCTCAAAGAAAATGAACTTTAGGTTCTCTGGATTGCTACAAGAAGCAGAGTACTGCAATGAAGAAGAAAAAGTTGTTCTGACCGCAACACCAACAGGTCGACTTTGGTATAGTGCCTATCTGCAGTACATTAAACAGCAATGTCTTTCTATTTTGCCCTCAGCAAGAGCACAATCAAATGTTGTTCACAACAAAATTCTTCATGCATGTTTGTTATCTTTTTCCTCTTCTCCCCCTCCACGTTTTCCTCTCCCCATCTTAAACACTCTGTTTCTCTCCTTTGGTAATTCTTGCAACACAGGAACAAACTGCTACAGAATAAACAGCAAGTGCTTGTGATGCATTAATGTGATTAAGGGAAAATTTTCAGCACTTAAATAGATGTTTTCTTTTAATCTTGGTATCTGAAGAGGTAAAATATGCTTCTCTTTCCACTACCAGGGATATTTTTGTAACATCACAATCATTATCATATTAAATCTGCGGGTTCGATGACAACAAATGCAATAAGACCTGAGGCATGAACAGGAGCCCATTGTACAAAAGCACGTCTGTGAAGTCAGACACGGCTAAATCCCGGGGTTCAGTGGCAGGTCAACACAGAGCTCTTTCCAGCCCAAGGAAACAATTGAAAAAGAAATCAGTGGTATCTGAAAACCTTGTTTTAAATCCTTATGTAAAACACAGGGTTAGTAACCCAAACTTTTTAATGGGACCCCTCTCTCGGAAGCATCACCAACAGCACTGCCCGTGTATTGTGCTTCCCTAAATTAGTCGCAACAGACACTTCGCAAAGAATTACTCATCTATTCATTTATTCAACTATAAGGAAATTTCACTTAAAAAAACCAACAAAGAAAACCAGTTCTTTTATATTCAGACCAACATTCACACAGCAGTAAGACAAAACTGTCACAGAATACTTCACTCTTATTAGTTGGTCACCAACTTCTCCAAATCATCAACATCCATGCGCTGTACAACCCAGCTCCTAGATCTCAATTTGGCCAGCACTCGCCTAGAAGTTCTCAGCTCATTTTCCTATCCACAAATTTCACTTTTTATTAGCTGAATCATTGGCTGGGAGCCATTACTGAAGTTCTATTTTTGCCATTTCCTGAGAAAATGTCAGGGAGGTCATTTGGTTTCCCCAAGAGTGGCTGCCCTGCATGGACAAGACACCGGGAGCATGTGAGCAAACTGTGGGGGTCTGAATGAGTTCAGTGGGACACAACCAGACTGAGGGTGATACTTTAAGTGCTGTAACCTTATTACCAAAACAAGTATCTTGCAACAGTAATAACTTGGATTTAAACAAGAGGAAAGTTATAAGAGTTTATGTCTTTCAACTTCTAAGAATCAAAAAAACCCCTATTTTAGAAAGGCAAGATAGTTACAGCAATTTCTCCACTGCTTATGGGCAGAAATTCAGGCACTGAATCTTCCCCAGTGAAATGGGGAGTTATGACAAACAGTAACAGACCACAAGTTCAAAAAATGTCCTCAGACCTGCATCGCTGCTACACATGAAAATTTTGTAATACTTTTAAAAAGCAATACAATGTAAAGTAGAAACACAACAGCTTTAATTTTGTTTGATGGCTAAGTGTACCTAAGTAATGTTTCTGTGAAGCTCTAACATTACCCCCAGTAACAAACTGAGAAAACAAGGAGTTGTTAACCAAGCACTTGCCCTAAGAACCCTGTAACATACATAGCTAACAAGGTTCAGTGGTTGAGCAGGAATACTCATCCCCACACTGCACCTATCATCTCTTGTTACTATTCATGTCATTACTTAGCTGTAGGTCACTCAAATTCATTTTCCCAGGGTAATATTATAACCTTGCAGGTATTTGAAGCAGACATAATAAAACAAAAAGGTTAATTGTGCATTCTGTCAGGACCATGTGGCATTAGGCCATGACCATCAATTGCCTGGTAAATCTTATCTCAGTTTTCTTTGCTATTTAAACTCTCCCTGAATGATAATTTTTCATTGTCTAAGCTGTCTAAAGGGTAGGTTTCAAAATAAAGTTTCAGGTTCTTTTGCTCATACCTTGGTTTTACATTCTAAAAGCCCTCATTGTGGTAATGCTTTGTATACTCTTACATATCACTCGTTTCCTAATGATTTAATACTATTTGTTTTTATATTTTAAATGTATTATGAGACTAGTCTCCCCTAGTACCTGGCTACAAGTGAATGCATAAACCATCTTAATAAGCCATGAGTGTGGAAAATTATATTCCTTGCTATCAGCAGTCATGACAGAATGAGGCTTGTACACAATATGCAGAAGGCTGGAACACTGTAGCATTTTTTTTTACTCTTTTGGCCAAATTCAACTCATAGAGAAGAAAGTTCAGCCATGAGAAGGACAATTTAGAACTTTATCAGTAAAATAATTGTGAGTTGGACTGATAAGAGAGCTTGTGCACCTGAGACAGAGCTGAGCCTGATATTAGAAGGGAGGAGAGCAGCAGTAGAGTCATCAAAGAGCCAATAATGTGGTGGGTGCACTTTGAATACAACTATCACCTCTGCCAAGGACTGAAAGTGTCTTAAATCATGGTCACAACAACAGAATAATGTGGGTTGAAGGTGATGATGACCTTTTGTGCTGTAGGTCTGTAGCTGGAACTGATATTGAGCTACAGGCCATGGCCACTGTGAAGAACGGCAACAAGGGTCTCAAAATTACCAGTTCCAGGAGAAACATGAGGCAATTTTTTCCAGTGACTGCACAGTTACATGGACCCATGCAAAAGGAACTAACTCCAGAAGGACACCAGCTTTAGGTGAAACAAGAATATACCCATGAGGAGGCCATTCATGTGCCAGTCAAGGGACGCTGTCCTAAAGGACAGCAGAGCAGCCAGAAACTCTCACCCTGATCTTGTGCAGATATTGTGGGTTCCAATTCTGACTCAGGTGCTGCTTTCGTTGCATGGTCAGAAGAGAGCATCCCCTACACCATCATTTCTCCTTCCAACTATATAAAAGACAAATTCTGAGCAGTTCAGCTGTGGCAGTCATTTACATGCATGAGCTCTATGAAGTGACACAGTGCTCCCTCAGCTCTGGCTGCTTTCTCACTCAGCATGAAGACTTTTTGAATCACCCTTCAGAAGCACCTTTCTCTGTGTTTCATAGTGGGAAACTTGAGCACCTAATTTTGGTTTTTTCTGTTTCCTCTGCAGGTATATTTTTATTTCACTTGAAATTCCTTTAGTTTTTTATATTAAATTCCAACTATACAACAGACCTACAAATCCCAGAGAAAGTGGAACTAATTCATGCCTGTGTTCCTTAAAGACAGCAAATGCTTTCTTACTCCATTTAATATGATACTGTGCATGCAGGAGCAGCCAGGCAAAGATATTAATAATATTATCACTCTTTCCCAGTAATTAATAGCAACTCCCTTCACAGGTCTGATAAGCTGGGAAACACATTTCATCTCTTGTCCTTTCCTGGTCATGAAACACTAATGGAAGAGGAATAGGTACAGGACTCTTGCAGTGACCTTGAATTAGGATGGCAACTCCTTTAGACTGACCCAGAGACAGCATGGAGCCATTACGAGTTTCCAGCAGTAAATGGGATGGGACACCCACTAAAAATTTAGAGAGCATGCAGCTCAATGAGGCATTTCAGTTCTATCACAACACATTATTAATGCCAATTATGGCATGAAAGATGCTAATGCGAGGTTCTTCCGACACCAAGCAAAAAACACCTATCAGTTCTGGAGATAAGGTTTGTCTTTGTTATCAGTTTCCATGCCCAAGCACAGATTGATCTGTAGAGATTTTGCAACCTGTTTCTTTCCCGGTCATGTTCCAAGGCTCCTAGAGCTGTAAAAATGGAAAACTAGGCACAATCTTCTGTCTCCAGAAGAAGAAATAGCTAATAAATAGGATAAAGACTCAACATTACTATTGTAAAAATATTTTCATATGTAATTCCCATAACATTTCCCCATCTTCTCTTGTCCTTGATGGAAGAATGACACATACATCCACGTGGAGCTTGGGGAGGGGTGTGGTCGTGCCAAGTCACTGCTGGCTGGAGAGATGCTACTGCAGTTCCATGAAGCAAAAAGACAGTGTGTGTGGAGAGCAAGGCTTATCTACGACAGAAAAAGGCATCTAGACCTCTCTCTAGAACCTGGCAGAGTCTGTAGAAAGAATTACACTTGTCAAGTGCTAGATCTACACATCCCCAGAAAGATAGGACATGAAATTTTGGGGTATCTTAGGAAAATTGTCTCTAGCCCAATACACATGAAAGTCACATAATGAAGCAGCAAAGTTCAGTAGTACACGTTCAGTAGTAAAACCAAGTTGACAAAGTAGAATTTTGTTATATGTTTTCAGTGGTCTATTACTAAAGAACATCATATGAAATGATGAGCTTAAGATTAAAGTTCTCCCGGGAGTGTATTTTTATGCTTTGTTCAGTTTGTTTGTTTGTTTTTCAGCACGTGGATGCTGATCATCAGCATGCAACTTAAAGGATGAACGAAAAAAAAAAGGATTTTAAAAGAAAAAGCAAAATAAACCTTTTAAGAAACGAATTAGGTTATTACCAAAGAACATGCTGAGTAAAACCACATTTGACTGCCACGTGTTCTCTTGGTGTTTATTTTGCTTGCGATTTCTGCTGTATGGGAGCCATCACTAGCAAATCAATCATATCAGATTTCTAAGAGGATAAAGTGTCCTTTTCCAATTAAAGCAAAGAGAAGTTCTCATTGAAATCAAAACAAGACAACAGGGTTTGACTTTTTACTATATAACTCCCCTACTCAGTGCCTGCCATCCCATGGAACAGACCCAAAGGCAGAGGCACTGGGCCTGAACTACACTGAGCAAACCCAGGTTACTGGAAAAGATCTAACTCCAATACCTTGGTATCATAAGGAATATGATATCAAAATGCCACTGAAAACCATTTAAATAGCCAATGAGAGTTAAGTAAAAGTAATTCTAGTAATTTTAATTATACCAGCATTTATTTGACAAGTGTAACCAGCCAATGGGAGCTTTTCCACAACAAGAAAAAAAAATGAAGAATATCACATATTTAGTACTGATATCAGGCTCATGTGCCAAAAGAAGTATTTGAGATATGATTTTCTTGTACAGGGCAAAGCTTTTTCCTTGGAACTCCTAACAAAATGAAAGTGGGCAGCAAATTAAATGCTAACTGCGTATTAACATAACTTACTCCAACATCAGCTGCCACATTCATCCTCAGCTGGAAGACATCTACTTTCCTCACTAGCAACTTCCTCTCTTCAGCCATAGCCACAGGGACTGTTACAATCTATATTCACATATGTCTTTCTCACAAAGACAGGATTCTGAAGTATTATGAAAGGTTGGTTTACGTGCATGTTAATGTATGCCTATGAATTGTGTAAGTGCAAAGAGAGCCAAAAAATACATCATAGAATATCTACCTACCTCTATTCACATCATATCTAACAGTGTGGCTTCACAGGAGAAAGGTGACAGGCACAATTCACACATTTTAGGTTTTGACTGCTGTTAAGTAGCTTCACATCTTTTTGCTTCTATGTGTCTGTTGGCACAAGAGGTCTGTCCTCCACTACAGGGAGATTTTCGATCTAAATTAATTACTTATCAGATCCATAAGAACAAAACCTCAAGAAACAAGCTCCCAGTGAAATGTGAGATAGCAGTATTTGCTCTTTATGGTTAAGAATTTTGGTTTATTTTTCTCCAGTGGGGCTGTGATTCTATCATTCAATTCCTTTATCAACAAATACCTTCGCTGTGTGTTTCTTCTTGGAAGATATAAATTAAGCAAATTACATTTTTAATCTCACATGGTTTCAGTAACAGATGCAGGCATCTGTCTTTGGACAAGTTGATAATCCTCCACAAAATCTATGTTAGGATTCCGCCCCTCTATAGTGCACTAATCCTAAACTTCACAGTTTAGAACCACAGCTAGAATATTTAACTGCAGAACTGCAACAAAGACTTCTTGCTTTTCACTATATTGGTAGGCAATTTGATGACAAACTTTATAGCAGTTACATAAAATATTTTTACTTTTTTCACTTTTGAGTGGAAGTTGGGAATTATATGCAAAAAAGGCATTGTCTTTTTTTTCCCCCTCATGTGCATATTTCAGCAATTACAAGTTACAGGTGTCATATACCCAGGCATGGAAAAAAATTGTGCTATTTGACATTTGTTTTTGGTTTGTGGGTTTTACCCTTTCAATTAAAATAGTTCTCTAAAGACGTCTCTACTTGCTGTGCCTTTTAGAGTCATAGAAGCAGATTTCCTGAATAACTGGGAAAGATCTTGTATGACTAATTGGATAAATTTGGATTTCCCCTACATAGTCTCCTCATTTTTGGAGCTGAAAACTATCAGTTGTGTTTTGACAGAAGCTTATGGTCAATGAAGCATCTCCTGAGCACAGCGCTGCAGTATGCAATGCCTGAGCACCAGATTTTATACATGGTAACTTCCCTGCAAAAACAAAAGATATTCATGATATTTTAAGCACATGAAATTTCATCAGTGAGAGAATTGGGTTTAAAAATAGGTACTTTTTATATAGGCTTAGATAATGATCGAGATAACAGACTGCAAAAATCTGAAATGCAAACTTAAAAACACCAAAACCCATAAAACTCATAAAGTAGCCTTAGAATGGTGCTATCAAAAATTGTCCTATTTATATGTCCTTGAGTTGTAAATACAGATAAATTCTTTTAAGTCTGACATGAGAAAGCTTAACACATGAGAGCTCAAACTGAAGAAAACAAGCCTACATAGTGATTCCTGTCAGAAACCATTAACTTCACCTGCCAAAAAAAAGCCACTGTTGTTGCTGAAACAATCCCCAGGAATACAGTTCACCAGTTATAAAGAAGGCTGCACACTTAGCACCGAATTTCTCTGTTAGGATTTTATGCAGGGCTGAGACACACAGAAATGCCTACAGATAAATTTTCCCATTTTACTGCTGCATTACACACAGTGGGTGGAACACACCCATGTAAGCAGCACTGTTAGAGCTGCTCTGTGACCAAAATTGCCTTTAGTATTAAATTAACTGCACGAGTGGAACTTGAAGGGACTGATGGGGAAGAATATAATTCCTGGGATTATTTAATCCTGGGATTTAATCCTGGGATTAAACATCTTATTATGTATTTGTACATCAAAACCTGCCTAATAAAAGGAAAGAAATTCCAGCTGTAAAGAGCCTGTAGTCTAAACAAACTTCTCACCATCTCACCTCAACTATTTTTACACAGGTTAACATGTAAATAAAAGATGCAAACTATTTTCAATATCTCTAGATATTCTATATGACCAAAGTTTGGTTTGGTTTTGGCTTTTTTCCTAATTTTTTCTCAATAGAACCATCTCAGAAAGGTGCTTAACCTAGCAAGACAAAGAAAGGGAATACCCCAAACCTCTGCATCAATCTTTTCTCCCAGAGTACTGGCAGT